>CM047884.1:9181974-9607873 GCA_026212405.1 Petrea volubilis
TTGTGCAGCTTGGTCTCGCAGCAAGGTAGTATGGTAGTTGTAGGGGGACACACACCAAACACTCTTCACTAAATAGGACAATTATGCATTATTTATAGCACAATAATCTACGCAATGACTTGCAAAACAGAGACTTTTACTAGTAATTAGCAGGAGCCACAGACACATGAGTACCAAATCCAACTAAAGTTCTTAGGATCTCGGCTCTCTTCATAATTTTCAGAGCAAAGCAACCTGTTATCAGTTCTAATCTGAGAAACTTGGTTTGAGACAAAAAAAATAAATTGAAAGAGCATAATATCTTAAAAATGTGTACAAAAGACGACCATAATCATAACCTCTAATTCATGAAAACACACCTTCCATTTCACTGGTCCTGCCTCTAGCAACTTTGGGTTCTGAGAAACTCGTTTTGAGGGATGGCCGTATTTGCTTTCGCCTCATTGACAATGTGTGGGTATTTCTCATTTTTAATAAGACTCGACGCTTGAGGGAAAAGAAGAAGAAAAAATAAAGAAACTATGTAAGATGTTTTCAACATATATTGACAGCTGTATATCTGGAATCTTTACCTTTGGTAGTTCGTTTCGACGACGCAACGATGATGAAATCCACCCGACAAGATCTATGTTAAGTGTCAAGGTCATCATATAAGGTAAAAAATTAATCAGCAACTAATGCAGTATACTAGCATCTTAGGAAAATTGATGGCTTTAAACTTCTTGTTTGAACCTCTTTTGCCATTAATTCGAGCAGCTATAAATGAATCTCTAAATTACTACTTGTCCGTTGTGTCCAGATGAGACATTGTAACATGAAACCAGGATACGGTCAAAACGCACATTTGCATAGGCAACACGCTTCTTGAACAACTGCAATGCAGATCTGCAGTGAGATACAAAAATTGATGAACATTCAGTTCACAATAGTTGAACCTCAAGGACCCAATGCAAATGACAACTCACATGAACTTATGATCATCAGAGTCGCTGCTCATCCTGAGCAGAAGAGGAGGTTTTCCATCATCACAATCATGCAAAAATAAATGCTTTCCTGTTCTACCAAGTAACATGAAGCACGTGATGCCACTCTCTCCATGGTGTAAAACCCACAGAACACTGGAACCTGCAAGTGAATCAACTTATTAAAAGTAAAAATCATGAAAAGCAACCTCATATATCATTTTTTTCAAAAACATCTGAGGAGCTTAGGGTATTATGGCCCCACCATCCTATGCTAAGTGTAACCTAACTTGCAAATACATGAAGGATGCATCACATACCCTAACAGCCATTTGGTGTGCACCACACACCTTTTATACAATCTTACATGTGCTTTGACAATGTAAAATTAGTATTTTTACCCTTTTAATGTACTCAATTTTCTTTCTATGTTTCTCTTTCTTACTTCCTTTTCTCATACCAAATAGTCAAGCGAAGTCCAGTGGTTTTGACAGAGAATTCTCATTCTTATAGATTCTAATGAGATGAATGTGTCAGAACATTGAATACGATGCACAATATCGAGGAACCTTTTGAAGACTGACAAACGAGCATATATCAGTATCATATTATTTCCCTCCAGCAACAATTAATAAGACCATCAATGAACACTTGCAAATGGTCAATCCTCCAAGACAACATCAATAAGTTCATGGCGAGAAAATGAGAGGATGACATCTAATAAACAGGTAATAAACAGAGATACCTGTTTATGTCCCCTCGAACCAAGATGTGGTGTTGCAAAGGTAACGAAGTTCACGGTTCAAGTCCAGCAATATTCCTCTTGGGTTCTCTTCTAATGTCTTAGGCTCATCCCCGCCACATTCACCATTTCTTCCCCAGGTTTTCTTATTAAACCTTGTTGATAGAGCTCAGCAACAGCATATCTTGCTATCAAGCCACCGAGTGAGTGACCTATGAAAGAAATCTTCTGAAGACTTGGATGACGACCGACAACAGAAATCACCTGAAAATCGAAAAAGCAAACCACCTTTAAGCACTAGCTACAAATGCTTTTGACTCAAGAAGCAGCTCCAGCCATAAATCTGCATGACTGGTAAAAAAGGTTACCGTTCTCAGGAAATGCAATACAAACCTCATCTGCTAATCTCTTCCCCATAACATCAACACCATCAATGTCAACATTGAAGAATTAGATTCACTGCCTGACATAGCATGTTGTTGAGAAAAACTCAGCTTAATAGTTTTTTACTTCACTCAATATAGATCCTTGTAAAGTACAACCAGTAAAAAACTTATACTGTTTCAGGGACTCTGATCAAGAAGAGAGTCATATAAACATTTGTTTGAGGGTCCACACAAGCATTACATTCTATTGAGCTAGAGCCCATGTATTGAACACTTGGTAGCCATTTCCATCAAATACAACCGGCCGGAAGTCATTTCAGAACATACAACCTTAAAAAATAAATAAATTATAAAAAAAATGGACTATGTCTATCAACATATTAATGGCAGTATCTTGGTTTATGTCGAGATTGATTTTCTTACACAAAAAGAATCTCTATCCTGATTTCAATTTGTTGCCAAGTCTGTCTCTGTAAAGCTATAGAAAATCAAAATTAGAAGGAAAGCAAGGGGATTTCTCACAAACGGATCTATTTGAACTTCAGGAGAGCGACTCAAGACTATCCGATGCAAAATGCACAAGGATAGGATTCTGGATAAACATGGCTTGAAATATTCCAGTTGTGAGGCATAATGCTTTGTGCCTCGTGAAATTAACTTCTCACAAGTTTGACAAGCTTTGGTTTTGCTTCAAAAATATTGGAGCTTAATATTTCCAGTGAGCTATGAGCATCAGTAAGCTAATAGCACTATTCGGGTGGTTGTTCCAAATAAAACACTTTAATATGTCAAGCAAGAAATACATAAAGACACAAATACATACTCATATATCTGTATATATATATAGATATGTATTTATATCATGCCCATACCTTCCATTTAATTATATCCTATTCCACAAACGCTTCTCAGCTGCATTATGCAAACAAACCAGTATCGAGCTATAACCGCTATATTTAATGTAAAAACATTGGAAATTTCTTCAAAAAATATACATATTATGTTCGGTGAAATTATCCAATAAACATAAACGCACTCTTAACTAATATTACTGCTATCTACAAGACAAAATGCTCTCTTCATATAAATTCTAGTGCTATAAGTCTACCTGTACTAGATAATTTCATAGTGCCTGAATAGCTACTACCACTAAAACAGGACACTCATTTACATAAAGCAAAAGTGCTGGTCCTACTTGTGATTAATAAGGAAATCTATGACATAAAGGCCTGGTATTTGTAATCATAACTTTCTATAACTTTAATGATTCAAATGCATGAATAGAATGGAAGTAACTTAATTGGTAACCTTAGCTTTATGCTGCTCATAACTTCCTAATCCTGAAAAGAGTTCCCTACCACTCCAAAAACATGAATTGATTTCAAGGTAAATTTCATGCCACCGGATTGGGTATATACCCATTCAACTGAGGCGTGAACTGTTGGATGAGAGTATGTTTATGTAATGAACATGTATGATCTAATGGTCCTCAATTTGGTTGGGTGATATGAAGCTGATTTGAACTGTCAAATATATAGATCCAAACAGCTAGGACACTACATACACCACGCCCACGGAAAACCATCTCCGATGAGTTTGACTTCCAAACATCTACTTTAGAATAGGAATCAACCTTCACCCCAGAAAATTAGAAATACCCAGTAACAAAGATCAATAGTGGTAAAGTCCAAGTATGCAGCACCAGCAAGCAGCTGGAAGATATTTACACAACGAAAACAGGGCTAAAACATATTGATATAGATACAAAAGATAAATCTCACAATGTACTATAACATCACTGGGATACGCCTTCACGAATTGCTTCGCAGCATACCTCCAATTTTGAGCACTGCACAAACATGTAAAATAACCAAAACCCAAATCATTAAACCTACAATCCCACAATATTTTCATAGCCAGCAAGCAAAACAAAGAACTGAAACACAAATTTATACATCGCAATGCTAGTTCCAAACCTTCCAATAATTCCGTTGACCATAACAACCAAATGGTTCGGCAAGTGATCCTTCCCGTTGCGATCAGCTTCCACGTCGAAACCCCCGTCGGAGTCCGGCTTCTCCGCCGCTGTAACGCCGCCGTACGATCTCAAACACCCAAATTTCGGAATAAAATGGTTTATCTTCTTCTTCTTCCTCATTTTCTTTTTCTTGATATTCTGATTGGTGAAGCTATTTTCCTTGGAACCCTTGTCTTTTTCTTGGTCCTCCTTCTGTTCTCCGACAGTTTCTGCTCTGATATTCTCCATCTCCGTTGAAGCCATTAACATACACCATATGCTTTGGCCTTTTGCTTTTATATATAGAAATGTTTATAACGTTTTGTGAGGAGTGGGTTTAGGTGAGGAATTAGTTAAAGAGAGAATAAGCGCCAGGGATGACTTCAAAATTATACAGGTCAGTGCATTCAAACTACTATTTTATATTCTAGAAGGGGTAATTTAATTAATAACGTTAACATCGTCCCAACTATTTCTAGAGAGAGACAGATTCAAGAAAATTACCATGTTAGACATACGAATTTTGTTGGTGTAATCATGATTTAATTTTTATTTTGCCCTTCTTTTATATTTTTATTTTTAAAATGTCCTTCTTTGAAAAAGGTTTTTTATTTTACCCTTTTTTAATAGTAATTTTACTATTTAAATAGTAATTTCACTATTTAAAGTTTTTTTATTTGCTTTATGATCCAAACTTTTGATTTCTTTATGCTTTTATACCTCTAACTTTTAGAAAAAGTACGGTGTGTCCCAATTTTCGTCATGTATAAATTTTATTAGTTTTACTCTTTCTAAATTTTTACACTGCATAAGAATATAATTTTCTAATGTTCTATCTGCTTCCCAAAGTTCTTTTAATTCTCTGTCTAGTTGTTTTAATTGTTTAACATAATTTTTAAGAATTTCATGATTTATAGTTTTATTGATTAGATTAAAAACATAATCTTCTTTATTATTATATGTCGCAATAAGAATTCTTAAATCTTCGGGTAGATCTTCTAGTGGTTTTAAAATTGCTATTTTCTTTTTATTATTGTTTTTTCTTTTAAACTGATTTTTTATGATTTCAAATTCTTTTCCCATTATTTTATATCTTCTATAACCAATCAATAATCATACAGTTGCATAAATCTCATAATAATTGATGAAGTACTCTAAAACCACATACTTTCATACCATCAAGTAAAAATATTTCTATTTAAATCTTTTAAAAGTATATTACCTCCTCGATGTCCTTAATTCTTTAATCCTTCTTCTGGACTCGTCTTCAATCACCTCGACAAGCCTGACTGGTTTTCGCCCAAACGCCCTCCTGGCTTCACGGGACTTATGCTTCCAAACGGCTACTGTCTCGAATGGTGTAATCACTACGGCCTTCGCAGGGTTAGAGAATTTTGGAAATTTTAGGAGAAATATAAGCTCAAAAGATTTCTATAAAAGATTTCTAACTTGAATATTTATGAAAATAAACTGGTTTTATTTCCTTCAAAAGGATTTATACAAACATGATTTAGAAAGATGGTTACAAAGATCTAGAAAGCTGGTTTCCTATTCTAGGGATATTTTTCAGAGTGAGAATCAGTCTGAATGAGTTTTCGAATTCTTTACAAATGAAATCTAAGTACAATTTATAGATCTAGAAATCTAACTATTCGGATTTCAAAATTTTAGTTGGCGTCCGCTGTCTCTTTCTTTATTAGCTGGATTTTTATCATCTTTAGCCTCAGAAGTCAAAAGCTGCCTCCACAGCTGTCTGCCATAATGTTTTAGTGGATGATGACGTCATGGCATCCGTCACTCCTTGCACTGACGTAAGCGCTTACATCATGATTTACAACAACCAATCATTTTGCAAGCTTTCTTCCTTGTAGTCTCTGTGCAGTAAAATTCATGTCTGAAAAATTTATTGAGAAATTCCTTTAGCAATGGAGATTTTATCTGTCCGCCTTTCTTTAGTAATATCCAATTATTGGCCTGCATGAGAGTTTCATATTGTCGCTCCCATAGAGACTCAGCAATGGATTGAATGGCTTTAATGCCCATGGCTCTTCTCTCTGTGATCCATGAACTGGTGAACTTGAAAGATCGAAAATTCTTTATTCCAGTTTCAATCTTTAGGTTTGTGGTTATAACATCTATAGTGATCATGTGTTGGACCTCATGCCAAATTCGCATCTCAGGTTCTGGGGCTATAGAATAGAACTTGAGTACGACTTCTCTATTTCTGGCAACTTGACTGACCTGGGATTTAAAGCGGTCATCAAATTCTGAAATCTCCTTTAGATCCTTTCCAACATATAGAAGATCTAGAAATCCATAATTTGCAAGCTGAAAAACTTTATAAGGATCAGCTCCAAATATGGCGGTGATTCTTGGATGAACACTATATCCTTTAGAGTAGAATAGCGTTCTGGAATTCTCCCATTTATAGGCTTCTTCAGCAACTTCTTTGTATTCTCGTTCCCATTTATTTGTAGGAACAAATTCTTCATTGGATCCCCTGTTGAAGCTTTCAGGTTTATTGATTTTTATTTCAATGACTTCAGCATCACTTTGAGATTTAGAAATTTTTTCTTTATTTTTCATGGAGTCTAAAAAGTCTTTATCTGATACTGGTTTAGTACCTTGACTTCCAGAAGACTCTGCTTTTTCTTTACCTTTATTACTTTCTCTTTTATCACTCTCATTTTCAGCTTCACTCATTTTTTCTTTTTCTTTATTTCTAGATTCAAGGAGCAAATCTAGACTTTCTTGAAGGAAAAGGGCTCTCCTAAGTCCTTCTTGAGAGATATCTGTAACTGTTTTAAAATTTAATTCTATCAAATCTTTCAGAGCTTTATTACTGTCAACAATGTCTTGACAGACCAAGACAATATCGTCTATCTCATTCTTTAGCTCTTCCAGATCCATCTTTCTTTATTATTTTATTCCTCCTGAAAAATAAGAATTTATAAGATGATCTGTATCATCAACACAGTTTTTGGGAAATTGTCACCCATCAACGAATTTGATAAGTCTTTACCACCAACCGTTAGATAGTGGACTAGCTGTATGTATAGTGCATACAATCACTCTATTTGCATTTATAGGGAAATACACACCCATCTTATCCATTTTAGAGTTGGAGAACTCATTCGTTTCCAAATTCTGTATTTCTAGAAATGAAATCGGCTAGGAAATTTTCTGAACCTTTTATATATTCTATTTTGAAACTGTAAAAGGACAGGAAAACTTGCCATCTATGTAGCCTTCTGTATTGGGGTGTATTTGGTAATTTATTGAAGACTAAGGATTGTATCTGGGTATTGTCGGTTTGAACTTTAAAAGGCTTTTGATATAAAAAGAGAGAGAATTTCTGAATTCCTTTTATGATGGCTAGAAGTTCTTTCTCATGGGTTGTATAGTTGACCTCAGCTTGACCGAAAGTACCACTTGTATACCTGCATATCTCATTGAGATCGGTTTTAAGTAATGCTGCCCAATATAGATCTGACGCATCCGTTTGTATTACTAATTTATCATTTTCATCAGGGAGTTTTAATTCAGGCAAAGTTTTACATTCTTCCTTTAGATTTTTAACAATTTCTGTATGTTGATTATTCCAACCTTTAGTATTATTTTTTCGAAGCAATTTTTGAATCTCATGCTTCTTTTTAGCAAGATTAATTATGAATCCCTCAGCATAGTTTAAACAACCGAAAAATTTTTCAATTTGATTTCTATTTTCCAATTTATCAGGAAATTCACAAATTTTCTTAGATATATGGGTTTGAAGTTTAATTCCTTCTTTATTCAATTTTAACCCTAAAAATTCAATTTCTTCTTTACAAATTATAGCCTTTCTTTCAGATAGGACTATACCATTTTCTTTACAGGTTTTAGCAAATTGTAGTAGATGAGTTTTATGTTCTTCTAACGTATTAGAAGCAATTAAAACATCATCAACATAAACAACAAGAAATTCTTTATATTTATTAAAGATTTTATCCATTCTTCTTTGATATATAGAAGGTGCATTTTTTAATCCAAATGGCATAACTAACCATTCGAACTGTCCTTGAGGGGAACTAAATGTTGTGTATTGTATATTTTCAGGCTCCATTTTTATTTGCCAAAAACCCGAAGTACAATCGAATTTAGAGTAATATTTCTTTCTTTTAACAAGATTTAGTAATACTTCTTTATTAGGGAGATAATAACTATCTGACCTAGTAAAGTGATTTAGTCTTTTATAATTTATTACCATTCTAGGTTTTCCTCGTTTTTTCTCAGCTTCATTTTCAACCATGAAAGTTGGGCTACTAAAAGGACTATTACTTCTTCTAATCAAAGGTGGATTTTTATATAATAATTCATTTATTTGTTTATCAAATTCTTTTCTATCCTTTTCTGTATATAACATAGGTCTTTCTTTTATAACTATGTTTTCAGTTAGTTCTATTTTTGCCTTTAAATCTGACTCTTTATAAAAAGCCAGAGGATGATCATTATAATTTTCTTTTAATTGTTTTATTACATCTTCAAGAGTTACTCGTTTTATTGTTATATTGTGTATTTTTATCGAAATTTTATCATACGGTCCACCAAGCTTCGCTGGCTGAACTCTGAATGGCTCATTTATTCGGGGTAATTTTAAATAATGATTACATTTAGTTTTTAGAATAACAGAATAAAGATTCTGTGAATAAAACTGAAATTGTTGTAAGAAATCATTTCCTAACAATATATCAGTTTCAAGAGAGTTATAATCATATATAGTATTTATAGTAATAATTTTACTTCCTAATATAACATTTACTTTATCTGCCTTTTTATTAATGTGTTCGGCTTGACCCGTAACACCCTTTATTTTTATATTCCCATTCTCTTGCCATTTAGTATAGAGAAAGGATTTAAACAAAGTTATTTCTGAACCATTATCTATTAAGGCGCATGTTGTTATATTAGTATCCTGTACTGTCAATTGTACAAAGACACTTAAAGGAAAATTAATTCCCTTCATGTTTTTTACAAAAGATCTTTATATTTCCTAATTGTAATGTAACTCCATGTTTCTCTATTTTATAGTAATCACATTGATTTAAGAAACTATTACCAAGAATTATATCGTAATAGTCTCCTGCCATATCACTATCTATGTAACAAGGTACAATTATTCTTAATTCTTCAAAAATTATTGAAACTTGTACTTCTTGATCACAAGTTATTAATTGTCCTTCAAAGTTTTTATATTGAAATATTGTAGAAGCAACCTTTGCAATTAAACCTTTATTTTTATGTTTTGCAAGGTGATTGCCACTAGCTCCTGTATCAATTAATATATTTGGTCCTTTAATATATTCTTGACCATTAAAATATTTAGCATTTATAATCATTGTATTGGTTATATTTTGTCTAGTAAATTCAACATTAGTAAGTAATGACTTACTAATACTTTTTCTAGATATAGTATTTTTTCCAAAATCTATTTGCGGTATAGTACCACTACTAGATCCATATTCTAATATGGGTTTTCTATTTATTTTAATTTCATAGTCTTTTATTTCCTTAATTTCTTCTATCATTGGTAACTTTATTGTTGTTATATCTCTGCATTCATTATCAATTTCAATATATGGTTTATCCTGATATATTTTACCATAATTACTATTAGTAAAAGCATAAATTGCTCTATAGTAAAAGGTAAATGCTTGACTTTTATCTCTAAGTTTTAAATCTTTCAAAAGTTGAAAGTGTAAACTTAAAGTATCATTTATATTTTGATCATTTATATCAACACTATATTTTGGATAACAATCAAAGCGAAATTGTGAATATATTAAATTTCCTTCAACTGTTCCCAAATGACTATTTTTAGCATCTGTAAACCTTTGGTCATGAAGTGAAATAACCATAGGACTATCTATGCCATCTCTAAATAAGGCTTTAACTAGAATTTGAATTCTACCAAGATAAACATATTTTATCTTCTTTCTTACTTCTTTATTTTTGATTTTATTTAAAGCTTGATTTATTGAGGATTTAGTAAGCAAATTTAATCTAATTTGCCCTTTAGTATGTTCAACATTTATAGATTTTTCAACTGCATGGTAATCATATATATTTATTTTTTCTCTTTTTATTAAATCACCAAAAGACTTAAAAATACCTTTGGTAGGATTTGTTGCATCAAGTTTTAAACCTTTTATTTTTACTAACGTTTCTTGATCAAAGGTTATTCGTTGAGCATAACCTTCAGCTCCTTCATATATTTCTACTTCTTTATCTGAATCTTCAGTTTCAATTATATCTTTATTCATTTTCAGAATGACTGAAGTATTTTTCTTCTTCAATATATATTTCTTTATTTAAATAATTTTCTATATCTGAAACTTCAGACAATTCGTCTTGAAGTTCTATAAATTCAGCTTCTACACTTCGAATCTTTTTAGATTTTTTACATTCTGGTGATTTATGTCCAATTTCTCCACAATTCCAACACTGACATTGTGAAAGATTTTTATTTCTTTTAAAGGTAGGTTTTCTTTTAAAATATCTTCTTTTTGGTTTTATATTTTTCTTTTGAAAATTAGTATATTTTTTATACTTCTTTTTATGAAACCTTTTTTTCTTTTTAACACTTCTTTCTTTATTACATCCCCATTGACTGGGTACCTCAAATTCGTTACAATATAAGGGTGAAAATTTTTTAGTTCTTCTATATAAATCTTGAGATTTACATAATTTACTTAACTCTGAAAAGAGAAAACTAGTTCTTTTTCCTAGAGTTGAAGTTGACTCTTTATTTTCTTCCTTCCATTTATTCATTATGTATTTATTCCAAGGATGTGGAAGTTTTAAAAAGTACATATTAAGATATATACTTTGATCTTCATTACTATAGTATTGAGTATAATAATAATCTTTAAATTCACAAGTATATTGTTTTAAATGTTTCATGCTACAGATTCTAAGATTTATCAAGTTAGTTCTAGCTTCTTCCTTTTCTTTAGTGCTTTCTTTATCAGGGTCATGCCACTGTTCTCCTAGAAATTCATCAGAAAGATAAGCAACTAAGATTTCAATTCCTCTATCAGTATTATCTATTAATTTAGTTTGTACATTTCTTTTTATTATAGCTTTAATATTTTCCGTTAATCCTTGCCACCAATTGAAAACAATACCATCAAATGTAGCAATTAAATAATCTACTTGCCTGTTTGATGTCCATGTATCATCGGCGTTATATAAAAAGAAAACTTTCATAGTATTTGCCCATGAAATTATAGCCTTTTTAGTATCTTCTTTACAATCTATATTTAACTTAGAACCTCCATGATTTATAGGTTCTCCATAATTAGTATCTGGTGTGAATTTATTGAATTGGTTATAAGATTTATTTTTTATGTGATCATAATATTGCCTTTTATATTTAGGAATAGGCATCATTTCTGATTCTTCTATTTTCATATCTTCTGGTTTTATTGTACCACTTGGGCCTCCAGTTGTATTATTAGTGTTAACTAATACTTCATATTCCTCTATTTTAGAAAGATCTATTTTTTCAAATTGATCTATTAATTCATTAATTTCATTCATCTTTATCTGTTTCAGATTCTGAATCTTGTTCTTTAGGTGGATTAGATGATGTAGCAATATCTTTACCTTTTTCTTCCTTTTTAAGAGCTTCCTCTTCAGCTAATATTTTAGGTAATTTAACATTAAGCATATATACATCAAAGGAATTTGGATGCACAGTTTCTTTGTTAGTTTTTATTGGTTTTATTATAATTTCTCTTTCTTTTATTTTCTTGTCAAATTTATTTTTCTTAAGACAAGTATTTTTTATTAAATCTTCAACATTTGAATTACAAATCTTTAAGATTTGAACCTCTGTTTTTAATTCTTTAAGTTCTTGATTTAAAATATATAATGCCTCAAGTATTTTATTCATTCCTGTATTTAATTCTTCAATATTTTTATTTATTTTATCCATTTATATTTTTTATATCTATTCCAAGCTAATTGAGCATGTTGTTGTGTAACTTTTATCTTTTGTTTACAACTTTGTATTTTAGCTTTAGTTTCTTTTGTTTTAATGTGTTCATATTCTCGATTATATTCTTCAAGAATTATATTTAAATTTAGAATTAGATTTATATTATATATCCATTTTTTAAGATGTTTATTTGTCTTCATAATCGACTCAAAACATCAAGACCTTCTTTTATTTGTGTTATTTTGCTTTTTAGGAAATTAATTCTAAAAGCATCTCCTCTATGATAAGTTGGCTCTCTATATATATAATCCAACTCCTTTTGATATAGATACAATTCTACTTGAAGCCTATGTAATGTATAATTAGGCATTACTAAGTAGAATCATTACAGCTCTACGAATTTTATATTCTTCTAGTTTTCTATAGTACAATGTTCTTATTTCAGCATCTTTATGTGCCTTAGCTTCTTTCTTTAGAGACATTAAGATTTTGTAGTACTTCTCAACCTTTGGATATCGTTTAGTTTGTCGAAACAGTCTATTCTTCATGGTGAAGATAACTGCCAATCAGTTTCATCACATGAAAAATCGCAAGATAAACTTTCTATATTTATGTTATCACTAAATTCTTTATCATTTATTTCTTGTAAATAAATAAATAATTCTTTAATTATTAAAAGAGAGATGATTGATAATTTTATCAAGTCTAAATATTCCATATTTTATGATTTTTATTGATCTTTTATGGCTCTTTATGGCTCTTTATGGCTCTTTATAGCTCTTTATGGCTCTGATACCAATAAACAAAGGGGGGTTTTACTTAATTTAATATAACAAATTTAGGAAAAGTAATAAATAATTAAAAATTTATGATTCAAGTGTATTTAATATAACTAAGGATAGTTATGAAGTTTTATATTTCAAACATATGTTTTAAGGAGACTTTATAGGAAAAATGGACGAAATCGATCAAAAATACTTTGGAATGGGTTTTAATGAAATAAAGAATAAAAAGTGGGTTTTTAAGAAATCACGCCGGCCCACATGAACAGTAAAACCGAGGTTTTAGAGTTCGGTTTAGGGTATTTTAGAAATGTTTTAGAAAAGTGGGTTATTTTAAAGATTTGAAAATTAAAAAAGGGTAATTTAAAAATGGTTTCGTGTAATCATTGGCAGATTCATATATAGGGTTAATTATACTACTACCCCTCTAAAAATAAGAAATTACAGTTGATCCCTTAAAAATTTTTAATATCATCAACTCATACCCTAAGAAATTTCAAAATTACAAATATCCCCCTGACCAGCCAATTGCCGATCAAAAATAGCTGGCATCAGCAAAATTCTTAATGAAAACCCAAATATACCCCTAATTTTCATACATTTTTTTTCATGCGTGCCCTTTGTAATATAACTAAATTGTAGGGATGGTATTGGTAATTTTCAAATTTCTCAAGATATATCTTGGTAATATTAAAAAATTTTGGGGATCAATTATAGTTTTCAATTTTTGAAGGGGTAGGAAATGTAATATCCCTAGACATAAATACTTAAACTAAAATATACATGCTTAAATATTTAAAAATTTCATATATATAAATAAATATATAGTGTACAAATAAGGGACAACATCTTCTTTTCAAAATATATAATGTACCTTGCACATGCAATAGATTGATGTGCTTGGAGGTAGTTGTGATGGCGGTGGAAGTGTAGTTCATGGTGGTGAGAAAATCGATTGTCGGAGAGAGTGTGGCCACCGAGGAAAGAAACGAGAAGAGAAAAGCAGGGGGGAGGGTTCATATGCAATTTTGGGGGAAGAAAGAGGTGAATTTTTTGATGGAGCTCCAACATCAGCAATAGATGTAGGAATCGGAGCAAGTGTTGTGAGGCGAGTCCATTGGTGTAAGCGCCAGTCGGTAGGTCATGGGCAATAGGTAGATCAACGGAGACAACAACCATGGAAAGAAGGTTGACAAGCGGCTAAACGATAGCAAAATGAGTTGACTTTAGTAGATATGAAAATTTCGTGACAAGCAACCACGATGCTATGAAATTTGCCAAATTCCGGCAAGCTTCACCGGAAACATGAAATTTGACTCTATTTGACCGCAAGTCAAACGGAGTTTGATGGTGTTGACTGGGACACCATCGGAAAATTGAGATCATGACAGTTCAATTGCCTCAAGTTTTGTTGATCTTTACAAGCATTTATTTTTCACTTTATTTTTTTATTTTTTCAAAGTTAAAAATTAGGGGTAAGACCAAAAGTTCATAAAAAAATTATCGAAAATCGGCTGCTTATGGGGGCATTGGTAATTTTTAAATTTCTCAGGGTATGTCTTGGTAATATTAAAATTTTTTGGGGACCAATTGTAGTTTTCAATCTTCTGAGGGAGAGTAGATGTAATTATCTCAAGATAAAAATTATGAGCAAAATCAAAAGTTCATGAAAAAATGACCGGCAACTGGCTAACCAGGAAGGTATTTAGAATTTTGAAATTCCTCAGGGTATGGGTTAGTAATATTAAAAATTATTGGAGGACCAACTGTAATTTCGTATATTTAGAGAAGTAGTAGATATAATTAACCCTTCATATATATATATATATATATATATATATATAGTTGAGGGGTGCACGCAACTTTAAAATTACCCCTTATATATATTGTTAAATTTAGGTAATCACTTTAATGATGTTTTAGTACACTCTCTATTGTTGTTCAGTGTATTTTCCAATTTTTTTTATTTAATTATTTGTATTATCAGTAATTCGTAGCTAGTAAATATACTTAGGGATGATAATGCATTTGTATTACATCCAGACCCGAGCTAGAACTAAGCCCTCTAGGGTCAAATTTTTAGAGTCTTAATCGGGTCTTGGACGGGTATTGTGTTTTCATTTTAAAACTCAGATTTGTTCGAAACTCGTAGTGTTAAGATTTTTTATATATTTTTTATTTATTAATATATATATCAAGTTATATGATCTATGTTTATATTTCATATACAAGTGTGTATATTACATAAATTTTCACATAAAAACATAAATATTCACATAAAAAATATAGATGTGATATTCTTGTATACAAAAACAATTATATGATATTAGCAAATAAGCTATGGTTTCAATATATATATATATATATATATAAATAAATATATGATAACGATATTCAATATTTTAAAAATTAAAATATGCTCATAGAAATTTGAAATAATTAGTACTTTAGCATCACTATTTCTTTTCATTTATAAAAAATTATGATAATTTAAAATTTTCTTAAAAGATTATTATTAAAAGAGCAAATTATACTTGCTACCTTTGAGGTACAATGAAATTACAAAAAAACACCCTCACGTTTGGAAAATTACCATTACCCCCTAATTTGAGGAGGATTAATGTTAAGTGTAACAGAATTGAAAAAATGTTATTTTTGTACTTACTCAAATTAGGGCAAATTACAGTTATCACCGTAAAATATGGTGAAGTTATAAGAAACAACCCCACATATGGAAAATTACTATTATCGCCCTGACATGTTTGATGACTATTTTAAGTAGTGTATATTTTATATTTTTATAATTAAATACTAACTCTTATAGCATGTATCACAATGATACTTTCAGTATTTATTTGTTATGTTTTTTGAGGTGTTCATATGGTTTTATAGTGTTATTGCTAAAAATTGAGTTTTATATGGTTGGTGAATAGCGTTCTATCAGCAGATCGTTAACTATATAAGCAAAACCTTACATTGCTTTAGTACACTAATTAAAAATTGAAAAATTGGTAAATATGCACACCATCCACCAACGACTTTAATCGACAAGTTTGAAAACATAATAGGAATATTACATTTAACTCCATGTAGTTTCAATAGATTACAATGCAATACCCCAAACTATGATACAATAACAAAAACACCTATGGAGGTATTTTCGAAAGTTTACATAGGTTGACTAGGTAGTCGACATTAGTCAAACTAACAGTAGGTGTAAATTGTTAGACAACACTTACCTCATAGATGATAAGTGAGAATGTTTTTGTAATTTCACTATACCTCATAGATGATGTGGCTGTGTTATTTTGCATAAGGGTTTTTGGTTTGAGTGGTTGAAGTTTGAGTATAGCGGTGATTAATTTTAAAAAAAAAAAAAAACAACTCAATCACTTGAAAATCACTCAATCTAAAAATAATAATAATTAAGGGATTTTACCAAAAAAAAATGCGTGTTTTTTTTTTCATATTGAGTGATTAATTTTTTTTCAAATTGTTTTTTTTACAAAGAAAATCTGAAAGACGCTTGAAAATCTAAAAATCTTCAAAAAAAATTATTCAGTTTGAGTGATTAATTTTTTTTCTTTTTTTTAATAGTATTTTTAGCAATTTTTTTGGTTATTAAAAATATGAAATTATGAAAAAATATATTTTTTTGGGCCGGTTTAGGCGGGTTAGGTCAGGTCATTGGGTAACCTGAAAATAATTCAGGCCAACCCGAACCCAATAAGGTCAGGTTCGGGTTGGAGTTTTTTATGTTACACCTCTACCTCAACCTGACCCGAACCCACCCAACCCCTATTCAAATTATTGACTTTTAGAAAATTATATTCCTAACATGTTGGTATTTGACCAATTTGAGAAATTATTTAAGTAGGTTACAATTTGAATTTGGCATTCATGAATTCTAATTCGAAAGTAGATGTGAATAATGTATTCACTCGAATGAATACAATTTTGGTTGAATGAAAAATTAATTATCAGAGTAGGTCACTTAAAATAGTTGAAGGTAGGATTGGAAAAGCATTTAAGAATGCTATCCCACATTGAAAAAATGAAGGAAAATTAGTTAATTAATATAGCCTAAAAACTCACAAGGGGTTGGGGTCCCTTAGAGATACCCAAATGTGTAAACGGCCAAGGACCTAGGGCTAAGTAGGTTCAGGCTAAAGCCCACACGCGCGTGCCACCACCGTCCGGCAGGCTTAGCTTGGACTAATTAAAACATATGCTTTTTGGGCTAAGTCCGAGTTGAATTTTGGGTCGAACCAAATCCAAATTCAAGTTGATCTGGATCAAGGGCTCGGAGCAGGTCCGAATGGTGCACGAGTCAGTGCGGCTCAATCATAGCCGAACCGGTGCAAGCCAAGTCAGCTCCAACTAAACCAATGCATGGGTTGGTTCAGGAGGTGTGTTTTGCACTTATTCAGTGAATAGCCACAATCTCTCATTTATTATAAATATACCCCACTCCTGCCAGAATCATTCACTCACATCCAACAACATTTTATAGTTTCCTGTATTTCAATACACATACTTTCCAAAGACATTCTGTTTCTTGTTTCAAGAGTTTTCGATACTTTTTATTCGTTCTTCTTGGGATTTGAAGTGCTTCGATCTCATGGAAAATCGTTGTATCTTGGGAGATAATTGTTGTTTAACCCGTGAGCACTATACGGGGCAAATTTGTCTTAAAGATAGAAAATTAAATTCTCGCTTCGATTTTATTTTTTATTTAAAATTACCACTCACCAAACAACATTGTGATGGTAAATCGAATGATTATATTCTTATTATCTGGTTGTCTTGGCATATTATTTGAGGCATAATCATGGAATTTGACGGTGGTGAAACTTTGAAACAACCAAAGACTTTTCTCAATTAGATTAGTCTCCCCTTTCTTATTTTTTATATTTTAAGAAAGTTGAGCTTTGACCAATCAATTCTATTTAATTATTTTGTGTTGGTGTAATCTTCAATTTAAATGGACGTAATATGAAATCTAAGGGTGATGGGAAATTCTTATCCGCACCGGGTTCGGCCACACCATGACTAATTAGGTGGTGAGTGTTTTACACTTGCCATGTGATTGGTGTACAGTTTAGGAAGAGTGACCAATCACATGACAAGTGTATTAACACTTGCTATATGATTGGTTGGGTGCGGCCAAGCCGGGTCTGGGCAAGAATTTTCCAAGGGTGATGGGGACTGAAGAAAGCAAACAAGATAAAACGATTCTCCAATCATATAATTTTAAGAAAGTCACCTAAATTAGAGATGAGATCTAATAAATTATAAATTATATTTTCAGGGAACCATCAAATTCGTATAAAGTATTTTTTATGATATGTCTTGAAAGTTATTTTTTAATCAGAAATAGAGTTTTTTTTTTTTTGTTTATTTCTTTTCTCTGAGTGGACTGTAGGAGAAAAAAAGAAAGAGATAATTTTACTGAGATGCCCTGATGTTTGGTGTAATTACCCTCATACTCCCTATAGTTTGTATAACTACATTTGCTTCCCCTAAAATTGATGTTAAATATATCAAAAGAACCTAACTAGTAGTGGAACTAGTCATGGAGCTATAAACTGAATTTGATGAATGGGTGTTTGGAATGCTATTGTTTTTGGAGAAGTAGAAAGTATAAAAAGATAGAGTTTAATAAATAAATAAAAAAAATTACCGTTTGATAAAATAAAAAAAATAAAAATAAATAAAAAAGTGCAAAACACAAAAAAGTAGTAATTGAGTATATTTGACAAAAAAGTTGAGAAGCTAACATTGTTTTTATCAATTTACTTACATATCCTTAAAAAGGCGAACATAGAAGGGTATAATTGTATTGAAGAACAAAATACAAGATGAAAGAAATTAAAATAATAAGGAAAAAAAAAAGTATAGAAGCTAGTACAAAAGCATGGGATAACCAATAATTGCATTTACCTTTGGGTCATTTGGTACTTTGCTTCCTAACGTTTGCGTCGTAATAAAGACATCCTCTAATTATTCTTCGATGTGCAAAAAAAAAAAAAAAAACCCCGCTAAACTATTTTTGGAAGAATATTTTGGAAATACTCCTTTCGAATGAGCCACATGTTCGTTGCACATGACTTGGACTAGGTCATTTTCGTTCATTCAATTGGTTACATTTGCTTAGGAGGCAAAGTAGCAAAGTGCTGAATGCCCCCATGATTTGGTGGGTGGGTTTGCTGCAATGAATCCAAAAATAATATAAATGCGAAATCTTCCTCCACTCTCTAATCTCATTCAATACATTTATAGAGGAGTTCCGAAAAAAATTCTTAAATACACTTGTTGGTGAAACCCAAAATCCGATCTACAAAAGAATTTTAAGCGCAAGATTGTACCCTGTATCTATATGAATTTTAATTTAAGGATTAGAAGTTAGACTAGAACGAACGAACGGAATTTTGTTGAACTTGGTACTTTAATTTGTACTTTTTCTTGGATATAGTAACATTCTTTTCTCTTAATATTGCATTTTTGTATTTTTATAATCCTAAGGGCTAAAAATTAATTTATACTCAAAACGTAATAATTTAAAATTTTTAATAGAAGAAATTAGGTACTGTGCGAAATGACTAACAACAATGTTTGGAATATGAAAGCAGTCAAAGAAATAGGCAGACTTATCTAATGGTTTGATCCATGTTATCTGCTTTTCTAGAATGATACATCGCCCACGCAATTCTTTGTAGATTTCCACCGATTTTATTCATCATTTCGCTTTTCAATCATGCTATTGCATATAGATTCCAAGCAATAGTTAATACTTGTTACTAGGTACATCCGAATTGTGAGTAAAATAAAATATAAAATAATTTAACTATGTATTTAATTTTATAAAATTAAATTACAAATATTTTAAAATTTTCTATAAGGATGCAAATTTTATAATATTTATTAAATTGATGATAAGTAAAAAAAATAAATAATTTTAAATAAAACAAAATTATTTAATTATAAAAATAATTAAATAAGAGAATTGAAATATTAAATAGTGTGATATGAAAGAGAAGAGAAGGGAGTGATCAAATAGATTGAAAAAAAATGTAGAAGAATGAATAGAAAATAGGAGAAATAGGAGGCGCATTATTTGCAATCATGTGATAGGCTTAGAACTTGTACAGATTGTTGAATTTCCTCGGTACACTTTTTTGATAAGAATAGTTATGTGTTATGACTAGAAGATTAAAAATACATAAGTGAATCGGATCAAAAGATACCAAAAAAGTTAAAACCTATGATTGTTTGAATAGTTATTTAAAAGAATTTGATTGATGAAACTTAAACCTGAATCTTTCTTACTATACTTGCTTTTTCTTTTAGATTATTTGTTTGTGTTTTTATTTTAGTACTCTAATATTTCATTGAAATTTGAAGTATAAACAATAAATATTTCATAAAATCAATACTTGATAATCATGTTTTTCCTATGAACGATATCCTATTTACTACTTTATTTACTTGAATGACCCTTACACTTGCGGTAATTTTGCAACACACGAAAAAAAGTATTTATGCTAATAAGAAAGCAGACAATGACTATTTTGTTTTGTACTTCTGCTGGAAAAAAAACAACAAACATAAAGTTAAAATAAACTAGAAGTTGAAAGTACATTTCATGCTGTTTTTTTTAACTTCTAATACTTTTTCAAAATTCAACAACTGCTTACCACTTTTTTTTTTTCAAATACTACTCACTTTTACTACTCAACTCTTTTTCAACTTTTTTTACCACTTCTATTTCTTCAAAAGTAAAAATGGTCTCAAACACCTCCTTAATAAATGACCCTCGTATTTTATGTACTTCTTTCGTTCCCTTTTATTTATCTTTTTTTACAACTTCTACTTCTTCAAAAGTAAAAATGGTCGCAAACACCTCCTTAATAAATGACCCTCGTATTTTATGTACTTCTTTCGTTCCCTTTTATTTATCTTTTAAAGTTTTTGCACGTGGATTAAGGAACACTATAATATCCATAAATTTTGCTTAATAAGACTAAAATACCACTTTAGTTAATTAATTAAATAGAATCCTAACTATCCCACTTATTAAAGTAAAAGGGTATATAGGGAAAAAGTAATAAATGCAGTTTTTAAATGTGAGAATGACAAATATTTTGGAACATGTTTTTTTCTCTTTTTGCTAAAGTGACAAATAAAAGGAATAAAGGGCGTAATAGTACAAATAATATAGATATTCAATTATTAATAGTATAGATATTTGAGCATATTATGAAAATCAATTATTTAAAGTTTTTGGGTGGGGTTGTAAAAGGGCGCACAATTTATACTATATTGTAATTTTTAATTTTTTTAAAAAATATAATCTGCAAATCATGTAAATATAGATGCAATTGACTCTAAAACAGTAAAAAAAAAGGACAAAGTATAAAAGGTAAAAAAAAATTAAAATTGTTATGGATCTTTAATTGAGTGAGGATATTTTTTGTATTTTTAAGATTTAAGGAGGTTTTTGACATTTTTTTTGTTTATGGGTGGTTCTGCATCAATTTTCAATTATACAATGGGATCAAATGCAATTAACTCTATATATTCAACGGAATATTCCCAAAGATTCTATCGGAAGTATCACTAGAGCACAATTCATAAACGTTGGATACCACAATCGCACATTTGCGTACCAAAGTGCAAAACACCCCAAAAATTATAATGCTTCACATATTTAAGTTTAACCCTTAATTAGAAAATAATGATAAATTGCTAGGGAAAAAAAGAAGTTACAATGTGAAAATTGCCATTATTATACTCCCTTTGTTCCCTTTTATTTGACGTCTAAGGTTTTTGTACAAGGATTAATGAAGACAATTAATATTTATAATTTTTGATTAATAAGACTAACATGCCATTTTATTTAATTAATTAAAATAGAATCCTAACTGCCCCACTTATTAAAGTAAAAGGATTTATTAGGAAAAAAATAATAATAAATGCAATTTTGAAAGGTGAGAATAACAAATATTTTGAAACATTTTTTTTCTAAATTGATAAATAAAAGGAAACATAGGGAGTTTATATTAAGCAGCAATTACTTTTATATTGTTGTCAATTATATTTATATAGTTACAATAATTTCTTTCTTTTTTTTTCCTTTCTGCTGCAATACTAACAAGAAATATTGGTAAATATTTACTTGTCACTGTTAACAATAAATGATACATTTATAGTAATAAGCTAATGAGAATAAAAATTATTAATGTGATTTGTTATTTATTTTTTGTTATTCTGGCATATCATTGTGCATGTCACTAATTATAAAACTAGCAATGATTAAAATACAATTATTGTCTTCATTTTGTAGAGATCATATTGTGTAAAAGTCTTTTCTTACCATTTAATGTATACTAACATATTGGACATACTCAATGTATGTGCAAAATAAAAGTGAGTATAATTTAGTCAAATAGTTAAATTTTAATAATATAAAATTATTTTTCTGCTAAATTATCTATCTAAATACATATCTTTCTTAACTATTATTATTTTTGGAAAGTTCAAAAAATCATTTTTAAATAAATTTATTTCTTGATTAAAAAAATAAAAATATATAGTAGAATGATTTTTTTTTTTAAGAAAGGGATGTGAGAGAGAAAATGGGAGAGAGGTGATAATAGAAAATAGAAAGAAAAAAAAAGAGAGAAAAGAAATGATAGAGGAGGGATGACTAATTAAATATAAAGCATAATCATAAACATAATTTGAACAAAAAAAATAATAATAACAAAAGAACTTAGCATTAATGTTTACTTGTCATAAAATCAACCATAATAGAATAAGTAAAGATTACAAATTAAATAGAAAATATTATTTTAACACAAAAACATCTAAAAACGAAGAAAATATGAATTGAACTATAAGTTAAAATGCTCTTTACTTTCGAGAAAGATGAATTTATAAAATTCTAATATAATATTTTAAGAAATTGTATTTCAAGTTTTCAAAATCCTATTAAATCCTTCATAACTGTCTACAAACTCGAAAACGATTTTATGAACTATTTAATGGCTGAAAAACACACTCAAACAAACTCAATGTTGGTGCCATATCCTTATCAAATATTAACATTATAAATAATAAAATTACAAAAAAAAAAAAAAAAGCCTACTTGTCAGCCTCATGCAATGTTAGATATAGAACTAGCAATTGGCACACTAGGATGAGCAAAACAAAATTTAAATATAACGTAATTATATATTTAAATATTGATAATACAAAAAGATAAATATTTATGAAGTTTTTTGTGTGATTCCTAGTCCAAAGTCGATCACCAATTTTCCTACCTTATGTTATTGTCACATCTCAATCGAGGGATGTACAAGATTTCTCTAGTACATTCAATGAAAATAGTCAATCGTTAACCCTAACTAGGTTTGAATAATCTAATTCGAAATGTTCTTGTTTGAAAAAAATGGCCTCCACACATGGTTGATGCTTAAATCGTGTCTGAAAGAATGGAGGGTCGATACAGATCAAGCATTTTACTAGTATCGAAACTAAAAATTTCCACTTAAGCAATATTGGTCGTGATGGGACTAGTTAATTAAATGTTTCGGGCCATTTTACGGCATAAATCTCCCACAATTGCCCAACATAAAGTTTGGTCCATGCATGATCATGTTTTCCCATGTGAATTCTTTGTAATCATCTTGTTTGGTTCGCAGTAGAATATCGAATTTTAGTGAAAGTTTATTTCTGTTGAATGTATGAACATTAAATATAGAGTTTATATGGCCATTAGACTCTCCAACCTAACAAACAAGTATTTATGGAGTGATTTTTCTAGAGTCATGACAACTTGGTATGAAAGCCGTCAATTGACCTCTCTAGGAGTATGGAACCCTGGTTGGAGTTGATCTCGCACCGAATATATGGACATCATTAGATGTAGCGTTTATATAACATTCAGGTGCTCCAACCTCACAAGCTACCTTTTGAGTGTGACTCTCCCAAGGATCATGACATTTTTATGTGACAAACTCCGTCAACTAACTCTTGGATAACATTTTACAAGGTGAACTTTAGAGTCTGCCGTGAATGTGTTTTTTTTTTTTTTTTGAGATAATCTTTTTCCAAATTAAACTTGATATGACCGAAAAATAACATAAAAAGTGTAATATTTATCATATTATTGGACACCTTCCTAAAGTATACACCAATTATGTAATAAAAATACATTCATCATATGATTAGTAGTGGTCTATATAGTCAAATCCGGTCTGAACTAGATTCTCTCACTTTTTTGTAGGGCACCGGTTGGGGTTGGAGTTTGGAAGGAATAATAATAATCTTAAACTCCCTACTCCTATTCATATTTACAAAATGGCCCACAATAATAAAATATCCAAAGCAATCTCAATTGGATTAGTTTTTTCATTTCCTTTTAGCCCCGGCCACCATCACATCTCCCTCCTTACAAAAGCTAATTTGTCCTGTATTACCAAAAAAAAAAAAAAAATTGAGGCACTTCATCCTACATAGCATCCATCTCATTCTTGATTACTATTTCCATTGATAACTTGGTCTGTTGGTTATGGTGGAGTTACAGGTTTTTTTATGCATACGATCTTGGATTTGAGTTTCACAAATGCATGCGCATTAATATTTAGCTCACGTATGTGAGATTTGTTATGTATTATTTTTCTGTAATTTGTTAGTTTTTTATTAATGATATTTGATTGAAGTATTGAATGAGTGTAGAAATACAATTATATATGATATGATTTAGGCCTGTCAATGGGTAGGGTTTTATCCTACCCTTACCCATTTTTTTTATATTCATATCCTACCCTTATCCTAAAATTTTAAAATTTACCCATACCCTACCCCAACCCATACTACTACAAATGAATGGGTTAGGGTAGGGCCTTACCCGTTCTTACCCATTGGGTAATGATACCCAATGGGTATTCACACACTACACACATTATTACCCATGGGTATTCACACACCACACACATTTTTCACACACACACACACTGCACACACACACACACACACAGTTTCACACACTGCACACACACAATTTCACACACTGCACACACACACATACACATACACTGCACACACACACACAATTTCACACACTGCACACACACACACACACAATTTCACACACTGCACACACACACACACGCACACACAGTTTCACACACTGCACACACACACACACATACACATACACTGCACATAGTTTCACACACTGCACACACACTAAACGCACACAATTTTCACACACAATGTGTGTAAAAACACACACACACACAGTGTGTGAAAAAAATGCACACACACTGCACACACACACACACAGTGTGTGAAAAAAAACACACACACACAGTGTGTGAAAAAAACACACACAGTGTGTGAAAAAAATACACATATTTTTCACACACTGCACACACACACAGTGTGTGAAAAAAATGCACACACACTGCACACACACAGTGTGTGAAAACACACACACACACACAGTGTGTGAAAAAAAATACACACACACACACACACACACAGTGTGAAAACACACACGGCACACAGTTTTCACACACTGTGTGTAACACACACACACACACACACACACTACACAATTTTCACACAGTGTGTAAACACACACACACTACACAATTTTCACACACTGTGTGTGTGAAAAATATGTGTGTGTGCAATGTGTGTGAAAAAAATTATGTGTGTGTGTGTGTGAAAAAAATGTGTGTGTGTGAAAAAAAATGTGTGTGTGTGTGATAAAAAGTGTGTGTGTGCAATGTGTGTAAATGCGTGTGTATGTATTAATTATGTGTGTGAGTTAAAAAAAACATAATATCAAAAAAAGACAAAAAAAAAAAATATATGATTGGGTAGGGTTCATACCCTACCCTAAAAATAGGGTATACCCAATACACATACCCAATGGGTAAATATTTAAATCGGGTAGGATAGGGTATAGGGTATGTGTAATCGGGTATTTTTAGGGTAAGGATTAGGGTAGGATAAAACCCTACCCATTGCCAGGCCTAATATGATTTTTGAAAATAGGCTCTTTGATTTTTTTTTATACCATCTTCAAATTAATAAGGACGCGCTCACGCCTTCAAAATCTACTAACCCATTTGTTGATGTTATTTCACGTCCACAACTTTCAATTTAATTTCAAGGTTGAAAATAGGTTCTTTAATTTTTATTATTACTAGCAACATTGTACACTCTACGTGTATGCAAAATATAAAATATATATTTTAATTTAGTATTTAAATTTTTTTTTATCATGAAAATATAAATATATTATTAAATTTCTTTTATAGGAATATTTTTTGAAGAATTATTTGAAATAATTTATTAATTATAATAATTTAAAAATAAAATTACATGATAAAGAATAAACACAAAAAAAAAAAACAAATAATTGTAATTAGAGAAAGTGGTTTGTGGGTTGAGAACATGGGTTTTTTTAAATTGGATGTAATATTACAATATTGACATTTTTATTTGCTTATTTATTGCATATGTTTACTAATTAAAAGGGTAAAATTGACACATCAAAATTTGGCATCCGAATTGAATCGATTTAATGTAAATTTTTAATTTTAACCACAATTTTACATATCTATATTTATTCCACATAAAATTGAAGGCAAATTTTATAAAATCGCATAAATAACTGTCATTTGTGAGACAAAAATGACTTTCTTTTTATAATAGTATAGATTATTATTATTATTATTATTATTATTATTATTATTATTATTATGCTCTTCAAGTGTGATACTTCGAATATCTTGGCCCAATAAGGGCGTGAGGCCCAATTAAATTGCAAAGGATGGGTAGGAAGTGGGAATCTAAACTGAGGATGGCCCAGTAAGGATGGGCCCAATATGTAAATCTTTATAATGTGCCCCTCTTTTGTAAAGAGCCAATGTGAGGTTAAGGAATCAAACTCTAGTGTTTTCTCTCAATAACATCACATTAACCCAGTACCTTGTTAGTCATTATTTCCTGAATTTCGTTGTGTTCTGACTTCTGAGAAAATAATGTAATGAAAATGAAAATATGTTTGGATCAAATATTCGAAAATGAATGATATGATATATCTTCAAAAAATGTGCTTGGTTGAAATATATTTTTTATTCTTGAAAACGCTATAAGAAAATATATATATATATATATATATATATTAATGAGAAGATATAAAAGTGGTTAGGCATGTGCATAGTTCAGTAAGCGGGTTGATTCATATTGAAATCAAAGTTTCGGTACAAACTAAATACCGAGCCAAAATTTTGATACGATATTTGATATGTTTTCTAAAAAAATTTCAGTATTCGGTTCGGTTTCGGTATGACCTTCGGTATACAATATTGAACCGAATATCAAACTTGTTATCAATAACTGTATTAAGTGAATAACTTTCTATTTTGTTACTATTTAAGTTTTTTCGTAACAACTTTTATATTATTACAATATCAGTCAATTGTAACAAAAGTTAATGTTTTAGTTTTTATTATTAACAATTATCGGCACACCTATAGTAACAATTTGGTGGCAAGAAAAAAAATTATCATTAAAATTTTGTGATAAAATTCTATTGTCACTAAGTTGTACTATAAATATGTCACTACTTATCAATATTTCCATTATGTTATCTTTTACATCATATTGTTACTATTAATATTGTACAAATTATGTTTTATTTTTTCAAAGGGGTAAGCTATATTTTATGACAACATAATTTTATTATCACTATATGTATATAATTAGTGATAACTTTTCAATTATCACTTATTATATTATTACTAATTTATTCATTTTCGTCTGGTAATGAAATGTGTTCGGTGTTAATTTTTTGAGTTGAAATATTTGTAATAATTGGTGTATGATATTATTTTTTATTTAGTTGGTTGTAATAATTGGTGTGTGATATTATTTTTTATTTAGTTGGTTTGCGTTCTATTATATAATGGTGTTAAATTAATATTTTCATGATCAAACGATTGAATGATATGTAATGAGTGATTATAATTATTTAAATATATCAAAGTTGTTTAATGATAAATATATTGAATATTTGGACACCTGTGTTTAGTTACTCGAAGTCTCGATCAGCGTTCAAGCCGTCCATTTTGTTGCTCTTCAACCAAGTAGTTGAATTGTAATCATTTGTTCCCTAACCAACATGAGTTGAACATGATTGATCAGTCTAGTTTATCCCTTGATTAAGTATAATATTCGATTCGAAACTCTTCGTAATCTTTCTCCATTGCATATATTTAGTTAAATTTTAAATTAGAGAACCTTAATTGATAGATTTCATTTTTGTGATTCACATTAAGCATTTTCGAATAATTTGGGTCCAATTCGAACATTTTATAACATTTCTTCGTATATCCTTCTTTTTTTTTCGTTACACCTACCAACACAAGCGACGTATCTTAGTGCTGGTGAAATGGGCGATGGATCTGATTGGATTGGATTGGATTTTATTGGGTTAAGGTTCTTATTGGATTCCAGATGAATTTGAATGGGTCCTAAATCTATAAACAAAACTAAATGGGTCCAATATGTTATCATCTCCAAGTAAAAGTTGGAATGTAAATATTTATATACACACACACAAACACACATCTCTATGCATCAGTGTATGTTGGTTTTGGGTTGGGTAGGGAAGGCATGAGGATATAAAGATAACTCTTACATATTTGATTTTTTTGAGTTGATTATGTACGTTTAATTAATTGGTAAACCTTAAAAAATTATATAATTATATTTTAAAGGACAAATTAAAAATTTTCAAATTATATCTGAAATATGAAATTTACTCATTTTTAGGTACAATTGTAAATAATTTTGTTATTTTATCTAAAAACTAATCAATAGTATGTGATATATTAAATTTTAAAAACATATTACAACTCAGATTTTAGACTAAAATATTTAAATTAATGTAGTTATGTTTATGTGAAGTGTGGGACTGTTATATATATATATATATATATATAGACACGCACACACACACACACACACAAATAAAGTTGCAATCCTTTAAAGAAATGGTGGAGCAAGAGAAACCAACAAAGAAGTGAAATGCAGCTTGTTCTTAGCTATCAGATGGTGTTTATACAAATTGGAATCAATCAATTAGTTGAAAAACATGAAAGCTTGGTTTTTACAAATTGGACCCGCTAGGGACCATATCAATCATTTATAACCTATTATCTAGAACACATTTTAAATCCGATCCAACTCGTCCAATTACCAACATTAACATATATTGGCAAGCGAATGGATTAAGAAAGAGAAAAAATATTATGATAACGAAACAAACTGCAAATTATCTTTTTGAAGTTCAACCGCGCATCAATAAATATAACGTGTGTTAGTGAACATAACAAGACATGTTATACGAAAATATTACAGAAGATTTAGATTGAGGCGGGCCTGGCATCTTCGGAACTCTAAATAGCATTTCATCCTCTTCATTTGATGAACACTTTGAATTTCATTGGGCCTAGTATTGATACTAGCAAATCTACTTAGGCCTCTATTATTAGCCTTTAGAAGGGACCAAAGAAAAATATTCCAACAAATATTAAATATCTAAAATTGGCAAGTGCATGTGTACCCATCATGAGTGATGAAGAATATAGGGAATAGAATATAACATACATCATTTTCCATTTAAGTCCATATAATTCACATAGTTAACGAATAAAGTATTATTTTTATAAAATGCTAACAATTAAACGGGGCAAAGTGCCTTTTCTGAATTTTTAGAGAGTTGGTGCCGAAATGAAAAATTTTTAGGGGGTGAAGTGTAATTTGTCCTAGAATTTTTCTGGATACATAACCTCAATTATTGTATCTAATGGTAGACCGTATTTACAAATTGGTGTGCTTGCTGTGTGGCCAATCAGACCCGTTAAACCAAAAATGCATCAACTATAACTCTTGGAAAATGATATAAACTTATTATATTAAATATTTGTGTCTATATCAAATAAAAATAATTCTACGACGCTGTGGGGAAGATATATATATACTGTAGTTATATGGATCGATATTCACACATGTATGAAAGCATTATGCGAATGAGCAGTTGTGGAGGATGTTAGGTTAAAGAGGAGCATATTTTATTAGATTACATTATTAATACATTCGTCTGCAGGCATATCAGATTTGACGTATGTGGCTCTCGCAACTTAACCCCTTTACATTTCAACCAATCAATCATGCATCCTATACAATTTTCCCACACCACGGCAACAACACCCCCCCACCCCCACCCCCCACCCCTCACCCCCCCAACCCACACCAGCAAACAAAAAAAAGAAAAAAGCAAAAAAAAAAAAAAAAATTGGATAGGAAAAATATGCAGGTGTATTTTTCATAAATTAAAATTTTTACTCTTGTATTTTTCATATTCATATTATATATATAAATCATATCTCCGATGGAACCATCTCGCCAAAAATTTGTCGAAAATTATAGCATCTGTCGAAATTTTGCCGAAAAATCCTGCCTTTCTTTGAATATATTGTTTATATTATTGTATAAAGAGATAGACTCTTTTAATAACTATTTTAATATGTCATTTTTTTTTACTTTCTTTCTTCTATTCTTTACATTACTCCTTTTTTTTTTAACTTTTTTAATCTCTCTTCTCCCTATTAAATAAATTTTAACTCTTTTATATAATTATTTTTCAATCGTGTATTTTTATTTTATTTTAATTGTTTTAGTTTTCACATATTTTGAATTTAATAAATATTAAATAGTTTTTATGCAATATTAAAAATCAATAAATATCTATGATTTGATTTATCAAATTTTGATACATAATTAAAAATTATATATATTTTAATTATATACATGCATCGAGTGTACCTAATAAAAAATATACTTTTAATAATTGTTTGGTATTTTGTGTCTTTGATATGCGTTCTCTTCTCTGTTCCTTTTTCTTTCATGTTTTTTCCACTCTTCCCTATTACCTTGTCTCCATAAACCTTTTTTTTTAACTTTCTCTTTCTTATTTATAAATTTAATCATATAATTTTATGTTATATTAAATTACTTCTTCATTTATCATAAATTTAACTAAAAGATGTATTAAAAATAATTAAAAATATATGCATTTATAAGAAAAAAAAATTAATAAATACTTGTACTTTTTTACTGTTAAAATTTGATCACATAGTTATATTACATTTTGTTTTTAATTTAAACCAGCATAGTATATATACAAACCTATTCATACTATATCGGAGTAAGAATTGCAGTTGAGGATACATTGTTTTCAACAATCATTTGGGAGTTGCGAAAAAATCACCGGCGGGTCCCACCGCCCCTAAAGCGGTTGTGGCCCGCCGTCACATCAACTGATAGACTCCCACCACCATCCACACCACCACCATGTATAACCATTGCTGTTGTGTTTCCTCTCTCTCTCTCTCTCTCTCTCTCTCTCTCTCTGTATATATATATATGTATATATATAATGCTGGTTACTGGTACTAGCTGGCTGCTCCTGATCTTCACTATACGATGATTGGACCATTGTATTGTAAGTTGGGTGGGCCTAATTCAAAAACAGTCCCATTTCTGTCTCTGTTTGGCCCCCACCCCCACATGGCTACTTCCCATCCTTGCCGGGCTGATAATAATCCTCTTCTTTATTTCATTTTAATTAATTAGAATTACTCTAAATTTCAATTAATGCAAGAAAAAGAAAATTATAGCTATGATTAATACACAATCCTTTTAGACCTCAAAAGAACCTTTTTTATTACTTATGTCGCTTATGTATGTTTACTAATAAATTATTTATTGGGATAATTGCTCCCTTCTTCCCTGAATTTATGTGAAATTATAAATCTCTTATTATTTCGAGAATTATCAACACCCCCAATATTTGTTCTCATTTAACAAAAAATCTCAATATGGCAATAACTTTTGAAATTACCAATAACTTTCCTACATTATAGTAATCATCCTAGCCACCAAGTGATACGATTCGTCAAGTTTGAAAAACCCCTCAATTAATTTTTTGATTCCATCAACTTTCACAAAGTAATTTAACTTTATACCATAACAACCACTACCAAGTATTATCGTATAATTCGACACCAACACTACTTTTTTTTAAAAAAAAAATTAAATTTATATATGACTTCTATATTTTGAACTTGCTAGTGGCATGCAAATTTCATCTCAAAACTCCATTGAAAATACAAGAAATATAATTCATAATTACGTGTCGCATTGATAAAGGATAAGTTTTGTAAAACTTATATAAACCTTGGGGTATTTGTAATTTTTCAAATAAGAAGAGGTTATTCGCAATTTTATCTAAACTGGAGAAAAATGAGTGTAATTATCCCATATTTATTTTGTCACAATAATAATTATCACTAGATCAATAATAATAAATCGAATTTAATTAAATGGCTGTAAAGAATGACAATTAGTAATATAATTATAGTAATAATAGAGTAATAAAGAAAGTCTTGTCAATTGTTACAAGTCTTAGTGACACTTTTTTTTTCAGTCATTAAGTCTACTTTATATGGGTGTTATTACAATGTGTGGTTAAGTTGAATTGTGATACAATAAAAGTGGTTTATATTTAATAATAATTATGTTATAACCTAATCTTTTCTTATTCATGCTACATTTTTTGTAGTGAGAAAGTATATAAGAAGAGGCCGAAAGAATCTAAACAAAAGAAGGTCTTCTGTAAGTAAAATTTGTAAAATTGTAAATGTATGGTTGTGGTGCTGAGAAAAGACTGAAAAAAGTAGCGAGCAGGAGAGTTGCACAGATACATACACACATATATATATATATATACATAGAGAGAGAGAGAGAGAGAGAGAGAGAGAGAGAGAGAGAGGTGGGTACACATATTAATGGAGGAATTGAACAGTGGAAATGATGATAATTGAGTGGGGCGTAGTGTAGTGTGCGGGTTGGGAAACAGGTCTCCCGGTGTTTTCGCGCGCCCTCAGGCAGACGAGGGACCCTCAAACCCACTGTACCTGTACTTTCTTTGTACCCACCTCTTCCCCTCCCCCAATTTATATCTATCTTTTTCTTTTTCTTTTTCATAAATTAAATTACCTGCATAATTTGAAACGAGCACGCGATTTAAATAATTGCTTTCGACTTTTAACAATTCAAATCTTAATTTTGTTGATTTTTCAAATGTAGTTGGAAATCTTATTTTAGCTGTCGCTATTAACAATCTTACAGTGATAGTTTCCTAAATTAATAAATAAATAAATAATTATCATTATAATTTTGTGATAATATTTTCCTATCACCACCAAGTTGCAACAACTGTTGTCACTAGTTTCAAATGGTAATAACTTAAATCCATTACTTTTTTCCACTATTAGCATTATAAAATTCCTTGGCCAATAAATATACATAATTACTAATAATTTTTTTTATTATCACTTAATATAATGTCAAGTGATTATAATATATATATATATATATATTTCACGTTAATTGTTTTACCATTTTTTTTTTCGTGTCCTCTAATTAATTATGATGTATGGATCTTTTAAATTTATTTGAGTAAGAATATATTTATAATACATTACTTTAATTATATAATACATTCTTTCAAAAAAAAATATACGTCATACCATAACATATAATTGTCTATACCTTTTTTTTATATATAATTAAAAAATACATAAATTATTATCTGAATCAGGCACACTTAGGCCTGTCAATGGGTAGGATTTTACTTTATTCTGATCCTAACTCTAAAAATACCCTACTCTATTTAAATATTTACCCATTGAGTATGTGTATTGGGTCTATCCTATTTTTAGGGTAGGATATGAATCCTACCCAATCATATATATATTTTTTATTTACCTTTTTTTGATATGGTATTTTTTTTAGCTCTCACACATAATTAATACATATACACGCATTTACACACACTGCACACACACAATTTTTACGCACACAAACACACACTGCACACACACAGCACACACACGATACACACGCACACACACACACATTGCGTGTGAAACACACAGTTTCACACACACACACACACACACACACACATACAGAGTGTTTGTGTAACACACAGTTTCACACATACATACAATGTGTGTGTGTGTGTGAAACATACAGTCACACAAACACACACACACACGCACACACTCACACACACACTAACACTACTGTGTGTGAAACACACACACACACACACACAAAATGTGTGTGAAACACACTGTGTGCAGACACACACGCACAATGTGTGTAAAACACACTGTTTCACACATAGTAGTATTAATGTATGTGTGTGTGTGTGCGCACTGCACACACAATGTGTTTAATTGTGTGTTTCACACACACTGTATGTGTGTGTGTGTGCAGCGTGTGTGTGTTTACACACAGTGTGTGTGTGTGTGTGTGTGAAAATTATGTGCATTGTGTGTGTGAAAACTGTGTACAGTGTGTGTGTGTGTGTGAAAAATGTGTGCGTTTAGTGTGTGTGTGTGTGTGTGTGTGTGTGTGAAAAATATGTGTGCATAGTGTGTGTGCAATATGTGTGTATGTGTGTGAAAAATGTGTGCATAGTGTGTGTGTGTGTGTGAAAAATGCCTGTGGTGTGTGAATAATTATTGGGTAATGATGTGTGCAGTGTGTGAATACTTATTGGGTATCATTACCCAATTGATAGGAACGGATAAAACCCTACCCTAACCCATTCATTTATAGTAGTATAGGGTAAGGGTAGGATACGAGTAAATTTTAAAATTTTAGGATATGAATAAAAATAAATGGATACAAATAGAATAAAACTCTACCCATTGATAGGCATTGATATCTTTTGATGAATTTACTGATCCTTTCATCTATCAAATAGCGGCGGTAAGCAATTTACAAACTTTAACTAGCTAGCTTTCGACACGTTGTAAATCAATCCAATTGAGTCCTTGACCTTAGTTACCAACTTATCGTAAGATTAGCCGCCTAATTAATTAAAACAAGTTAGGTTCCTACATTTATCAACATTGTTCAACAGTAAATAACTGAATTATACTATTTATGCATGTACTCAAAAAGTAAGAAGTTAGCCTACCACTAATCGGTCCGAAAATAATTTTTATTACACAATTATATTGCATATTTTATTACATTCATCAATATGCTTCGATAAATAATTCAAACAAAGAAAGAGAATCTTTAAATTTTTATTTATATTGTATATTTTTTTTCTTTTTTGTTAGTAATAATATTCAGAGATAGAGTGAGAGGGGGCAGGGGGTCATTCTCCTCAAATTTATGTCGAATTAAAATTTATATATATATATATATAAAATTAAATTTTGTTCCCCTTCCCCAAATCATAAAAACACTTTTAATGTTTTATAGAAATTTAACATTGCCTTCACCCCGTCCATGTCTCTATCTATATGTTATTACAAAAGATATACAATTATTGTGTAACAAAATATTCGAACTTATCAATATCACTATTTCTTTACTCGATTTCCACATTAGTAGGGTTCGAGGTGTCACACAAAAGGTGTCCTTTAAGCAAGTCAAAAATTGAAAATAGAAACCCTAAAACATAAAAAATCACTTTTTGCATGGATGCGGACAACACATACTTAGTTGCTATATTATATTTAGGCCATCACTAGGGTTGCTTTATTAGCTTAATTAACATGCCCTCCAATTATAAGAAAGCTTCATGCATGGCTATCATGGTATTGTGATGCCTTTTTCTTTTTTTCTCTTTTCCTTTTTAAATTAAATTCGATCTTCTTTTTTCATATTAATTAGAGGCTTTCCACCCGAATTGATCAAAAGAATTAATTTTATGCTTTGAGAGTACCCAAAAAAATTAATAATTATAGGCATATAATAAGGTGTTTTGTAATAGAAAACGTGAATCATGTAGAATATTGTTATGCTTTGTGCCTTTGATAGTGCATTCATGATTCATCACATGAAAATCAGTCAAACAAGGAATTCAAATTAAAAGATACAAATAGACGGAAAATTTCATGCCACCCAACTGGTGTTTTTAAATATTAAATTTGAATATGATAATATTAAAAATGTTCAAAAATAAAATTGTGATATTATCATGATCAATCCAATTACTAAAAATACCACCTGAATAATACCCAATTATACACTTTTGCGTACGAAATATACTTCTAAATATGTAATTTATTTCAAATTTTCATTCAAGATTAACCAGTAATCATATGCTCATTTTTACAAACGAAGTTCCATGTCTAGAAATTCATTAATTTGCAATTAATGGTTTTTCCCGAACACTTTCATATAAACTAGTAGAGAAACATTATCATATATTTGCGTAATTTTAATATAATTTGTTTTACGAAAGAACAATCTCATACATTTCAAGCAGCTGCGTTTATACTAAAAATCAAGAATAATTAACATCATCATTTATCATAAATTATCAAATAATCAAACACAATAAAACTATTACACTGTAAATTACAAACAAATGATTAAACGTTAAACTAACATTCAAATTGCTAGGATTGGACTCGTCACTCATAGCATCATGATAATGAGACCTCCTTCGTGCCATTAATTAGGTCAAGGAATGCAAGTCTTTCTTCTTCCCTTTTTGTTTTTTTCAATCAGGAGTCGCGGTCTAGCATCCAAAATTTTCATTAACCACTGTATATAAGAAACAATAGAATAATAAGCAACAATATCAACGTTGTCATAGAGGGCTTAAAAAAGAAAAACAATATACTATGGCAATAATAATTATCATAAACATAATTAAAATAACAATAAACCCAAATTGATAATTGGTGATGTATACATATAATGATAATAAAATTCAAAATTTTATCACAAATCAAATTTGGTTGTCACCAACCAGGGGCGACAGTGAATTTTTACTAAATTGTTATTGGAAAATTTTTATCCGAACCTGGTTTGGCCGAACCAAATAAATTATATGGTAAGTGTATTGTACTTGTCAAGTGATCGGTCACTCTCCCTAAATTATTGACCATTCACAGGGCAAGTGTAAAACACTCGCCATGTGATTAAAACTGGTTCGGCCGAGCCGGGTCTGGGCTAGAATTTCCCATTGTTATTACATTGTTTAATACCACAATATCACAATGTTTACAGTGTCAAGGTTCATTTCATTGTTTAATGACTATTTTTAATTATAAAAATAGCTTCATTTAAAGCCCTAAATCATTAGAAATCAGACATTCAACATCCACTATATGTTAATCAACACACTTAAAAAATAAAAAAGAAAACAATTGTTGTCATTTTATGATAAGACCGCATCCAATGGACAATAAAATAGCTTAAGATTCAATAAAAATAGCAAAAATAAAACACACACACACACACACACAAGATCATATCGAAAGTAGAAAAGTGAGAACAATATTCTTTCCTATTTTTAGTCAATCCTGCTGTTTAGATTACTGTTGTTTCCCTATAAAAAGTGATTAATAACTAATCTGTGATAATTTCTCCTCTTAGTCAAAAGACTCAAGACGCAATATTATTGCAAATTTAGGTTGATGCAAAACAAAACAATGATTGACAGTTGTATTAGGATTGGAATTTGTCAATAATGCTAAGCAGCTGTACATGCATGTTGGTTAAAATTTGGACCGATTAATAATAATGATTGTTTAGGGAAACTAATTGTGTGAATTATGCTAAACCACGTAGCACTTCTAGTAGTTTTGATCAATTAATTAATGATCATGAGTAGGATTGATAGAGGACAGTTATATGTCTTTGGATGCTTGTTACTATGTTTGATTGGTACCCTTAATCAATAATTTAGGGTATACAGTTATAGAGGCCCATTGATTAATTAATGATATTTTGTGTTCCCATTATTGAAAACAATTATGGTTTTTCCTAAAGTTCACTGCTAATAAAATTTGGAGACATTACTCATTTCCTTTTGCATCCAAGAAAAGTGCATAATGCTTAATACAAGGAATATAGTTTTTTTTTATTTTTATTTTTATACTATCATCTTAGGACATCCTATAGATGTTAATCGAAAAACCTGCTACACACACGCATACACTCACTCAGAGGAAAAGGGGTAGAGAACAAAATGATTCGAAATCATGACCTCCCTAATACCACACTCGAATTCCCACCACTCGACTCTGAGCCAAATGGCTACAAGGAATATAGTTATACATTTGATTCATAATAGTCTAAGTTTAAAAGTCTAGTTGCTCAATATTCCACACACACATATATATTAGTGATAAGATGAATAATGATAATATTAAAATGAATACTAAATATATATAATAAGAGAAATTAAATTTTGTGCTACCATATTAACACATTTTATAAACTCGATGGCGAAAAAATTTTTGTTTGCATAATTGTATCTATAGATTGATGGCAAATAGTGGCATGTGACCAGCGATCAAAACAACTATATATATTATACAAATCATACTGATAATTCTTACTATCACTAAATTGTATTTACTGATTTCAATATTAAAAATTATTGTGAAACAGAAAGACAAATTATGCCATTGATTTTCACTCGTCAAAATTTAAAAATTATGAAAATTATTATTGTTATATTAAAAAAATGTGTCTTAAAATACATTACCCAAGCACCCATCCACTAATGGAAAATCTGTGATGAAAAGATGTTGTCACAAATTTAAAATATTTGTAATGAATTAGTGCCAGAATTCAATGTAGACAAAAGTATTTTTAGAAAAAAGTCAGTTAGAAGGCATTTACTCGTGCATTTGTCATAGACAAAGTTTGTCACAAACACTATGGCATGATTGGTATGGAAAAATGGAGTAGGCACTCCCACTTCTATTTTTACTCCATTTTTAATGATATGATTGGTATAATTTAGACTTGAGAATACTTATTCTCAAAACTTCCACTGATCATGTATATATTGGTTAAGTGATTCCTTCCACCACCCATAAGTTTAGCTATTCCCAATGGTTAACAATGAGCTACATTATTATATTATTAGTATAATATTTATTAAATCTATCTTATATTATGAAATGTATACTCATAGAAATTAAATATAAATAAATATATTAACTATCTATTAAATTGTATATATTACACAAAATGTATGTTTTTACATAAATCATATATATATCAATGTATCTATATATTAAAAAATATATATCTAATATTTTATTTTATTGATAATACTTACGTTATAATCACATGCTAATATATATATTCATATGTACATAATATAATATCAATTAATATTATTTTAATATATTTGAGACTCTTAAGAAAATTATATATCAGTATTACTTTTAAGTTACATATATTATATCACATGCAGTACATGTCGATATAATCCAATATACAACTATAAAGTAATTGATATACATACAAACTTTATAAAAAATATATAAAACGTATTATACATTTGGCAAAATTGTATGTTTGATCCTGTAACTATGGGTGTTTGGCATTTTAGATCCTAACCAAATTAAAATTCACAATGTCGTCCTGTATCTTTAAAAAATTCGCAATCTACGACCAGAAAAGGGCTAAATTTTCGGATTTTTTAAAGATACGGGACGATATTGCGAATTTCAATTTGGACAGAACTGAAAATGCCAAACATCCATAATTACAAGACGAAAAATGCAATTTTGCGTATACAGTTTGCACAAAAAAAAGATATATGAACATATATAAAAAAAAACTATTTAACTACACAGTGAACATCTATATATGGTAGTAACATATTATTTAAATACAAGATATATATTGCATTTAAATTAAAATTTAAAGTATTTTATATAAAATTTATTTTTAAACTTATACTTAATTAATTTATTTTTATCTCTATCATTCATTAATACTTAATTACAACATATATGAATTAATGAAATGATTAATCCATTTCCTATCATTTATTTGTTAGGTATACCAAGTGTAGGAGTGCTATTACCCACATCATTCATTTACTATTTCATTCCATTCCCAACCAAAACCTTTCTCTCATACCAATCATTACCTAATTTATAATGGCTTGATTTATCAGCGAATGGAATACATTATTGTAGTGACATCCCGTTATTATTTTCTATATTATATTTTTTTAAACATTTATTACTAATATAATTTCCCTTTTCTTATTATCATCATAGATTATATTAAAACATTAAAATGTCTTATTTTCTCTGACCAATTAAATTTAATTTCTGAAGTCATCATGCAATTACTATGGTTAAATTCCAATTAATTGATAACAGTGTAATAGATTTCTTTCTATTTCTAGATGTGATTCATTGAATACAAGCACACCAGAGGGATTACTCCTCCACCACAAACTGACCCCATTGACTTTCCCATGATCTCCATTAATGAACAAAAGACTGTGAATGACAGTTCCATTTTCAATTTAAAAAGTTCCACATTCAATTATTTTTACTTTTCACTGTTGTAGAAATCAAATTCACATTCATTATTCAATGTTACTCTCCATTCACTATTTGCTTTTTGTTCCTCTAAAAACAAACACTGGTAGAAATATGCAACAAAAGTTGAGTGCATATGAAATAGTTCTTAAAGAGTTGCCAACAAAATCATGCTTCATCAAACTCCACTTGTAGCTATATTTTTTCTCTTTTTATAATAAAAATCAACAGAATTTCGTCTCGGTCCAATCACTAATTACTTAATTGTTTCAAGTGATAAAATAAAGCAAAGCAACTTATTATTATTGTTGTTGTTGTTAATATTAGGGTTAATTGTAATTTTGGTCCTGTAAACATGCCTTTGTCCAATTTTGGTTCCATTCGTTTCAATGTTCTCAATTTTGGTCTCATATGTTTCAATTTCTCAATTTTAGTCCCAAATATTTTAATTTTTTGCAATTTTGGGACATTTCTAAAATTCCGTCTAATCTTTAATGGCGAAGATACGCGCACCTCACGTGGCCGTTAAATCCATGTGTTTCAAATTTCTACAAAGTCTCAAAATTGCAAAAATTTGAAACTTATGGGATCAAAATTGAGAAAATTGAAACAAATGGGATCAAAATTGGACCGAATTTCATCCCATGTGAGGCGCACGTGCCTTCAACATTAAACATTAGACGGAATTTCAGAAATATCCCAAAATAGCAAAAAATTGAAACATATGGAACCAAAATTGAAAATATTGAAATGAATGGGATTAAAATTGGACAAAGTCATACTAATGGGACCAAAATTGAAATTAACCCTTAATATTATTACTTAGAGAACAACTCACCCATTTTTGTGTAGTGTTATTGAAAACTATGATGGCGTAAATTAAATTCGGATTTTTCAATTGAATGCCCTCACTATAAGAAAAATGAAAAATAGCAACATCTTAAGTAGTAATATAAAGTCGTCGCCAATTATCTGCATTTAGTGGCGATAAATTTTATCGCAACAAAAATAATTTTACAATATGGATAAAAGGAAAAGTTGTGTCTAATTTGTAACAATTGGCAGTAATACTCTTATCGTGATAATTTAGTAATAAGCAATGGTAATTAGATAAATTTAATTAGCGACAGAATAAAAAAAATTATGATCACTTCACATATTATTAATAAAAAAAATTTGTTGTCACTTTATTTTTGTCATCAATAATATATTTTTTTTCTTATAGTATCTTCTCCTTAGTTTTGGTCTGTGTTTTTATCCTCGAATAACTGAAATTCGCCCAACCATTATAAGTAGTTAATTGGATAACTTAATATATATATATATATATATGTGTGTGTGTGTGTGTGTGTGTGTGTGTGTGTGTGTGTGTGTGTGTTAATCCGTGTGCATAAAATCAAGAGAGCCAAAAAAGTATTTAGTATGTTTTTTGATGTAAAGTTTGCAACATATTAAGCTGGATTCAATGCATAATCCAGTGGTTTTATGTTGACATCAAGAGTCCTACTGTGATAAGCATTGATCAAAAGCTTACATATATAGATTAATCATTTGTTTAGAAATTCCACATAGTCGGCAAATGGCCCTTTTCTCAGAGGTAATCAACAAGAAAATTAAGCGATAATTTGAGAGACAAAGGTTAATTATATTAGTATATTATTATAATATTGATAATGTTTGAACCCAAAAAAATACAATTTTTGGATAAGTATTAATCTGGCATCCAAACCCGTGAGATGCTGTGGAATATGGCCACATCCCACACATTTGAGTTCAAATGATAAACTTAAAGAGAAAAGAAGAAATGTACAAGATTCTCCTTGCACAAGTCGAGGGAATTTTTAGGGGACTGCCACTATAAAAAGGGCATCAAGGCCTATAAAAAAATCAAGTCAACACTTCACACATCGGTGTTCATCTCACTACGAGATGACCATTTTAGTTAGTTTTACCTTATTAGGTGTTTTGTGTGTTTGTTTAGCGTTTATTGTACAAAGTCCTATGATCTGACAGGACAATTGAACCTTAAAAATGAAGTTTGTCCACCTTGTTGCAATCGTTTGAAAAAGAATTTTGTTTTGATGCATCTTTACTTATTTCATGCTTGTGTTTGAAAAATGCATTGGTACGTTCCACACACATTCACACACGTACATGTCAATTGCATATCCATTCCTATCCACCTTATTAGTAGGCGACGTATCATTTTTTAAAAGAAACATATAAATAATTAATTAAGTATAATTATTAATAACCATCAAAAGCATGACGGATAATGCGATGACAAATTTACAAACTATCATTACGTCCGTTTCTTTGTAAATGTTGTTTTAGCAAAAAGAGAATTGTTCCGAAATATCTATTGTTCTCAATTTTTAATGATGTATTTATAAAATTATACCCTTTTACTTTAATAAATACACTCTCTAATTTTATTTTATTTTTAAATCCCCAACAACTCACTAAATAAAATGGTATTGTTATATTAATATGAAATTATGGCTATTAATTGTTTTCATTAATCCCTATACCAAACTTTAAAAGATAATTAAAAAAGAGTGGAGGGAGCAGTAATTAAGTTAATTAAAAAATTCTTACACATCCACTGGAATTTGAGTTCAACAAACCCATGTTATAATTCAATTGATGATAAAGTAAGTTCAATTTTAATATTGTTTTTGGAATAATTTATAATTACATCATCGAGATCTTTTTAAAATTTACTTGAAAATAAGTGATTAAATAATTTTGATAATTTAAAATAAAAGTAATTAATAAATATTATAAATAAAATTAATGCGGGCATGATTATCAACATCGCGCGACTGTATCTGGGAAGACAGGTGGCTCATATCAATTAATACATGATATTGAAAGAACTCAACCTCAAAAAAGGCTAGACTTTGAAATGAGATCAGAGGCCAAGAAACACATCTTTCATCACGGATCGTATATTTGTTATAAAAATTGAATTAAATCAAATCACATATCTTGCATTTTTTTTTTCATTTTTTTGCAGCTGCACAATACATTTTCAATAATTAAATCAACTGATTCAAACCAAATATAATTTTTACATTTCATAATCGATCATGGATTCAAAGAAATATCAAATAATACAAATAAAACACACTGCTATACAGTAAAAAAACAAACCACAATATAATAGAACAAGTTTCATATACATAAAACTCGAATTCGAAACTTCCTTGATTACGAAATCACCTCCTTACCACCAGTCCAAAAAATCCTTAGCCATATCTTGCAATTAAAGTGTTAACAACCCTAGCCCCTTACCCTCCCTAGTTGGGGGAGGACATATTTTTATTTTATTCAATGATACTTTGATGATCTTTTGATAATCTAATTAATTGAGGTAGTTAAGTATTCTTCTGTTAGTCATCTCACCATATCCTTTTTAAATTGAATTTGGAATGAAGATATAAAAGAACACAAGACTTCTCTTATAAAATTCGTATTGGAATAAATAATGCAAACTGCACATACATATGGTCAATTCTACAGTGAAAAAGGTGACTTGCAGTGTGAGGATGAAGTAAATTATAGGACCGATGGGGACTACAATCACTCAAATCGAATCTATATAAGATTAGATTTTGAATAGATTTCTTTTATATTTAATTTTTTTTTCCTACTTTAGAACAATAAAAAAAATTATATTATAAGAAAATTTGATTTAATTTAGTTCCGACCCTTGTGGTTATGGTCACAGTGTGTCCTCCATACACCTCAGCAACGTAGAGGGGTGGAAAATTTTCAATTTTGATTCCTAGGTTTAGGAAGAGAGTATTCTCTTTACTAATGAAAAAATTATGATGAAGAAATTCTGTTACAAATTTAAAATATTTTGTAATGGATTGACGAAAAATTTTAATGTAAATAGAATTAAGAAAAATATCAATGACAAAATTTTTACTTACGAAATTATTATAAATGAAACTCGTACCAAAAAGAAAAAAGAAAAAGCAAAAAAGAAAGAGGGAAATGGAGGGAAAAGGTAAAAGAAAAACATAAAAGCTAGTAAAAAGGCTAGATGAAAATTAATGCTAAAAGCAGAAAGAAAAAGACAAAATTCTGAGATACATGAGGAAAAATTGGAGTTGAGAATTTTTGTGCCAATTTTCATTAATTTTTTGAGACAGTAGAAAAAGCAACTCAATGCTGTCTTTTCAGTTTTTGTCACCTTTGAACGATTTTTGTTTACTTTTAGTACTTTTTAGGATTATTTTTTGCGTTTCATGTTTTACCAAATCTTCGTTTATGTACCAACGTACTTTCGGATCAAATTTTATTAAATATTAGTTAATTAAAAGAATTCCAATTTTTAACCTCTTTTACCAGTGTTTAGTTGTTTTTCCTGTGGTTGTTTTTGGACTTAAAATTTTAGCACATGTTTTCTGATATGTCACACAACTTTTGCGTTACAAAAATAACCCAATTACTAACCCCTTTTTAAATCCACTTTTCAATGAATTTCCCTTTATTTCTAATATTTTCCCTGGTCTTTCTTGTAGTTGATAAATTTCACAAAATACGCTCTTCAATTTTTGGCTGGAATAGTGTTTTATAGGTTAGAAAGATGAAAAACTTACCCTCCAAAATAGGAAAATTCTTATATATATGCATTCAGTTTTGGATCTCACATATATATTGAATATTTAAATTTGTATTATATTATTAATTCATTTAAAAAAATATAAACATACAAAATATAGTAGAATCTAAATCATTTGATAGATATATAGGGTTCAATACCCGAATTCATACAAGAATTTTCTCTCTAATTAAGTTGAAGGACATATTTGATTTTCCCTCCACATTTGATTAACAAATCATACCATCGAGCTTTTTGTCAAATACTTATAAAATGTTGATATACACCTTTTAACGTAAAAGGGTATTGAAAAGATGTTCAAGTTGTTTGCAAAACTTAAAATGTTTTGTCCTACATTCAATTTATTGAGTAATATCTATTGCTTTATATAGATGCATAAATGTTATTACAATTAATTGCGGAACTTAAGAGAGGACTTAATAGGTCACATATGGTGCGACACCACACCGCCTATGTCTTACGGGGGGTGCATTGGCTCTTTAGGTGCTTGAGCTAAGAACCTATCCTTTTGCTTGGGGTTCGACCCAAGTCAGTTGCAAATACTTTGGATATTAATAATTAAATAGTTTTGTAATTGCTTTTTGTAATTGTTTGGGCCACTTTGTTTAGGATTCGAGCCAAATCAAGTCAAATGCAAATAATTTGGATATTAACAATTAAATATTTAAATTTGAATCAATCCTTTAATTGATTGCGTATTGTTTCAAGAATTGAAAACTATTTTTTAAAATGTTTGAGTTACACACGTTTTGTAATTGTTGATTGTAACTACTTGGGTCATTAGAAACTATTTTTTTATTATTATTATTAGAGACTCGACTTATAAAGTTGGATTGGCTGAAATCTCAAACAATTCATTAGTGATAGGAACAATAAAAACCTTAAAATATGGATTATCCTTGTCATTCTTTCTATTTCCAACTCAAATTATAACAAAATGATGGCATGAGGTTTGCCATCCTAGTTAATTTTGCAATTATGAAAAATCTTAGGATCATATCTGCAAAGTAAAAATTTTCCATACCCCATAGCAGTGACGGAGCTGAGGGAGGGGGCTAGTGGTGGCGGTCGCCCTCCCTTAATTTTTTAAAAATTCATTTTTATTATATATATTTATTAGAATTTTTAAATTTTGCTCCCTCCTCCCTCCCAAAAAAATTAAAAATTTGACTTTTATATATGTTATATAATAAAAAATTTAAATTTCTCTATTCTATTTTATTTTTGATGATTTATTTTTACCTAATCTCATTTACCATAATAATTATATTCTCTCTCTTTCTCTTTAAATTTAAATTTTTTTTCTTATTCTATTCAAATTAAAATATTAAAAATTCTATTAGATTTTACTTCTCTATTCTATCCCAATTAAAATACTAAAAATCATATTAGAATTTTTCTTCTCTCACAAATACTATTGTATTCAACTTTTTCTTCAAAAGCAACTTACAAGAAATTATTGTGTACTAATTTTAGAATTTATTCATTTACTTTTTTTTTTTTTTGGTAATTGATTTTTGTGTAGATATTTGAATCTTATGATTGTTGATATGAATCTTGATAGTTGTTCAATATTAAATTTAATGAGTCTTGATGTTTATTTGTTGGGTTATTGAACTTAAATGAATCTTACTAATTTGACACTTCAAATTTAGTTATGAGTGATTTGGGAAATGTGATGGCGAAAAAAAACGAAAAGATATTTTTTGATTTTGAGAACAAAGAGAGAAAAAAAAAATCTATTTTAATACTTTTTGAGTTTTAATTATATATTATTATATGGGTTCATATCAATTTTATTGATTATTGTTAAAAAAAAATTTTGTTAAGTATTTTTTTGAAAGCAATTCATTCTCCATTATATTTGATTCTTTTGAAACAGAGAATTGTTTGTTATTTTTTTCAGTATCATCTTCTATATATTGTTTTGATTGTAGTTTTTTTTTATTGTAACACTTCTAATTGATTGTGCACACATAAATATAATAACTTTGTTATTTTATATATTAATATTATATATAATATTTATATTTATACATTTTAATAATTAATGATCTCAAAAAAATTTCACGTCCCTTAATAAAATTTCTGGCTCCGTCTCTGTCCCATAAGCCATATATGTATATATTACCTTGGGAATCAAATGCACTATCTTTGATTGCACAAAATAATTAAACAAGAACAACTATGAAGACCAGCCAACAGTTTAAACTGTTATTTCTCAATTTCCTTTCCATATAATTCATGTCGAAAATTATCAATCTTGCACCAAGAATTAATAATTGTTGTGTGTGTGCGCGCGCCATTTTGTCTAGGTGGTCTACTTCTAAAAGAGTGCATGGGAATATGAGAAGAACTAAGGGAGAGAGGGAGGGAGGGAGAGAGGGAGGGAGAGAGAGAGAGAGAGAGAGAGAGGTAACAAATGAAGGTGGGGAGGGGTCTAAAATTACGTAAAATACAGTTGGTTCTGGTGGGTTGGAAACGTCCAATCTGTGTTACTGTGATCAAAGGCGAGGGCAGAAAAAGGGTTTGGAACTGATAGCCAATGTCACCTCCTCGCTTTTGTTTGTCTTTTTTATTGTATAAATTATATATGCACTTGCCCCTACCCCCACCCCACCACACTTATTTGTAGCGCGAAACTTCCGGGCGTATTAAGCTCTGTAGGACCCCATCTCTCTCACTCTCAACTGCCCCACACTCCAGTCTCTCTCTCTCTCTCTCTCTCCCCCTCCCACACACACACACACACACACACACACACACACCCCCACCCGGGTTATTACTTTTCTCTCACTCCCAAAAAAGTGATTTCACAGGATAGAGTGAAAAAGAAAAGGGAATTTGGAGAGAATGTTGCAAAAGGATTCTCTAGTTTTGCTTCTTTTGAAATGTAAACTAAATCCTATCAATAATAATAATAAGGAAAAAAAAAAATTAATTTGTAAAACTGATGTGGTGATTTATGGTATCTGATCGAATTTAGGGGAATGGTCTGCTCGAAAAGGTGTTTGCTGGGGGAGGATTTACAATGCTTTTGGCAAAAGGAAAAAAAAATAGAGAGAAAAAGAAAAGGGAATGAAAAAATATGGGCCGATTTTAGTTTTCCATAAGGTTGTTTGTATAATAGGAAAATAAATGAAAATAAAATTAAAAAATAGTTATAATATTTTTATTTCATTTTTTGTTTAGTTTTGGAAAGGAAAAAAATAGTGAGTCCCACATAATTTTTTTTTCTTTCCTTTCACTTTTCTACCCGTAATTAAATAAAGGAAAATAGTTTTTTTCTCTCATTTTCCTTCATTCCCTTCTCCTTCCTCCATTTTCCCTTCTTACCAAACAAATCCTTAATGTTTTATGATGGATTAGAGACAAAATTTAATATAAAAAAAATTAAAGAAAAATCAATGACAAGATATTAAATAATAGATTTTTTATAATCGAAATTTGTCATGAGAACCAAATACATAATAAATTGATTCGTCACTGAATTATATTCATTCTTATAAAGGCGGAGTAAGATCCAAGCACACTTTGTCGATGAGGCCTAACTCAACTTGACAAAATTGAGGTTCCAAGACTCTAAAGGTCTTAGATTCAACTTTCTCACCGATGAATGTGTGGTATTTATTCCTACCATAATGGGAATTTATTATCCTACTTTAATAATAGTTTATTGTAATAGTTTGAATATAGTTTGGTTTGTAAATGATTTAATTTGAAATATAATATAATAGTTTGATTTATATCCCAATAATCATTAATGTAATATGATGATATGTACTCTCAAAAAAAAAGAAGATCCAAGCACACTTCTCAAGCCCACACTTGTTAGTTCGGATTCTCTATTATAAAATAATGCTATATCTTCTTCCCTAATTCATTAATATTTGTCATGTGTATTAGTGTACAATTGAGAAAAAGAAAGAGAATGTTAAAAAAAATTTCATATTATAAGATTTTTCTCTTTTTTTATTATTTTATCCGCTTATCAATATATATGACGTGTATTAACAAGTAGAGAATTAGATATCCAAACTGCACGCTTGTATGTTCAAAGGTCAAACATGTGACATATGGCAGATCTTAAAACATGCCACATCAAAAGTAAATAGTGCTTTTATGCAGTTGGGATCATCTACTATACAACGGTGTTACATCTCCTCCTCCACTCATCAATACACGACACGTGTATTGATGAGCGGTTGCAATAAGAAAAGAGAAAAATTTATGATATGAGCAAATTTTTAAATATTTTTTTTCTTTATCTCAACTGTTCACCAATACCCGTGGCATGTATTGATGAGTGGAGGGGGAGATATAGCACCGTTGTATAATAGATGATACGAACTGGCTTTTACAAACATAATGGGGTGATTTTTGTTTTTTGTTTTTTGTTTTTTTTTTTTTTGGTATAGTAAGTTAAAATGCTATTCAATTTTGATATAATGATTTGAAAACATTTCAAATTTTGTTTAGTAATCTTATCGTTTCGTTAACACATTTGCAAACTTTCATTAAATTATTAACCAGAAAGCACGTGAAATCACGTGAGATGTTTTGCTGAGATTATTTTCTAAAGAAAGAAAAAGATTTGTAATATCAAAAATAATGTTGTAGGATTTTTGATTGATATTACTACGAGCTCAAAAGGCAATATCAAAATGAAAATCCACTTTAATGTTATCTTTTCTTTAATGGAATTTTAATGTTATCTTAAGATGATTGACTATTTTATCACCAATATTTATTTGTAAAAATTAGGATTAGCCAATCCATTAGTTATTGAGAAAATTTTGTAAATTTAACTGGTACGACATTCAAAATATAATAATTATATTTATCATAGATACTACCAAAAGAAATTGCTATTGATTTTTTGAAAAAAATATAAAAATATTTTCTCAAATTTCACTTTTTTTTAAAGTTATTCTATGAAAAATATACCATCTTAGAGTTAGGCAACTATAAATGTATAATTTAACTTATTAATTAGTCCTGTTCAAAAAAAAAAAAAACTGTTAATAATTGAAACCAAATTACTTGACACTAGTCTAACTGAAGCAAAATTAATTTCTACGTCGTCAATGGAGTGATTATGATAAATGTAATGCAATAAACATGATATATTTATTCGGATAACTCCCTAGTGAGATGGAGCCAAAATTTGATTTAGTTTGGATGATGGGGCGTCCGTAAACACTTTTACTTTTATAGAAATAGAAATAATATAAAAAGTTAAAAATAAGTTTGAATAGTAAAAATTGGTAATATTTAAAAATGAATAATGATAAGAAGTAATATCAACTTTTAAAAAAATAACTAGAAGTTGGAATCAACTTCAAGCTGTCTTTTTCCAACTTCTAACTTATTTTAAATTATTTTTTAGTAGAAGTGGAAAAACAAAATATTTATTGTCTTCCGTTGTTTTTTTTAAGAAAAAGTTGAAAATTCACTTTTTTTAAAGGGATTGTAGACACCCTTGATAGATGGTCTCCATGTCCAGTGGCGGATTCTAGCATCATTAAATGGCGTTGTTTGCTAAAACGACGGTAATTTGGATCATCTGCTTCAAAACGGTACTGTATCTTCTTATCCACTTATCAATACACGCCACGTGTATTATTAAGCGGTTGAAATAAGAAAAAAAATCTTTAGAATTTTCCTATATCATAAATTTTTCTCTTTTTTTATCTCAACCACTCACCAATACACGCGACGTATATTATTGAGTGGAGGAGAAGACGTAGCGCCTCTTTGCAATAGAGAATCCGAACTGAGAACGATGGTCATGTGCCTTTTTTCAAAATTTATCGATTGGGGGTTCGCAATAATACTATATTATTTTCCACATTAAAAATAATTTAGGAATTTAACAAATTTATAAATTAAAATCCTGTCTCGTCTTGCAAGGAATTTTTTCTCAAAGAACAAAATTTCACTATTTTTAAGTGTGGGATAATATTTTATTGGGTCAAACTTCTATATCCGACCACAACGTTGGGCATCATCAATAATCATATTGAAAATATGATCTATCTAATTAATGACTTTTTATTTTATTTAAGAACTTGAAATTCTGTCATATCAAATTAAAACCAATTTTAGTACACGGACCCCTCGATTTTATTTTATTTATTTGTTTTTCTGTTTATCCCTGTTAACAAGGAACGGTGGCTCCTCTTCTTCTTCGCCGCCAGCTATTGCATCTTGACATTCAATAAATAGCCCACCCCAAGCAGGCATTATCTTCCAGCCAAACATGTCATTCTTGTCTCTCTTGAAAACGCACACAGTACACACACCCTCTCTCTCTCTCTCTCCCCCTCATTATATATGGCTGGTTGTGTGTATTATTATGCATGCACCGCGCACGTGGTTTTTCTGCAAACTTTGGTTTTGTCACGAACAGTAGGTAAATTTGATGTTATGACACACACACACACACACACAATACGTCTATTTATCAGTGAACTTTTCACTGTTTACCGTTGAATATGCAGTGGGGCTATATCTACGTGGCTATACGTCTATCTATCTTTGAACTATCACTTTGCACAATGGTACAAACATGTAAAGTCACACTCTAGCACCCGACTATTATTTCCATATATTATCCTTCCCCCTATTTGTTTTTTCATTTGTTTTTTAATGATGTTGTTAAGGTGGCTACATTAGAGAATAATTTTATTTTTTAAAAATAAATAATATATAAAATCTTCAAAAACCAATTTATAAGAAAAGAAATATTACATGTAAATTTGATGGAGGGTGATTTTACTCCCGATTAAATCTCAAGGAAGGATGAGCATAGGGAGGATGGATTTGACGAGAGTGTTTGAGGGGAGAGGTTGGCTCTATTCTGCCAAGTGGTGAATAAACTTGAGCTGATAGGGAGTGCCTCCAACCACCGGCGAAGCCACATGGGCTCTAGGGGGTGCAATTGATCCCCCTGAACAATTAATAGTTTTTTACATACACATAGTATGAAAATAAACGTTGAACTACAAATGTTTTTGTAACATTATGACTTATAAAATTACATGGAAATGGTTCATAAAACAAAAATATATATTCATAAAATTGAATATTTTCTTTGAATATTAAAGTGATTATAAAAAATATAAATAAGCTCTCTTGTCATAACAAAAACAAAGCAAAATCATATGTTTTGTATGTATATGTCTCATAATTGTCAAGAATTTTTGTTTTTGAATTATTATATTATACAATTTCTAATCAATGGTCCAAAATATTGAAAGACACCTACATGTCATTAAAATATCCAAATCAATCAAATATTGAAAGAAAATAAAATTTCAAACTAATGACAATGCCAATTATCACTTCTATGAGAAGTCGAGTTGAATAATGAAATAACTTTTGATTATATATATTGATGGGAATATGTTTGTCACTGTATTTAGTAATTCAATCATATACCGATTTAAAACTACGGAAAGCCAACATAGATATTTTGAAAATAAATTTGTAAGTTTAAAATTACTTCTTAGTCCTTAGTTGAAAAAAAAAATCCATCGAACCATAATATATACTATTGTTTTAGTATTTATAAGTTGAATGACCCTGTTGAATAAATCTTCTAGCTATGCCACTGCCTCCAACTAAGGCTTTTTGATATTTAAGATAGTAAAAACTAAGGAGAGAAAATATTAAAGAAATAAATTGGCAGAGTTTTGTGGAGCTAAATGCGTTTGCTAAAGATATTAAGTACTATGGGCATTTATAGTGTGGACGTCTCACGTAGAGGCCCAAAACGGCATGTCTATTTATAAAAGTGTCCCTAAATATGTCTAGGCTATCATAAGCTCACATAGGTTGAGAGGACTATTGTATTGCTGAGTGGACAACCCTAGCTAGAGCTTTTATGTATAAAATGAGCGCACATAATGTAATGAGAGAAGTCAAAGTGATTGATGAAAAGTTAAGGCGGCTAAGCATTAGTGCTTCTATGCTCGTGGCCCTCATTAAAGTCTAATATCTATGTAAAAGTTGCATGTATTTTCATAAATATGTGTTTAGTGATTAGTTGAGGATGCAGGCTTTTGAGGAGGTTGAGAAGGTATGTACTCAAGAAGGTTGATGAGGCACGCCCTTGCGGAGATCAAGAAGACGGGTCCTCAAGTAAGTCAATGAGATAGATTTTTGAGGAGGTGGATTTTCAAGGGGTTTATGTGTGCCTCAAGCAGAGAGTTGGGCATGTGACAATCCATGAGCGTCAAAAGAAAGCACGAGATTTATCGCACATGAAAATTTGTTTAGGTAAATAATTAATTTATCACTAAATATTAAAAAAAATAATTTAGGAAACTAATGGGTAATTTAGTTAAAGTAGAGCACTTTTGGAATGAAAAGTTGACGGAGTGAATTTTTCGAATTTGAAACTTAGTTACGAGCTTTTTGGATATAAAAATTAATTTTAAGGATTTTTTAGTAACTTTTCCTATTCTTTAAAAAAAAACACGTAACCACACTTTATTCATCAAGCAATCCAAATACATAGTTTGTGGAGCGAAAGACAAAATATTCTCGTCACCTTCGGAGAAAACTGACACGTTCCGAGCTAAGAATATATTTGCAATAGTATGAGGATGATTTGATGGATGAAATGCTAGGTTAGCAAAAGGAAAATTTAAATGCATGCATCGATTCGAGCTCCAAACATGCATTAAATAGTTTAAATTGAGTCGTATCATTACTTTATTTTAAAAAAAAAGAAATATCAACATACAAATTAGGATAATTTACACTTTGCACCCCATATATGTATAAAATGAGCACTTTGCAACCCCAAATAAGAAAATAAGCACAACACATCCTGAAATTAGCATCAGTTTGGCAAATTATACCCTTACCTAATTTTAAGCTAAAATGATATTCACTTGAGGGGTAAAATTGTCCAAAAAAATACAAAGGCACCTTTTTATTGCTTGAGGGTGCAAAGTTCTCCATTAATCTATTGTCATATATTTCTAATTTTAAGCTAAAATGATATTCACCTGAAGGGTAAAATTGTCCAAAAAAATACAAAGGCACCTTTTTATTGCTTGAGGGTGCAAAGTTCTCCATTAATCTATTATCATATATTTAAATTCTAAAACATTTGCCCTACTTTAATTTTATTTTTTGAGCTTTATGAAGAGTATAATGTTAGACAATAGGAAGAATAGATAATTATCCAAATTTATGCCTAATTCAATAATTATTTTTAAAATGTCAATTTAGAATTTTACATCATTAAATATATCTAAATACTATACTATGTTATACTTTTTTCTTGGCATTTTGCCAGATCTAGCTAGTGTTAGATGAAAAAACTGTAACGAAAGGAACTATAATGCCAAATAGGGAGGTCTATATATATGTTATGGATAAATATGTAAATGCGTAAAATTTTACATGGAGAGATAAGAAGCTAAATGGAAGGATAAATGATGTGTTATATGTATAAACTTTATTGATGTTAGTTCCAAATGTGTGGAGTTAATTTCAGTATATTAATTGAATTGGAATTTATTCTTTTGAGTTTCTTCATTTAACACTATATAAAGCGGAAATACCAATCCATGTCATATGGTATAGTGTGTAAAGAAATATTTGATTATATAAAAGCGGAAAACTTAAAAATTAAAATTATAATTATAATTAATCTTGAATTACCTAAATTTTAGATAGTTATTGTTTCATAACATTGTCATGCGGTTCAAACCAACATTATATTTAAATAAATATTAGAAGTTACATCAAGCATTTGACAAAAAATAAATTAAGATCGATCTTTTAATAGTTACATGTGGATAAATTTGCACTTCGCACATTGAGAAGAGATTAATTAGTTGCACCTTGAAACAATAAAAAGAGGTTCCTAATTTTTTTATCGTTTCGAGACAACTTTACGCTCCATTTGAATAAATTTTTGGGTTAAAAATAGGTTATGGTGCATTTTGTCAAATTTATACCAATTTTAGGATGCAATATGTTAATTTTTTTATTTAAGGGTGTAAATTGCTTAATTTGAATATATTTCAGGTTGCAAAGTATCAATTATCCTACAAATTATAACACAATTTGAGCCATTTGATCTATTGTGAACCCCAAACACCGAGTTCATATACAAATTTTTCGATTAACAGGATACGTGTGAGAAAAGTTATAAATGATAATAAATGGTGTTTTTATATGAATAGAGGATAAAACACATGAATTTTTAAAATAGAAAAGAGTAAAAAATAAAAAGTGATTTGAAAACATAACTTAGATTCGTATATCAGGTAGGATCCTATATTCTAAATCGGTATTTTATCTCCTATTTTACAATTTAGATTCGTGTCATGTATGTAAAATAATTTTCTTAATTATATTCTTGGATTGAGATCTTTATTTTGGTGTATATCCGTGCGTTGAAATAGGGAATGAAACATGAGTTGGAATAGAAAATCTTATGTGAAAATTTTGAATGATATTATAAATGCTCATCCCAAACTTGAACACAATCACACATAACTTAGATTAGAGATTGTTGGGAAAATTCTTAGATGGATTGAGTGTTTGGGCCTCATTCTGCACCTAATGATTCAGATTCAACCATATATTATATGTATTTCATATAAAAAAATAATATATAATATGTGATTGAATTTGAACTATTGAATTCATATACCCAATTTATGAAAGAATTTTTCAAAATCGTGCTATTCCATAATTTTGAATGACATTATTATTATTAAAAAAACTGTACAATCAATAATTACGCTAAAGTACAGTTAATAAATCCAGTATATATGCTCGAGGGAGATTTCAATAATTAGCCTTATTTTCAACGGAAAAGCCCGTACAATAGGTTGGTATAATTTGTCATCTCAAATGATGTTACATCCATGGCCCCTTGCTACTTATCATTAACTGTAATTATGTAATCATCCTAGCAATCTGTATCCCATAGTTAGCTGAAAAATTCGCTCAGTATAAGAAAAGGTTCACTTATCATGAATTTAACGAAAATCGTCATAAAAAAATTTTGTTCATAGCATTAAATCGGTCAGTGGTAATATATTGATGTCCGAGAACACACCTTAAGAAAAATAAAAATTAGTGGTAATACATTAAGTAATAATATAATTTTTCAATATATATATATATATATATATATATATATATATCATGCGAGAAACCATTTTATTATCACCGTGAAAGTATTACTAATTTTCGATAGTGATAACTATCAATTTTTACAACTATAAAATTCCTATTGTGGAAAATTAACAGTTACAGAACTAAAGACATATTACTAATAATAAAATAAAAGTTACTTTCATTTAAGATATATTACTTTGCCACAACTTTTACATTATTACTTAACTGTTTATCATAAATACACATTTTTTTGTTAAATAATGACAACCACTATATGAATTTCCAAGACAGAAACTAGCTAACCTCAACTTTTACATTATTACTTAACTTTTTTTTTTTTTATCATAAATACACATTTATTTTTACATTTTACCCAAAACTAACGAATTTAGTTTTGTAAATTTTTTTATTGTTCTAAATGATAAAATTGTCCTTCACTTTATGTTCGTATTCTTTTTATTTATTTAAATGATAAAGTCGTTGTTGATAACGGCAACTTTTAGTAAAGACCTGTTTTCCTCAATTAACAACAACAACGACGACAATGACGACGACAACAATAATAATAATAATGTCCCTTTAATAATAATAATGTCCCTTTACAATTTATCTAAATCTTTGTGCGCAATCTATGACGTTGCGGATGAGAACTGTAGTATCATGGCCCTGGGTTTTACAAACTCTTCTTTAAGGGTTATGTAGCAACTCAAAATTTACTGTGGATTAAATCTTCTTCCAACCAAATCAGCTCAAACTTATGCTGATATTGTATAATGATCTAAGTCCTGTCATGACATGACTTATAAACTTTGATTCATTGTAAAATGTTTGGCAACTTGAATAACACTACAGAAAATAGTCGATTTGGATGGAAAATTATAGGGTGGAGTTAGAAATTTTTATTTGAGGGGTGATGTCAAATTTTAATAAAATATTAAAAATATTTTTACAATTAGGAAGATGAAAATTCAAAATTCAAAAAAATAGCAGTAAACTTTAATTAACTCAATATAAACTTGGTGCGGAAGGGCACTACAAGAAATATTAGTTTTAACAACAAAATCTTTTGTTGTGAAAAATATAAGTTTTCGTTGCAAAATTTATTAACAACGAACGATTTCCATTACCAACTTCGTAAGCAAATCCTCGTCAGTGAAAGTTAATTGCAAAAAAAATTAAAATCCGTTGTCTATGCATTGTATATAAACAACATTATTGATTTCGTTGGCAACTTCTGTATAATTAACAACAAATACTATTGTCAATATATATGTGTGTGTGTGTGTGTGTGTGTGTGTGTGTGTGTTTCATTACTAAACATCATATTTTGAAGATAGCATCTCATGAAATTTGCAATGCTATATTTCGTTGCAAAAATGCATGATCTTTAACAATAAAATATTTTGTGCTTCAAAATATTTTTCGATAAGGAAAATATTTGTTCACAAATGTCTATATCCTCAATGAAACTATTTGTACCCAAAAATATATTTTCGCTACAAATATTTTTCGTTCCGAAAAGCATATTCCATAACCAGCCATAATTTAAACATTCAATTGCACCATTTACGCGAAGTTTGAGCCATGACAACGGAACTAGGCCAGGAAGCATATATCTCGATCGGGAATCAAACTCGGGTTTCGAGCAAGGATGGAGATTCATATGCTGCTAAATCATGTTGATAATTTTTTTTTTCATGTATTGCTATATTTTTATACTTGTTAAATTTAGGTAAAGCCATCAATTTATTAATTTATTACTTATCATTAGTTTTTACAATTTAACTTCTTGACTTAACAAAAGAATTAAATTTGTGTTAAATTATCACTTTATTAAAAGTCCATCATTATATTTTAAAATGAAAAAAAGCTTATCCTCTGTTAAAAATAAAAAAAGGTATTATAGATATTTTTCACATTCTTAAATTAATTTAAAAATCAACTATGTTGTTAATCTATTAATTGAAAATTAATTCACATTGATTTTTAAATATAAAATAAAAAATTATAAGGTTTTGAGTATTCTTTCCTAAGTATTTTTAACAATTTACAATGAAATGTTTGTCTAAAAGCATTTAATTATTTGTAATAAAAAAATCTGTGCTAGAGTGCTTAATTATTTGCAATAAAACTTTTGATACTAAAAGTACTCACCAATTTGCAATGAATATTTCATGCACAAATGCACTAAACACTTTAACACGAAATACTTTGTCTCCAAAAGCAGACAATTATGTCCAACGATAGATTTAGTTTCTAATTTATATTTATTTGCAACACTATATTTTGTTGCCCAATACCATAAATGTTTTTCGTCTCAAAAATTTTAATATATTGGTATGATAATATTTCATCATCAATTATTTGAAATTATTATCAACAACAAGTTTCGTTGCATAAATGTGTCTATAGGCTATAATTATATTTTGTTATAAAAAACTAGTATTAGCTATATCTTCATGTTGTTCTTACAATAATTATTCTTTTTTTTGGTCTTAGCAATAATTTTTCTTTTGCAACAAAATAATTTTTTGTGATTTGTAGGTCACATATTTAGCAACAATACAAATTTTTTGTTCTAAAAGAGTCATTAGTAAACAATGTATATCATTTTTGTTGTCAAAGCTTAACTAATTGCAACGAAAACAATATCATATGAAAAGGAGTTGTTGCAAATTTTATATTTTTTTGTACTGGGGGCACCCCCTTCCCGCTTGCCTTGATACTTATAGTTTGCATTTGTAATGTAACGGACTGCGCATATAGGCGCGAATCACACAAATAACAATTTCTTTGGCAAAAATAATTCCTTTTTGTTTCTTATAATTTCCAACAAAAATAATTCAATCTTTTTAATTTGCAACTTTTTGCATGAGCTTTTTTATCAATATTTGAGACGTTTTTATTAACATCGAATCGAGGAAATTAAATATGTGGTGGATGGATTATGAAGGGACACTAATTTCTCTTTAATAAAGGGATAAAAACATTTTGTGTTCGAATTATGACTGTTTTATATTTTACTTATTAATTATTTTTTTCAGATTATGACAAACAACTCTACAAGGTTTGCACTTTGGCCCCGAAAACCGATTTCTGATCAAAAAGCTGCTGATAAGTGATTGGTGGTAGCAATGCGGATTTTCTAATAAAGTTAAAACTAATTGACAATGAGTTCTTGAATTTTAAATTTGTTTTGAGGCATTTTCTTAGAGTGGCGAGGTGAGTTTATGAGTAGCTTGAAGGAATCTGTCTAATGGCGGGAACATAATGGATTTAACCATTTTTTGGCTGAAAAATGATTTTAAAGGACAAAGTGCAAATCTTGTACAATATGTATGACATAGTACCCAAAAAAAAATTCAAAATATAAAAACAATCATATTTTTAAGGATTAAGTATTTTCATCCCTCAACAAAACAAGGAAAAAAAAAAACCTGAGCAAAGTGTTGTGTAAAATGCACCAACAACGAATTGGTAATGGAAGTTTTTGTTTTAATTTTTTTTAGAAAAAAAATTGAAACAATAAAATCTACTTTAACATTTTAATGAAAATTTAAAGGCAAAATTTATTTTTAGTCTCGTAACTTAGGTCAATTATTGGCACATTCGATTTTATATGTTCACTTATGGCATATTTGGTCCCACATGTTTTAATTTTTCAACACATTTGGTTTCGGTATGACAATTTTAGTTCGAGATTTAACAATTTTGGTCATTTATTTTTGCAATGTTGGTCCATGCCCAAATTTCTAGTCCACTTGAGCGTTGTTACTGACATGCGAGCGACATACGGTACAATTTGTAATAGTAAAAAATATTAACCCTTTTAAAAATAGAAGAAAATGGGTGATGGACACTATTAACCAACAACTAGTTCAGGCCACTGAGCTTAGAGTCGAGTGGTGGGGATTCAAAAGTGGTATCAAGGAAGTCTTGAGTTCGAACCCTCTTGTCCTTTTCCCCCTTCTCTTTGAATGAGTGTGTGGATATGTGTGAAGGTATTTTCCAGTTGACATCTATAGGGTGTTCTGAGATAATTGTATCAAAAAAAAAAAACCAACAACTAGTTCAGAACTTTCCCCCCTTTTAGAAACCCTAAATGCCACGAGTTGATTCTAGAAAACTGACGCTATTATTGTTAGAATTGATCTCACCAAAACCAAATACACCTATTTCTAAATTGTGAGCTTAGGAATTCGTATGCAATAAAAGGCAAATCTCAATTAGTCCAAAACGAAAATCGCTTATTGGCGAACAAAATTGAGTAATCTACACCAAATATTCATGACTTATGACAAAATGTTGCCCACTGATTTTTTTTTTTTTTTGTCGAAATGCATTTTATCTGCCTGCAATTTCAATCGTACATAAAAGAAACCACAAAACGAGGTTTATAATTTTAGACTCTAATTTTTGCATTGGATCATTTATTTCTCAAACACCTCATGTAGCTTCCGATGCATTATGCTACTTAAAGGAACGTTATACCCTCATAATTATAATTTTTTATAATAGTTCGACTTTTATTCTTCTTTCGTCTTGTAAAAATATAAGATATGGAAATAGCTTAATAGGATTTTAGATAAATATTTTTGGGGTATATGACAAATTTTGATAAATATTGGTTGGGGGATTATTGAACCTAAATGAATCTTGTTAACTATTTGTTTTGAGACATAATAAGTAACTGGGGTTGATTTTGTGAATATATTGGTGGAGAAAAAAAATATATAAGAGAAGATGCTTGTTTGATTTTTAACTATAATTTTGATAATGAAGAAGAATGGATTAAAAAAAGGCTATTTTAAAATTTTTTAGGTCTTGACCATATATCTTTATGTGGGTCTGCAAAACCTGTGTTAAAACTTATTGAAAAATTACTTTGTTGAGTTTTGATCATATAACTTCGTTGAAAAATTATAAAATCAATGAAGTTTGAGTATATTCAACAAAGTAATATCTTTATGTGGGTCTATGGAACCCACCACAAGAAAAGTGGCATTAAGGCACGGATATTTAGTTACAAAAAAAATCGTAGTTAATCCATGGCTAATAGCCACGGAATTAGTTACAAATAAAAAAAAAGTGATAAAAAGAAATAGCTATAGATTTTTTGTAAATAAATCCGTGGTAAAATTTAGCTTGAAAAAATTTGTGGCTAACTTAAATGGCTAATTTGGCACAAAACTTGGCATTAATTTAGCCACGAAAAATTCGTAACTAAACCCGTAGCTATTTTTATTTTAGCTTTTGATGGGCTTACCCACCACTTATTCGTAACTAAATTTGTAGCTATTTTGGTCGTTGGTTATACTTATACCAAATAATTTTCTATAGCAAATCCGTAGCTAAGTCTTGTATTTTTTTGTTTATTTTGATTGTCCTTTTATTTCAACCATTGCAAATTATTAATTTTATTATTCTATTGAGTAAAATGAACAATATCTCTCAATCAATTTAAATGCATAAGTTATTTTTTTTTAATTTATTTTTGTTGAATTAATGATTCATTCCCCGAATAACTAATCAAATTGATTATTCGTTCAATATATCAATTATACCAACTCAATTGATTCAATTGGTTGATTACACATAATGAAAATACTTTATAATTTAATTTTTAAATCAATTTAAACGTATGAATAAAATATTTCGGTTAGTTTTTTATCGAATTAGTGATTAGTTCTCTAAAAAACTATTCAAATTGAAATCTTTATTTACTACGCAAATTTTATGTACTCAATTAATTCAACTGGTGACTTATATACATAATCATATCGTCCTGAATATGGGGTTTGATTCTTAAGTAATTAAATATATCAATCAGTTAATTTTTGAATTTTGAATCTATTGATCCGACGGTGGCAAGGTGTTTTTAGAATTTGGCAAGGTGGTTTTTAGAATTTTGATTGATTTAATTTGGTCAATTACACTAATTTAAAAATAAATAAATTCATAATTTCATCTATTATGAATAATTTTACCTTAATTTCACCTAAAACCTTCGAATTTTTTAATTTATTAATTTTAATAAGATCAAAGGTAAAATATTTTAATTTTCACTTTTAATCACAATTTTTTTTGTGGCTAAGAAATTAGTGGATAAAAGTAAACTTAAAAAAATGTAATTGATTACTAAATTACAAAAATTAGTAAAACTAATAAATTACAAAATTGATAAAATTAGTGAAATTTGTTCACATAATTTAAATTTAGAATATTGTACAAATATATTACTTGTTGAAGAACTACTTTGTTTAGTATTTTACTATATTTAAAAGCAGCACACTACCCATATAGAGGATATTAAAATTTCTACATTGAGAAAGGGAAATATTTGGTGTTCTTTTCCGTAATAATCTTCTTTTACAAATTTTTCAACGACATGTGTACAATAATGCTAGTAATATTCGAGGACAGTGGAATGGTTTACAAGCTCTCTTTTTAAATGAATATCTGTATGCATGTTATGTTTATTGTTTTGTTCATCGACCACACTTGATATTAGTAGCAACGGCTGAAAGTGTATACTTATTTGAAAACGTCTTTTCACACTCGGTTGTTATTGTGAATTTAGTCGATGCCTTGTCCAAGCAACATGATCAACTACAAATGGCTCAAGTTATCTGTATTGCAAAATTGATCCTCACTAGTGAGGTTGAAACTGGCAAGGAGGAAAATCATATTAGCACTATACAACGTCTAAGAGATACAAGGTAGGGCTCTCACTTAAACTCTCTTCTCAGTTTATTTGAATTGTTCGATTTTGTTCTTCATATTTTAAGTGAAATCATCAATGATAAAACTAGTTTATGTCCTGGAGTAGCAGCTAATGGAGCTTATGATATAAGGACATCATTTGAAGTTGTGCTTATCTACATTATCTAGTTGAGTTATTATAGATTACACGTGATATTTGCAGAAATGTACAATACAAGTCTCAAGATATTCTAAATGCAATGGATATGCAGTTGAAAACACGTAATAGCTTATTCAAAGAATTATCGAGAATGGATGAGGAAAGTTATTTGAAAAAATGAAGAGTTTTTGTGAGAAGTGTGAGAATATTGATGTTCCTGACATGATTGTTGTTCGTTGATTAGGTAGAGGTTGGGTTAAGCATGGTGATCCTATTACATGAGGACGTCATTATCGAATCAATCTATTCACTTTTACCATATATTCTATTTTATATAAGATGAATTATCGATTCGATGAAAATGCAATAGAGTTGGTCTCAGTTCAGCTTTGCATTCGAGACGTGGATACAAGTCCTTCAACATTGAAAATATTTGCAAACTTATTGAGAAGTTATATTTTAGTGATTTTACTTGTCAAGAGAAATTTCACATAAAGCATTAATTAGATCTCTTCAATATTGATCTGTGACATAATCCCCATTTTCAAAATAACAACACTTTCTGAAATATGCCAAGTATTTTCAAATATAGAAAAGAAAATGAATTATTATCTTGTGATTAGACTTATTTTGACTCTTCTAAGTTTCACTGCAACAATAGAGCTTCTGTTTTTATTAGTAAAGGTTATACTTTGCTAGATAAAATGAAAGACGACTTTTTCATTAGTTTTTTGTGATTATATTTATTGAAAAAAAATTTGTTTGAACATTCAATACTTATTCAATTATAGATGAGTTTGTTGTCATGAAAAAGCATCGGACACAATTTAAGATACTCTAGTGAGTATATTTTCAAAATGTTTGATAAGTGAATTTGGCCAACCATTAAAATCATCCTTGACAAAAATGATTTCATTATTTAAATAAAAAATAATAAAATAATGTAGCCCTTGATAAAGACAACTTATGATATTTTCTTGAACCTCTTTTTAGAGAGTAATATGTAAATCTTTTAAAATAGTTATAAAGCAAAATACCTCGAACTTGAACTCATTTAAAAAACCAAAAAAAAAAAAAGAAAAAAAAAAGGAGAAAGAAAAACAAAGAAGAGAAAAAGTACAGGGTAAGGGCAAACACCCTCGTGAAGATAAAGTGGGGGACTAAAATACTACAAAATAAAAAATAAAAAGATATTGAGCAAAGTAGAAAAAATCCAACTGGTTTACTTGTCAACTAGTGGTCTGTCTTTCTATGCTTTCCAACAATTAATTTTCCAAGCTATATATATATGTATATATATACATATACATATATATTTGTTTATTCTTGAAGAAAGAACGTCTTGTCACCCACCCAAGGCACACTGCTACTGCTCACTCCGCCCAATCGCCACCGTTTCCTCCTTCCTCCGTCACCCCTCCCCCCTTCAACCCACCCCCGCACCATGTGAATTCGGCTAACTTCTATGCGTTTATTTTCATCTTTCCCACATTAATTTCTTCCATATATCTTCTAAAAGCTCCACTGTTGCGCAACTTCATCCCCAGGCCCCCCCTTTGATTCAAACTGAGCAAGAAATATACAGAAATAAACGGAGATCCTAACTTGATTTCAAGCTCAGGCTCTAGTTTTTTAACCAGTAGATGACCCGGTTTCTTGCCTACTCTCTAGGGTTTCATTTCTCTCCAACAGTTTCTTGAATTTTCCCCAAAAGGGTTTTTCAATTTCTTCGATTTTGTTGATTTACTCTTCAGAAATGGAAGAATATAATCAACAGCTCAGTGAAAACACGAATAATTCGAGGGTCAGCAGCGGTGGTGGTTTTCTGTACGGCGGCCCGGTTCTTGCACCGAGCTCATCTGTGTATGGAAGAGCAAACAGCACTGGGCCGATGAGCGGGTTTCATCTTCAATCGGGCGGTGATTGTTATGATCAATCTGACGGACAGAATAACCCGATTGTGAAAACTGAAGCTGGGAGTACTTCGCATGTTGCTCCGAGGTTTCACTGTCCTCCTATACTCAGAGCCCATCATCATCATCATCAAAACGTCGAAGATCATCATCATCACCATACTCATCACAGGCGTCAAGAAAGTGAAAATCCCTGTGAAGTTGATGCTATAAAAGCCAAGATTATTGCCCATCCTCAGTATTCTAATCTTTTGGAAGCTTACATGGATTGTCAAAAGGTTTTACCCCTTTTCAAAGTTGCAATTATATATGTACTTGCGTTCATTTCATATTGTGCTAAGTGCTAACACATACCCGTCTCTCTCTCTCTCTCATGATATATATATGTATATGTAAAGGTGGGTGCTCCGCCGGAGGTGGTGGCGCGGCTGACGGCGGTACGGCAGGAGTTCGAGGCTAGGCAGCGAGCTGCAGCGGCGGCCAGCAGAGATGATTCGAAGGATCCAGAACTCGATCAGTTCATGGTAGGTCCATCGATTACTTTGTTCATGATTTTTCGGATTTAGACCAAATGGGTCGATTTCTGTTCTCGTTTTTCTTGGCGGGATTTGGTTACAATTCTTGGATCTGAATCCAGGAGGCTTATTACGATATGCTGGTGAAGTATCGAGAGGAGCTGACGAGGCCTCTACAAGAAGCCATGGAGTTCATGCGACGGATAGAAACGCAGCTCAACGTGCTCACAAATGGCCCCGTCCGGATTTTCAACTCCGGTACATTCCCTTTCCATTTTCATCAATTTTCTGGGGAGAGAGAGAGAGAGAGAGAGAGAGAGAGAGAGGGGGGGGGGGGGGGGGAAGACATTGCCCATCGCGGAAAGAACAATAATATTTGCTGGTTTGCTTCCGAGTCCCAATTCCTCATTGTGCAGTGCAAAACTGATAGTTGAAACTGTCCAGCTTGGGGAGGTGGGGTGAGGGGTAAGGGGTGTGCGTGTGTTTGACTCTTGAATGCCATAGGCGTCTTCTCTGTCACAGAATTACAGATTTACAGCACCATTCATTCATTAATTCAATGCTGCTGCAAATTTGCTATTTCCCCAGTGAAACTCTAACTTTGACTGGATACCATCATTTTCCAACGCCGTGGTCACGAGTACCCAAGCAAAGACAATATATATATATATATATATATAAATACATACATATGTATTAAAAAAAACCCTAATCACGAGTGTATAGTGAAAAGATATGATTTGGTTCCATTATGCTAATAAAAAATCAAGAATAATGACGGGGACAAAATCCCATTTTCTGCTTTAAACAACCGATGATATCACACGTTTGCTTATCTAATCAGAGGAGTTTTTTTTTTTTTTCCAACTTTTTCCATGGACTCCCACTGTTCTTTCTGACAAGGTTATCATTATAATACTTAGCCAGGATTTCGTTTTGTTTATCTTAATCTTCATATATTCCACTCCCCCCCTCCCCCACCTCTCTCTGTATACATATATATATATATATATATGCAAGTATAATGTGTCTGTCATTCTGTCTCTATTCGCGCGCGCACACACACACACTATATATATATATATATAATATGTTTATATATGTACACATATATGTTTGGTACAGTGCATGGGTGAATCTGGGATTTGTAATGTTTTGTGCATGTGTTGTTGGCTTGACAACGATGACACCAACCATTAATATTTTTGTCATTTCATAGTTTTGTGCGGACAACAGTTTGCAAATTAGCTTTAGGCTTTGGGAAAATGAGAAAAAACATAGGATGCTGTTCATATCAGTGCTCTACCCCATGTAGCCTGTACCATATTGTCAGGTTTCTGTTCTGTTTATTTATTTCTTCTTCTGTGCTACATGCTCTTTATTTATATATATCTTATTTTTTATAAATCTTTATTTTTTTAAAAAAGTCATATATTGTGTTCATTTCCTGTGATATTATGTGAATTAACATTTGTACAGGCATAATTGTGTCCTCATAAATCTTTGGTGTTGTGTAAAAATATGAGCTATATATGTATATGCGCACGCTTGTGTGTATATTCTTGTTGTTCTTTGTATTGTCTGGTTGAAAATATATGGATGTTTGGTGTGATCTTTTGAATACTATTATTAAATTTGAAGGGGCCCAAGAGAAGCAATTTTAGCAAAGTTTTGTGGAGTCAAATAATTTGTACATGAATGGTAACTGTTAATAGATAGGGTTGCCTTAAAGCAATTGTAGTTGGTTGTAAAACATTTAACTCAATCTTTAATATTATTGCCCTACAAGGCACAATGTGGGATGCCATTTGTTAATATTGTATTTCCTTCTGACTGTAATAGTGAATCTCTATTTGCAACTGATTTAGAAATCGTCTTCGAAATAAATTCGCGACATTTAGGAAATGCTCTACCAGATCAACTACTCAAAGTAATCACATGGATTCTGCGATATAATGCATTAAATACATGTATTTTACATTTTGAATAATATTGATTATTCTCCATTCGCCTTAATTTGGCTGTATTTTTCTATTCTCTGTCTCCCGAGTTTGGCTAAAATCTTGAGTTTTAAAATGCTTGCTTTGCTTTCTTTGCTAAAATACTGAGTTTCAATTTCATAACTAGATATGATATTGTCACCTTGCTACTACTTGTGTCGGAGAAATGTTGATTCTTAGTTATCGAAGAAGTGTAAATTTCCCTGAGTGAAAAACTTTCCGTATGGTTTTAGCGGTCAACTTATCTTTTAAACCATGTTGGGCAACAGATTTTTGGTGGATTAATATATTTTAATTTACCTTATGACACTATGCTATTTGAATCTTCATTTGGAAGTTAATGTGATAAAAAAGGCTGAAAATAAGTTTCCGAATTGATGCATAATCTGAAGTATATATATGTTCATCCAGTGGCGGATCTTGATTAAAATTATTGAGGGGGCCAAATTAGTTAGAATGTATTCAAAAAGCTTTATATTAAATGAGTGCGTGAGATAGTCACAAAGAATTTGAAATATTCGTGATACTTTTTTTCAATTTATTTTTATTAGAATGGTTGATCAAAGTTTGTTTTAGAGATTCTTTTTTGTTATCTTAATCATCTACCAAAACATATGGCCTATATTGATGGGTAGAGAAGAAAATATAGAACAATTATACAGCAGAAGATATGAACTATTGTAGTTTATGAGTAGTTGACGATCAGATTTTAAAATTGCGAATGGATTCTTAATTGTAATGGACAAAATAGATCAAAATTTTATTCTTTTTCTATATATATGTTGGGTCATGAATAATGGATCAATGGATTTCAAATTGTGATGGTTTTCTTTTCTAATCATAATTGGTCTTTAATGATACATATACGATAATACATATATGACAATTAATATAGTAATTATGTAATTTTTCAACCTTGGGGGGGCCATGGCTCCCCCTTGTCACCATTAAGATCCGCCAGTGTGTTCATCCAAGTAGGAGGACTTCCAATGTGAGTTGGACTTGATGTGATGGAATGTCTACTAGCTAGGATTCGTGATTTTGATTTAGTTCCACTGGAATTTGATTTTTTTTTAGTTATGCTTGTATCATAAGCAAACAAAATTGCCCTTTTCATTGTTCTTTTAAGATGTTTTGGCAGGTAGGGTGCGCTTTACTAGTTGATCGAATTGTATGATTGTGTTCTTTTATTTGGTTTTTGGAATTTGACATGCACATTTAGATTAGATTCATTACGAGTTTCACAACTCCATTAGGAATGTTTGACCATCTTTTCTTGTTTCTTCTAGCATTCTCTAATAGAACTTGCAAGATATGTTGTATATGTTGTGTGTCATTGCGTTCACACTTTTCATATATGCACTGCATGCAAGCTAGTGGTAATTTTGTATAGATGTAACTTGATTTTGCACAGTAACTTGCCCATGCATTTGATCTCATTTAACTTTTAATTGTTTGTGCTCAATGAATGAACAAAAGACGAGAAGTGCGAGGGTGTTGGTTCATCTGAGGAAGATCAAGATAATAGCGGGGGCGAAACAGGACTTCCCGAGATTGATCCACGAGCTGAAGACCGAGAGCTGAAGAACCACCTACTGAAGAAGTATAGCGGGTATTTAAGTAGTCTCAAGCAAGAACTGTCCAAGAAAAAGAAGAAAGGGAAATTGCCCAAAGATGCCCGCCAGAAACTACTCAGCTGGTGGGAATTGCATTACAAGTGGCCATATCCATCGGTATGTGTCGCACATTGCTATTTTCTATACTTCACAACCTGTAAATTGTTACAACATCCTCTCTTGTAGCTATTTGCTATTTCACATATCTCTTTGCTTTAAAAATTGCCCCGTTAGTCTCTACTCTCTAGTTTGTATTTCACCTTATACCCGTGTAATTCAACCAAACTCTGGAATACAAGCAGTGGAACAGAAGAATTTTTTGTTTTTTTTTGATAAATTAATGGAACAGAAGATTTGACTTGGAAGTTATAATAAACCATCAATCTTCTCATTTCGTGTCGTTTTTGGCTTGATATGCAGGAGTCGGAGAAGGTTGCATTGGCTGAATCAACTGGTTTGGACCAGAAACAGATTAACAACTGGTTCATTAACCAAAGAAAACGCCATTGGAAGCCTTCGGAGGACATGCAATTCATGGTGATGGATGGGCTGCATCCACAGAACGCGGCCCTCTACATGGAAGGTCATTATATGGGTGAAGGCCCATACCGGCTTGGCCCGTGATGCATGGACAGTCACCACTCAATATAGACTATGTACTTATGCAATGGTCTCTGGGCCCAGAAATGAAGAATAATTGATTTCCAGGGACGGCGTGAAAAGAGACATCCTTCTTGTGTTATTCCATCTAGGAAAAAAAATGGTAATGTTTCGATACCTCAAGCTTATAGTTGCTACTACTGTACTCATAACTCTTATGTTTCCATAAGCTATTAACGAGTATGAATAGGAATAGTTCATTCTACGCCTGCGTTTGCTCTCGATCTTTGAAAAATCTAAAAATGTATTGTTATTTATTATTTTGTTTTTCTATTTTGCTTTTTTAACGTTCGAGGAGTTTGTATGTGGCCAAGTAGTGTGTGTGAAGATACTTGTTAGCAGCATATTGAAAAGTATTTTTGCTATAATTGAATGCATATGCTGGTTGTTTAATTGTACAAATTGATTGATTTTATGAATCTGCCTTGCCTTTCCTAATGATATATGCCTTAATGATTAGTTAGTTTGTAGAAAAGGGTATAATCAGTCACTCGACATTTGCGATTTTATTTCAAATCATATTTTATCTCATATTTCAATGTATATGACTTTACACGGGGATAGTGATGTGCTTAGTTTCAAAAAGTGTATCATTTATTGAGGAATTTAACCATTGAAGGAAGACTTCTTAGCATGTTATGTTGACGATATGCTACATATATTATATACAATTCAGTTTCTGCTAAAAAAAGAAATTAATAATAGATTTATACTAACTATGAAAATTGATAAACTTCCTATTTGTATGATCCGGGAATAATTGAGATGTTGTGCAGAACATGCACGAGGAGAAAAATGACACATAATGTTTGATTATCCAAATGACAAATAATTAACCCATATAACTATTAATAATATAAATTACCTAAAGTTCATTTGATTAGTATTAAATTGTTTATTGACTCTTTTCAAAGTCAGCTAATGATTTATTTCTTATTTCTAGCTTCTTATATAACATCTGCATTATAATTTGACCTGAATTATAAGGAAGTGTGAGCTAAAGTTTCACATATATATATATATATATATATATATTGAACACAAAGTTGTAAAGCTCTCCCTTTGGATGTCATAGGTGAAACATATATATTTTGTGTTTAGCTAAACTGATGGGCTCCTCAAAAGTCAAAACATCTTGTAAGATGTTTGAGAGTTTATATGTTTCTTCAAGATATTTGGTAATTTTTAAAGTAAAGGATTTTATAAACTCCAAAAATAAGCTGTTAGGAGCTTATAAGCTCTAAAACAAAAAAAGGAAAAAAAAGAAGTAAGCTTCTGCTAACTTATTTTTGAAACAATTTATATGTTGTTTAATGCTAAAAGATAAAATGATATAAATGTGTGTATGTTTTTTTGAAGATTACATTTTTACTATCCTAAGAAATACTTATTCACATGAAATTAATATTATTTTATCTTTCTTAGTCATCATTATATTTAAAAGAATTTATAAACTCTCATTTTCACAAAACAAAATTACAATTTATAAGCTCCAAAAATATCTTATAAGCTACATAATCTTATTTTATCTACACACTTTCATATCTTATTTTTGAATTAACATATATGAGAGTTTTAAAAATATTTTATAAGCTTTATGAGTTTATAAGCTTTTTAGAATAAGCTCAGCCAAACACCCTCATAGTTCAGAAATTGGTGATGTGATACAAATTAAAATAACTTAAAATGTAATAAAAATAAAAACTAAAAATAACTCAATGGTATAGGATCACATCTAACCTCTCTATAAGAAAAATGAATAAATTAGTGACAATATAATAAGTAGTAACGAAAAAATTGTTACCAATTATATATATTTTGTGACAAAAAATTATCTTGTTATGATAATACTTTGCAAAATGTCAATTAGTGACAAGATATATAGTGTTTAAATTGTTATCATTGACAATTAGCAACACATTTATGGTGATAATTTAGTGACAATGATATATTATCACAAAGTCTTAGTAACAATGAGATCTTATCACTAAGTTGTTATCATAGATATATCACTAATTATTAATGGCGACAATTAATGTTTTTGAGTGATATTATAACAAAAATAAAATTGTTGTCACTAAATAAGTTTAATTAGTGACAAGATATAAAAAGTATTGGCACTTAATATAATTATTATTGTTAACATTTATGTTACTATTTTTATATTTTGCCACTAATATTATTTTTTTCATTTTTATATTTTGCCACTAATATTATTTTTTCTTACATACTTATGTACCACCATTTAAATATTTTATGCTAGGGGAATTAATCAAAAAGTAATTATGCATGAGAAAACCACAGCATCTTGGATATGCAATATATATGGGAAATTTTAGTTTCAATTCGGTTCGGACGAAAAATAAGCTTTTGCATTAGATACTTCTTGATATCTGGATGAAAAAATGTTCCCATTCTTGTGAAAAAAAAAGTGAAATTAGATTAGTCTCCAACAACTATTTGGATAAGCTGATCACGTATATAAAAATGAAATAATTAATCTTTGACGATATACTAATTCTCATATCGTAATTAATTAGTATCTGGTATTTGGAACCAAATATGAGTTGAACACGTGAAAATGCAAAAATTCAACCATTGTGCACAAAATTGAAAATATAATTATTTTATGTATTTAACAAAAAAAAAAAGAAGAAGATATATCTTTCACAAGCAACAAAATTTTGTAAGGAGCCATTAATCGAACCAAATCCAGATGATCAAAACATGTTTGTTAAGAAGTTTCAAAATGGACAAGTGTTGAGATTTATTAATTCCCTACTGAATATATTGCTACGTCTAAACTAGCAATTAAAACTTAATACGATCATCTAGGGCTTCAACCATTATTTATCAGAAAGTTAAATACAACAAATTGTCAAATACCAAAGGACACAATATCAACAATGTTACATATAGGGAAGTAAGTTCCGTTGCGCAACAAGGAAAATGCAAATTTCGTCCTGTAAGTTGATTCATTTTGAATTTTAGTCATTTGATTTATATTATTTAGGATTTCGTTCTATAAATTCTGAAAATTGACAATTTGGGTTCCATTTTTTGTCGGAATCTCAATTTTTCGACTGGACATTACTTAGGTGGATACAATAATTGCTAACACGTACAGCTGAAAAATCGATATTCCAACAAAAATTGGAACCAAAATTGCCAATGTTAAAAATATATAGAACGAAAACTCAAATAATTTAAACGAAGAACTAAAACCTAAAACATGTCAACTCACAGGACAAGAATTGCAATCTTCCCTTGATGCAAAATATAAGTATCACTACATCTGTTACAAGGATTTAAGAAAGAAAAAAAAAATGGTAAAGCGAACTATATTTGGTGTTTGGTTGGTAGCGAAATATATAGTAGATTGACAATTGGCTGGTCACTTCTCAATATATGCAAACTCTCTTCATTAAACTTCATTATGCAATTAATTATGACAAACTACTTTAGAATAAAGAAGTAAATATTGGTATACCTCGTAAAGGATATTGCATGAGAATCAAGTAATTGCATTGAATAACTATTAGAACATGATAATAAAACAATAACAGATGAACGTACTGTGATTAACCAAAAAGTGATGAATAGGACCAAAAAGAAAACTCATCTTTCCGTGTGGTGTCTTATATTTAGTACATAGATTACATGAACATGGATGTCGTCTAGTTAGATCAAAAATTAATTTTATGATGTATATGAATTAATGTGAAGAAATGGCGAGAGAGAGAGAGAGAGTATTAACAATTGTAGTTATGTAAAGATAACGGTGAAAAATTAAGAAAATGATTAAACATAGGTCGACAAAGACAGTTATTCTATTTCTATAGTTGCGGGACATATATTAATAACTTAATAAGGCCGTAATTTGATAAAATCACATAAAAGTACATAAAAAAAATGAATAAAAGATCCTTTCACTTTATTAATAATAGTATAAATAAAATAAATAATTGGATAACCAAAATCTACATGCAAGAGCAGCACAACCAAAAAGAATTGAATCCCTTGTAGAAATATATGAAACCATGCAAAAATTAACCTATGCCAACATATATAACTGAGAGAAAATATCATAAAAAATTAATACTTAAAACACAAAATATTAATTGTAAAACGAAATATATCATCGGTGATAACATTCTTCGATCATTGTTACTTCTTTGAAATTGTGAATAAATGTTATGTATATTCTCTCTTAATTAAGCTTACTCAAGAGTATCAAAATTTTTTGTACCTGAGTTCTTGTCTTATTAGTAAGATGGATATCTCATAATCTTTAAATTATAAATTCAAATTTTAATAAATTTAAGTATCATTCTAGTGATATATTATTTTTTAACTGTAAAATAATTTATTTTCATTTCTTTGATATTTTAGATATTTTGGTAATTATTAATGTAGTAATGTATTTTTCATTGGGAAGTATTAATGTAAACAATTAATTATAATAATATGCTTTCTACCAAAAAAAAAAATATCTTGTTTTAAAATTGTTTATCTAAGTATTGATGGCGAAATTTCTTGTTGGGAAAAATGCCATTTTGTCCTTCAACTATACCTCGAAATCAATTTTGGCCCTTCTTTCACACAACTCATCAAATTTAATCCCTCATCTAATGTTTTTTTATGCAATGTGGTCCCACCGTTACATTTGCCGTCTAAATTAACGGTCAGTCAGTTCGGACTAAAATAAAGCCATCTTTTCTATTGTTTTGTACCATTTTCCCACAATTTGTGCAGTGTTAGGGTTTTTGAATAGAAAAATAATATGTCTCACTCAAGCTCCTCAAGCCAATACTCCTTCGGCTGAGATTATAACAATAGAAGTGGACATGGAAGATCTTCTGCTGCAGTCAAATTGAGATTCTGTTGAAGACTGCCTGGACCGACAAGAATGCAGAGAGGAGGTACTGGGCTTGCTCTAAGTATGGGGTAAGTTGTAATGTTTTCGTTTTCAATTTTTTTTGATATATAGAAGCTCGAATTTTTGAACTGGAATGTTGTAGTATTTAAGTATTTTTTTTTTGCTGAACAGAAAATGGGTTATTGTGGTTTTTTTGCGTGGCTTGATCCTGAAATATGTCCAAGGGCCAAAGAATTACTCCCTAAAATGAAGTCTAAACATTCGTAGGCTTGAGGCTCAGGTTGATTATTTACTGACCAAGGAGAAAGAAATGGATATTGAAGGGATGAATTACATCGAGTGGGCATTGAAGAATTCTATACTAAATGAGGAAATTATGGCATTGAAGAAAAAATTGAAATGTGTAGTGATTGCTTGTGTGTTGTTGTATCCTTTTTTTTGTTCTGTACTTATGTAATCTGTATCAGCAGTTGTAACCCCCTATGTAAATAAATTATGTAAATTATGTTTGATTAAGTAATTTGTGTGAAGTTTTGTAATATGTATCCAACTTTTGTATCCTTTTCTGGTTAAGTAAGTTGTGTTGCAACATGATAAGCCAAAAGAGACAAATCAGAATTTTATAAATCCTAAATCCACAAGTGACACAAAAAACATAGAATCCACTCTGCATTCATAAATCACAATGTATCCTTAACATTGAATTACAACATAGAAATCCGCTATCCAATCATAATTAGAAAAGTATCCCTAAAATGACAAGATACAACATAGATATCCAAAATGATAATACACAACATAGAAATCCTAGATTGTTGAAAGTTACAAACCATAACATAAAAATCATAAAATTACATCCGAGTCTCTTAATACAATACATAAGCATCATTTCTTGGAACCACTTCCACTCCTCTTGCCATTTCCTTTTTGTCCTCCAAGGCTTGCCCTCAAATTAGGCATTGTAATAAAGTTCAGTCCACCTCTCACTATAACAAGAGTTCTAATTGATGACGACTGAGTTATATTGACAGAGGTGACAGTGTTTGACCTCCCTCTCATTTTTACTCCCAAATTTTTCCTAACCTGTAATAAACAAGAAAGGAAATATAGTTACTTTACATAACAACATACTTACAAAATTTTAAGATGCTTAATTTAAAAAATTTAACAACATTAGACTTACAGTTAGCTTCCCTTTTGCGTTCACTGAAGTTTGTGAGCATTGTAAGCAAATTTAGCCTCCTTTTTACAAGAGAACTCTAAACCCAACTTCAGATCAGGATTTTTACCATCAATCTTAGGATTGAATTTATGATATTTGGGCAAGTCATCCTCATTGATAATCTTAAAATGTATACACTTTTATGGGCAAGCTTTGTGTGTTTTTCATGGATTTTTAGTAAGATTCTTAAGATCTAAGGATGAAATTTGTGCATTATATAATAGAACCTTACTTTGATCAATTTAAAGTGATTTGCACCCTTAAAACACAAATTTTCCAAAATTTTGATGCCTATATGCACCCACAAGAGTTTCATGATATTATTACCGGAAATCGGGGCCGAAGTCAAGCCAAGAAAGTTGGCGCGTGTGCCGAGACGGCCAAAGCCATCCCGAACAGTCCAGTAGCAGCCAAAACAGTTCGATTCCGGACGGCTAAAGCCGTGCCGTCCAGTTAGTCTCACCTTGTCCAGAAACTGCCCTAAACGTCCAATTTAGGACAGCTTAAGCCGTCCTGACTCCGAAGCCGTCTCGATTCATCCAGTAACGTGGGTAAGTCTTCGATTTAGGATAGCCAAAGCCATCCCGAGCTCCGAAGCCGTCCCGATGCGATACATCAATAAGGAAAGTTGTTTTCTATTAGGATTTTGACAACCGTTGCCCTACACATATATAAGGGACTTCTTGTGCACGATTTTAGGGGACTTTTGGCTGATCTTTCAAGTGGAATTCTAGGACGAAAGCTTACGAAGGGAGACAATTCAAAGGCCAAGCTCCTCCATCTCTCAAGATTATCGTCAGAAGCCAAGTTTGCTTTTATGTTTTCTTTTAATTTCATCATGTTTTTGTTTTGTTTTCTTTTCACTATGTCTAGCTAATTAAATCATAGGGTTCTAGGCTAGTCGTTGATGAACTCCGCGTGATTTTTGTTGAACCTCTTTGATTTTAATTTTACATACTTCCTATCTATAATTCTAGGTTTTTATTACTTGTGAATTTTTGGCCAATCTTTACGAGCTTTGAGATTTTATATTCGACTACGAAAGGATATGTATAAAATCTGATTATTTGTGTTATAGACATAAGGAATGCATAGGTTAGAAATAATCATGCTCTTGTGCGATCGGTTAGGTTAATTAGCGAGGACTTTTTAACTAACACAACTTTTGTGCGCGATGGGCCAAGGAATCCGTATGTGATCACGAAAGTAGACACATAGCATTCCTTGGCACGTTTGTTTTACTTTCGAAAGGAGATTGTAAATATTTTCGTGAGTTGGATCGTGGGAAGGTGTATTAATTAAAATCAATGGGTGTTTAATTGGTCACAAAGGGGGGTGATTCAATCAACGTTGCCTAGGCCCTAGCTTTTTATTGATTTCTTCATTTTGATTTAGTTGTTTATTTTTATTCCACTTTGTCTTGATAAATTTTCGAAGCTTAAACAATAGAAAACTGATAAGTTTGGTGTTTGGTAGCCCGTTCCTTGTGGGAACGATGCTCTTTCACTTTATTACTTGAGCGATCCGTACACTTGCGGAGAATTCGCAACACTCATCACTACCCTTCTCACTATAAAATTCATCATCACTTTTAGCATCATCCAATAGAAGTTCATCAACCATGTTTTCATATTCACAATCACTTTCATCATTGTTTTCATTATTTAACCCAACAAATTCAGAATTAGTATCAACATTTGCATCAAATAGTTTGTCATACTCTGCTATTTCATATTCACTATCATCAAATTGTTCACATTCATTTTCAGAGTTAGATTCTTCACAATCTTGAATAATTGGTATACCCTCCATCCCACCATCTAAGAAGATAAAGTCAATTAATGGTCCTTATCCCCAAGGTTTGAAAATTCTTGCTTTGAAAACCCCCTAAATTGTGGTTATCAATTTCAACATTACTACCCAATCCTTACTAATAGGCATATGATCTATTATCTACTTGACATCACTATCAAGCCTAACTTCTCTACTGGCCACATGAAGTGAATTCCCAAATTGAAATCAAAATCTAACATTCTCCTTATCATAACCAAGTTCTTCTACAAATGCCTTCAATTCATATACCCCAAACATGACAATATCAATATAATCAAAATAGTCGACACTACCATGAATTAATTTCACAGTAAATCATGAAGTCTTGGTAATTAAATCTGCAAATAATATTACACAAGCATTTTATTAGATTATTTGAGCTAAACACACCAATATCACATTATTTCAGGGAAATACAACTAGTTCAAAAAAATCCAATGCATTAGAAATCACCCATTTTTTCCAACAAATTACACACATTCAATTGAGTACTTACAAAAACGAACACCACACTTGATAATATAAACAAATTTGAAGAAAATAAAACAAAAACAAAATTGACCATAGTTGGGAGTCCTCTAAAACTTGTCTGCTCTTCTCGCCATATAATCTACCTACGTGCAATCCAGGTTATTTTTGTTTAGCTGTGCGAATTGCCATGAAAAAAAAAACAAAAGCCAAATTGAACTTTGGTCGTTCTATAGTATTCAGAGGTGAGGATAAATTAGGGTTAGGTTTGGCTGCATTTGGAGGAACAAGTGATTTGGGGATGAATTTTGTTGGGGACCTAACGTTCTGCTAATCACGTGCCTGGCATGTTATGGTTAGCTGTTAATTTAGACATCAAATGTAACAGTGGGACCACATTGCATAAAAAAAAGTTAGATGAGGGACTAAATTTGATAAGTCGTGTAAAAGAGGGACTAAAATTGATTTCGATGCATAGTTGAAGGATCAAAATGACATTTTTCCCTTTATTGTTTAAAAATTGATTATCTAAGTATTGATGTAATTAGTGGTAGCAAATGGATGGGTTTGGGTTTGGATTGGGTTTTATTGGGTTGGATTTTAAATGGATTCTAGAGAATGGGTTGTAAATTGGTTGGATTGAAAATGAGTTTGAGGCGAATTGATAATGGGTTGATGTGGTTCCTTAACGGATTTCATACAAAATAAAATATGTTTTCTCTAATATAATTTTATATATTTTTCAACTATTTATCTATTATCTAACATATTCTTTAATTTGTAAAAAATAATTTTATCATTAACTTTTCAAATTTGTGAAATATTATCAGGTTATAATGCTTTTATTTTTGGAATCATTTAGAAACTGCAAAGATTCATTCAGGAATTGCTTGAATTCACATACGACTAAATAGATTTTGAAACTCATTAAAGTCTAACCCATTTATAAAATTTAAAAATTCGACCTAATCCAAAACTAGTTAAAATGGTTTTGGAACCATGATTATCAACCAATTTTGTCACCTTTATATATAATACACATCCAAATCTGAAATTATTCAATATAAATTTATCATACATATTGTAACGCATAAAAAAATTATAAATTAAATATGTGTTATTCAAAAATCTATTTAGTCCTCACATGTAATTTTTTTTATTTGTTTACCAGAATTAAATAGGAAAATACTTTCAATGCAAAAAATGTTAGAGAGAAAAAAAAATAAATTGGAAATACAAGTAGTAAAGGGACTCATCATAACATCCATATCCGATATGGATCGGGGTATTTTCATAATAAAATTCAAAACGCAATTGCCTATCTTACCTATACCGCTGCAACCAGCCTCAGACGGCGGCAGAAATGGTGTTTCTGGCGGCGTCCACGCTCATTACTTCAAGGTTTCCGGTAATTCGATTTTCCAATAGCTCTCTCAGTTATCTTCACAATTACAAATGTAACTGTGTGTGTGTGTGTGATTCCAATCAACAAGACGATGGTAGTTGAAGTGCCAATTACTAGATTGGGGAAAATCGTGTTGTTGTACAAATGTGTGAGAAAATTTGTATATCTTTATGGAATTACTACAGTGATTAAGGAAAACAGAAAGTGTGTGGGGATAAAGTGAATTTAATATTTTGTACTGAAGTGTGAAATACTGCTGCGTGTTTCAAGGAAAACAATGTTATTTATTGTGTTTGGTGATGAAGTATGAATTCTGCTTCATGTTGCAAGAGACTTAATGCTACTTAAATCTAGGGGCGTGCATTCGGTTTCTTGGGTATGGTTAATCGAAATTTTCGATTTTGCAAAGTGAAGAACTGAAGACCTCGGTTAAAATCGAAAATTTTCTGTCCAGTTTTGGTTTTTTTCGGTTAAAATCGAAACTGTGCCAAAAAAAGCCCTGAAGAAACTAAAAAACATGAAGGGACACAACCAGAAATTATAAAAACTGGATATGATTAGATTGGATGTCTTCAAATACGCCTGCTTACTGCTAACTAACTTTGTATATGCCGCTTATACAGAGTTGCTTAGCAGTCGAATTTGAAGAAGCGGACATAATATCACAACTGGGAAATAGAGTAAGGTTTTCTGTTTAAGCATTGGGGCATTCGTGTTGGTATTGTCTGAGAGCTTAAATGAAATGATTGTTCGATGTGATATCTTCTCCTTGTTCTGATCATCATGCAACAGAGTGTGTCATTTTGATAAACTAGATGTGTGGAAATGACCTATTTGGTTTTTGTTACACTGGCATACATAGACAATTTGGACCACCACAATGCTATTTTGCCTTTGAAGTTTCAATTTGCTGATGATGGGAATCATACATGAATCAGTGGAGTTCATAGATGTATGGGAAAAAGCTTTTTTCTTGTTAATATATGTTGTGAAGTAACATTAAATGCATAAAAGATCATCCAAGAGTAAACTTGGGATTGTTAGGCTGTATTCTATAGAAAAGACAAGGGTCCTCATTTTCACATTGCACAAAAAGTTATATTAAACTTTACAGATATGCTGAATTCTATGCCACCGCACTTATTTAAAACATGGAAGTAAACCAGTTTTCTCGTTTGTTGAGTTGAATGTTTTATTCAATTCTATGTGCTTTTGAGAAGTTCTTGGAGGGGCTTTCCTGTCTTTGGTTTGTATTAATCTTGACAAACTCTTGTGCGATTTGTGGAAAATGGGATAAGGAGGGACATGACGCAGTGTACTGTTGTTTGTTAATATGACCGTTATTTTACTGTTCTTGCACTTGAAAAGACCTAAATTCTCAAGATCACAGTTTCTTAGATCAAATTATCTAGATTTTGGACGCTAAGAGTCCTCTATCATTTGTGGAAACCAAGTTAAAAAATTTATAGTAGCAAGAATCACAATTGCCTAGTTTCTAAATTTTCTTAAGTTCGGTGCCCGTAAAAGTTTCTTTCTTAGTCTAGGAAACAGTTTGGTATAATGATTGAGAAACAATATTTCCATTGGCAACATAATTTCTGACATATCAGATAGATAAGTTTTATGTCAAAGATGATATCTCTTGCACTCTCGTTTGAAGGTTATCCTCAACTAAGGTACCTGCTCAGCTCATGTGGTAAACTTGTACCTGAAACTAGACTAAGGGATAAGTGCAGTTGAGTTAAGAAGCAAAAGTACATGGTCAAAAAGATTGTATGCATGCAATTAGGACTTAAATTTATTTCATGCCATTGGTTCAGTGAGATATATCAAATTAAATGGTGCAGATAAATTTGATAATTTGGACATTTTTATGAATTTCATGTACATTTCTAAGATACCGATCTAAATGAGTTGCTTTGGATGATTAAATAAACCTCAAAAATATACTCTGGGCCTGCACATGACAATACCAATATTTCAGTGTCCTGTAGTTGATTATTCCATTGAACTTGCTCTTGTTTGCTATCAAATTAAATTTGTGATATTCATGGGTTCAGCTTGATAAATGGCTAACTAGTGTGGCATCTATCATACATGCTGTCATCAAGAATGTACTAATGTACTTTTTAGGTTTTTCTTACATTAAGACACACCATTCATCTTAGAAAGAAATGTATTCGATCACTGTTCATTTCTTTGAAAACTAGCAAAGAGAATCAGTAGAGGCAAAGTAGGGGCATAATTGAGGTTTATATTCTCCAACCCCAAACTCCTTCCCCCTTTCCCCCAATCCCCAATCCCAGCCCTGCAGGTGCTCAGCTCAGGTTAGGTTGTAAAGGAAAAATGTAGAGAATTTAAAACTCACAGGGATAAAACTTTGCATACTCACAAATTTTTGTTTCCATCATGGTGAGACCTACTTTATAGAAAGGTGTGCTCTACCTTTGAGTTTCCTAATGGTGGGTAATTTTAACCTTGAGCCAAGTTTGGCTGAAGCTCCGGGTCAAATTGGGCAGTTAATTGCCAATCAATTTCTACTACTTACCTACCCTTGTAGGCATGATGGACTTGTGGCCGCCCATCTTTTGTGGTGATGTGGCCAAGTTATTTACAATTAGTGAAAACTGTGGGGTGGCGAATGACATGAAATTCGCCACGAAAGTGAAGTGACTCTTTTGTCTTTATACAGGTTACATCAACTAAAATCCAGGCATGTCAACCCCATAATTCCTTTTTGTTAAATGTCCGCAAGCAACATCTCTCAGTCACGTGTTCTGCAAAATTTCCAGTGATGGAATACTTTCACGAGCCTACGAAGCTTATATATTTCTTGAATTATACCAAGGACAATTTATAGAAAATCATCCCTGGTTCGGTTAAAGAATTTCCTTGGAAGAAAGCAGAGAGTGTTGCACTTCACGGATTACTTGAATTGGGGAAGGAGACCTTGAAGTGGTCTTTTCTTGTGTGGTTTGCAGTTAGTTGCGTATCTGATATCTTGTACTCCATCTTGAGAAACAAAGAGTTGGTGATTCCTTTTGGTCTCTATGTTGGACTTGTGATGACCAATTATTTTGATGAGATATCTAAAGAACTCACGAGTGGCCACAAGGTGAATATTATAACCCCTCCACACACACACACAAAACCCATGTATCCCCCCAAATTCAGGGAGATTGAGGTTTAACTTGATATTTTTTTTACAGGATCGACACATTACTTTGCGACTACTGGGCATATCTTGCTTTTATATTCTTGTGAAGATTGTCCCGTATTTATTAGGAGGGAATGATTTCCTCTCACACATTGCGAATGGTGGATTGATGCAACTCTTGTGGACTTGGAGAAAGTTGCCAAAACTAGAGGGAGAATAATCTTTGCTGGAAGATGCTTCAACCACTGCGAACGCTGATAGTTAGATTAACGGTTTGAACTTGATTAATTGTTGCTATTGTCATCTTAAGGACATATAGAAATCGACAGACTTAAGTGTGGAGTCTATGCAGGCATCACTGGTGTATAATTATTTGCACGGGCAGTTGCTTTGGCTTTGCCATGATTTCTTCTTAGGGCTCGTTTACTTCTATGTTTAAAGTTTGAGTGATTTGGTTATAGATAATTTGAGTGTGAATTTCATAAATAAACGACTCAAATTTTAACCATAGAAGCAAACGAGACCTTAAAAGAGAGAATTATCTATGACAGGTTACCCATCGAGCAACCCTGGATTCTAATTCTGATGCACATGAAATTTCACTATCGTGATATAACAGGGTTTGGTCTTTGGGACATATTGTGATTCATGACGAATATGATATGTATTACACGTGTGATAAAATAAAATATAAAGTTGAATAAGTAAGAGTTGAAGCGTACTATAAGGAAAAACAAAACATAACTGGGAATGATATTTGAACTTAAAATATTTTACTTGGAACATATACAAAGCCAAAAAATTACTTAAACGACAAATATGTTGTTACAAAAAATGCAATTTTTCTGTAAATAAGTTTAAAATATGCGGTTGATGGTGATAGTAAGGTCAAAATAGACTATATCTCTAATTAAAGATATAAGACGTCTTCTTCGTAGGGGTGTGCATTCGTACCGTATCGAAAATTTGGTAAACCGAAATTTTGGTAGCCAAAAAAGCGTACCGAATACCGAACTGAAATTTTCGATTCGGTTCAGTTTGTGCCTTTTCGGTACGGTTTGGTTGCCGACTAAAAGACCGAATTTTTTTTTTTTAAAAAAATGTGCACAATAATAAGCTTTAACATAAAATTGAAATCCTATTAATATTAATAGAACTCCAACAAATGAAAGACTAAAATGAAAGAAAATATTATAATGTTCATCAAATCTATTCCAACATAAAAGAAAATATTAAATTTATATAGAAGGTATATATATGTGTATATATATAATAATATAAATAATAAATTTAATATATATATATAAATTCGTTATTCGGTTCGGTATGGTATGGTATGGTATGCCGAACCGAATACCGAAATTTTAAAAAAAATTATTCCGAATACCGAACCGAAACAAATATAAAGCATAGGATTTAAAAATTTAGTATGGCCAATTATTTTTGAAGTTTGACTCCATGCGATTTAGGTTGTGTTTGGTTTGGTTTTCATACTCTATTTTTTGTTTTTCAACTATTTCAATTAGGGGTGTTAACTCGGGTAGGTTAACTCGGGTAGGTTCGGATCGAGTTGCGGTATAGGTATAACATAGAAAATGCCAACCCGAACCTAACACAACCCACCGTTCAACCCAAAAGGTCCAACCCGAACCTGAATTGATTGGGTTCGGGATGGGTTCGGACTGAACCGATTCACTTTTAGGTCACCCAACAATCCAATCTAACCTGACCCATTTTTTTTTCTCTTTTTAAGAAAAATTTGATTATGACAAAAAAAAAAGTTATAAAAAACTACAAAAAGAGATATAGAAAAAGAAACCAATTTAATATCTTAAAATAAAGACTACGTTAGCGTAAATATCATCATCAAATTCTAAATCATTTTATAAAACTATGAAATTAGTTGAAAATTTATGATTGATGGAGTAAAAATTTCTTAAATAAGTTACAATAAAAACTTAAGTAACTAATAAGAAGGAAACACTATACTTTATATACTATTACAATATTGATCTTAACGTGAGCTATATTTATATTATTTAATCTATTTTATTTTTTTAAAAAATATTATATTTTTCAATAACAAAAAGTTCATTTTGCCTTCAACATTAAGAATATAATCTTAGAAATGATATAACATGTTTTAACTAATTAAGATTAAAAAATTGTTAATCTCTATAAATTGAAATATCATTCTAAACTTTAAAGGGTAGAGTTGTTTATGGTATTATTTGTAGAACAATCATAGAATCTTTTATACCAATCATTTTTCCTAACAATATAAATTGAGTTTTTTTATTTCCTTTGTTAAGAAAATAGTTTAGGAGTACTACAAATTATGTCTAGAATTGTTTTCAAAATTTTATATTGTGAGGCCAAATATTAAGCTAGTGGGTATGAAAAGTTAAAGAAAATAAAAACAATGATAGATGATAATCAAATATATTAGGAAAAATTGTATATAACCCCCATGCGGTTTCGAAATGGAACTGAAAACCCCCTTATAGTTTACAAATATGCAAAATGCCCCTCGTGTTTTTTGAAACCCTACACAATCGCGCTTACCATTAACTTAAGGTTGACGGGGTTAAATTTATAATAAAATACCAATTATGCCATTGTTATTATGAACTATTAGATCTTGATTTAAACAATGAATGATTCAGATTGATTTCTAAATATAAAAAATAATATTACAATAAAATTATAAATTAAATAATATAATATATGAATAATATATATACATTATATATTTATGTATTTATATATACAAATATAATCTCTCTCACACACATATACATGATATATACATATAATATATATTGACTTAATTACAATTTTAGTCTTGTAAGTGAGACCCCGTTTTTAAATTTCGCCATGTAAGTTTGATGGTTGCATATTTAGTTCTGTATGTTGGTTTAATTTGACCATTTGGTCTTGAATTGATACATTTAATCATGCATGTTGGTTTAATTTGACACATTTGATCCCCCAAAGAACATGAATACATTTGAAAATTTAGGACCAAATATGTCAATTCATGATAAAATATGTCAAATTGAACCAACATACAGGAATAAATGTGCAACAATCAAACTTACAGGACGAAATTTAAAAATGGGGTCTCACTTGCAGGACCAAAAGTGTAATTAACTCATATATATATATATATATATATATATATATATATATATCTCACACACAAATTCACTCACAAACACACGCACAAAACACACACAAACTCACGCACAGAACACACACAAACACAAACCCAGAAATTTCGTTTGAAAATTTTCAAAAATTTGTTTAAATCTCAACCACAATTGACTCAAATAAAGCTTGAGGTGGCGAGATCTGGACATGGTTGAGGATAATTCATTATTTTTAGGCGTGGATGGGGCGTGCTAGGGTTGGGAGACGATGATGGCAACGATGGTGGTAGCATCGTTGTGGCGGTAGTAGGCTGGGGGTGTCAAAGACTATGAAGAAGATGATGAAAAAGAAGATGGGTAGTGTATTGGTGAGATTAATTTTGAGTTTGGATTGATGGTGGTGAAGAAATTATAGGAAGAAGATGAATGAATATTTGTAGTGGGCTTTAGGTTTTTTGTAGATTTTTTATAATTAAACGCAATTGATTCAAAATTCAGTGAAATTGATTGAGGCCGGGGTTTGATTTATCAATGGCAAGGCACGTACGCTGGTGTTTCGGTTGTAACTCCAGCGGCGGTGGCATGAAAGGGTGGTGGTGGAGATGAATGATGAAGAAGGGGTAAAATTGAAATAAAAATAAAAATTATGCTAGATTTTAATTATTTTGAAATTTTAACAAGATAAAGGGGCTTATTTGTAATATTAGATAAGTATATTTACAATTATGAGAAAAGGATTATAATGGTCAATATACTTGCATTTAAAAGTGAAAAATTTCCAATTTCGTAGACCAAGAGTGTGTGATGCACTTTTCATTAACTCTAGATGGAAGGGGGTTTCGTGTAGGCTTTTAGAAAACACGGGGGGGGGGGGGGGGGATTTTATATATTTTTAAACCATAAGGGGGTTTTTAACTCTATTTTGAAACCACATGGGGGGTTATATGTAATTTTTCCAATATATTATTTGCAAGACTATAACCACATTGTTACGTTGTTCTTGATTAAGAGAATATTCGAACTCTTTCTCAATTATATTTTTTATTTCAAGTTTAACCTCATTATTTAATATAATAAAAAAATAAATTATATTGTATTTATTTTTAAATACAATAATAAATATTTTTGGAAAAATAGATAGTACTAAAGGAAAAAATAAAGTAAGCGAATGAATAAACAATAATATCAATGGTTAAAGTCATAGAGAGCGAAAAATAAATAAGTAAGTGAAGAACAATTTAAAACAAAAAAAAACTCAAGTTAGATCGGGTTGGGTTTAGGTTATATTGGATTTTGGGTGACTCGAGATTCAATTTCGGGTTATTCGGGTTGACCAAAAAACCCAACCCGATTTAATTTTTTAGATCAATTTTTGGGTCCAGCCTGATTTGAACCAAATCTGAAAATTCCAAACCCAAACTTGATTTTTTTTTTTTTTGAATGGGTTGTGTTCGGATTATCGGGTTAGGTTGATTTTTGATAGGGTGGCAATTTCTGACCCAACACGACAACCCAACTCGAACCCAATACAAAAATAACGGGTTAGGATTGAGAGTTTATGAGTTGGGTTAAAAATGGGTCGAACCTGAAAGCGACTTGAAAAGGATGGGTTGGGTTGGGTTGACTTGTGGGTTACCCAGATAACCCGATTCCTTTAATGAGTTAACAGACAACCCAACCCAACTCGACCAAACCAACCCAAATCATTTTTTTTTTATTTTTTATCTTTTTTTCTCTTTTCCCTCTTGTTTATAGAAAAATATATGAAGTGTAAATTATGAATCATAACATTTTCAATGGTTATAATTAATTATTAATAGTATAATATAGGAAAAATTTATGATAAAGAGAATAGGGAATTTTTTAAATTTATAAACATACAAAACGTTTAGATACTTAAAGATTAAATATAAGAGATTGTTAAATCTTTTAAATAAGTTAACAGTTAATTTGAATGAAAAAACTATATTTATGTTAGTTATCATCTTCTTCTTCTCTCAAAAAAAGTATATTTTGATTATCTTGTTTCTTTAATTGTTTCTTTGAATTCATTGAAGTTTTATATTGATTTATTTTAATATTGAATGGAATTTTTTTATCAAATATTTTTATAGTATATTCTTATAAATAAAATTTAAATAAACTGGAGTAAGAAATGAACTCAATAATTTCTAATGTAAATTCCAAACGTGTATTTTGTACGTAGATTATTACTGTAAGAATTAAGAATGCATATCTTTCAGTATCGAACCAATTACAAATTTAGTTTTCTATGCTGGATTTGAAATTTTGTTAGTAAATGCCTTGTTACTAATTATTTATTGAGTTCTATTTACAATGAATTCTGTTATTAATCATCACATAATGTGATCATACACTAAAATTATGACAAAATATCAAAATCTTTCTGTCACAAATTTAGCGATGCAATTTATTTTCTATGTTCTATAATTACTATTACTATTAAAAATTCGTTCTTCAAATTTGGAGATTAGATTTTGTTGTTTTTTTTAAGTACTGTGAATTTCTTATATGAGTTTTGGAGATTTGATTTTGATATAGATATTAGAGATTTTTTTTTTTCTTTTGAAGCATTATTGAATTGTTTTCTATGCAACATCTTGCTACTTTCTCCTCCTTATTTATCAAGTTGAGATTGCAGTATTTCAATGCTAAATTCTTGTAAGAAAAGATTTTACAAAATGAAGAATGAAAAACAAATTTAAGTAATCAAGATGGGTTGGGTCATGGGTAGTCAGGTTAATGGGCCGACCTAATTTAAAACAGGTCAATTCGGGTTGACACGAACCCAGTCAAATTGGATTAGGATTGAAGTCTCATGGGTTTGACAGATAATGAGTTGGGTTAGAGTTGCAAGATTTTATATTATACACCTACCTCAACCTAACACGAATCGACCCGATTCATCCGAATTGCCACCCCTAATTTTTGACACCCTGAATTTCAATCAACAAAGAATATTTTATTTTACTTTTATCTGGCTAGTTTTCACTTTTCACGTGAAAGATGGCACTCAATTTATTTCTTAATTTTTTCTGGCCCTTATTCTACTACCATGTTATCATATCTACAGAATCTTAAAATACGTTTTTTTCATGCACTTTTAAAAAAATCAAAGATGTTTTTGTTTCTACACGAGAGGTCTCAAACACACACATGCATTAATCTCATAAAATGCCAGCCAAGCATAATCGTTTGCAAATTTGAAGATACTAAAAAATGAAATAAAAAATTAAGCTGAAACGAAACCAAAGGAGTGGGACCCATTACTATTTTGGTACAAACATAGTGTTCCCTCCTGATACACGGGTTTAATTAACTTTGCACAATGTTTTATATATATATATTAACCGAAAATTCTTGCTCAGACTTGATTTGATCGCACTCAATCAATTATGTAGTAAGTGTTAATACACTTGTCATGTGATCAGTCACTCTTACTAAACTGTACATCAATTACATGATTAAGTATAAAATACTTATCACGTAATTAATTTTGGTGTAATCGAATCTGGTGCGCGTAAGAATTTCTCAATAAAATCACATTACATTACATTACTTTCCCTCCAATGCCAATGCTAAATTTTCACGTGCCATTACACTGTTATCAAATCCAATACTACATACACAAAGGTGTAATTTCATTAATCTAAATATCAAATAAACTACGAATTCCAGGCTATTTCACAGCATCAAGCTTAGACTCCACGAGGGCCTTGATCCGTTGAACGGCGAGGGAAAGAGTCTCCTTCTCCATATTCGCGAAACAAACCCGAAACCAGCCTGGTTCCGCGCAATGGCATGACGATCCCGGCGATACATTCAGCCCGAACTCGGAAACCATTTTCCTCCACAGCTCCATCTCCGCCTTGAACGTACCCGAACCCATAAGATGCCTCATATCCACCCAACAGAACAATGCAGCATTGCTCTTCAAGCACTGGATCCCCGATTTCCTCAAGCCTGAGACGAGCATTTTCTGCCTGTTCTTCAGTCTCTTCCGATTTTCGTTTATATACTTGTGTACGAATCTCTTGTCCGCGAGAATCTTGGACAGCAGAAACTGAGACTGCGACGAAATAAGCCCGAAGCTCGACATTTTCGTGGCTGCGGCTATCAGGGTTTCGTTATTGGAGTATATGACGCCGATCCTGAAACCTGGCAGGCCTAAGTCTTTCGACAGGCTCGAGACGATGTGGACTCTTGTCCAAATGCTAGTTCCTTGGTGATTGAGGGATCTATTTTGTAGCGCTTCTATGATGCTTATGAATCTCGGGGCGTCGAAGACTGTGCCGGAGTATATCTCGTCGCTGACTATGTGGATGCCTGTGTCGATGGCGAATGTGATGAGGAGGTTTAGCTCTTCTAGAGTTAGTGTTGTGCCGAGTGGGTTGGATGGGTTCGTGATGAAGAGGCCTTTTACTTTTAGGTGGAGTTTTTGGGCTTGTTGGTAGGCTTGTTCCAGGGCAGAGTTGGTGATCTTGAAGTTGTTTGAGCTGGAGCAGTGTATCGGGACGATTTCGACCCCGGTTCGCCATTTCAGGTCCCTGTCGAACCTGGCGGAAACAGGATGTAACGTGGTTTCAAATAGAAGATGTCAAAGCGCGTTGCTGTTGAGAGCACTCCTAATTAAGTGTCAATAAAAATCAAGTGGATGCTATGCTTTTGTTGATTTGGGAATGCTAGATAAAGTGGCGCAGCAGTAACCTGTTTTGACATTCTTATAATGTTATAAAATATACATTTTTGTCAATAATGGTGTAGCTTATTGGGACAAATTCGCCTATACAGTGTTATAGATACTTTGGGCGCTTTTACAAAATTTATAATAACCTTAAAAGTAGTAGTTCGGAAATAGTAATATCACATTATCACTATGAAAAAGAAGACTATAATAAAGTTCAAGAAAGATATATATATATATTATTTGCGGACGTACGTGGTTAAATAGTTAGCTGTGCATGGAGAGGATATTTATGTGTTTATTAATTAGTTATACATCATCATTAGTGGTATTAGAAATTAATGGAAGATTAATGATATTTACCCTGGATAATATGGTGCCGGGATTAGAAAAGCTTCACCAGGTTCAGCAAGGCAAAAGATGAGAGTTTCATTTGCTGATGTTGCACCTGCTGTCAGTACAAGCTTCTTCGCATCAAATTCCACTTTGTTCTGTCTTATTTCAGACATGTACTCCGCTAGCTCCTGATGAACATAATGCCACAAAAAAGTATTCAACATTTCTTCAATATATGTATCTGTCTTGCCGGGCACACGTGTGTGTGTGTGTGTATGTGTGCGTGAGAGAGAGAGAGAGAATTACTTTCTTGAATTCAGGTAAGCCATGGTAATCCTGGAAAAGAGCCAATTCCCTGAATATGGATCCACCCCTTTTCCTAAACCAACTAGTCTCCTCATTTCTAGAAATCCACGACTCCAGGAGATCAAAAGAAAGCTGCATGATCAACAAGTGTTATTAAAATAAATATACATGTTCTGCATGACATTAATACTATTCTTTGCTATTAGCATATACTATAACTGAGTCTCGCATTGAACTACCATTACCAACCTGATTCTCAGCTAAACCCATCTGAATAATCCCGGATGGATTGCTAACAGGATGGAACGGATTTTTCTCGTATTCTTGCCATCCTAAGAAGTACGACGAGTCTTCGCCGTGTGACTTGCATGTGACTTTGGTAGACAACATTGTCGCAAACAAGATATATACAAAACCTTAATAATGTGAAATGCCTAAACAATGAGACAAGGGGCTGTCGATGTGTAGATTTTTCAGGGTTGAAGCATGTATTTATACTAGTCATGGATACGGAGATCATTCAGACAATGTGGCCCGACAATGTTTGCATTGCTTGCAAGGGCGGTGCTTTAATTTAATTTGCTCACTGTTATTATTATTATTATTATTATTTTGACCAAAACACATAATCAAATGCATGCAGTTTTGTTATAATTGACCACTGTGAAAGTTGTGTTATGTCCCATTTTCTTCTTGCATGATAAAATCAAAACAGATGGTGGACAAGCTGACCAACGGTCTCTTGTTAATAATAATAATAATAATAACAATAATAATTGAAAAGAAAAAAAAAGCAAAATGTACATATAATTTGGATATGTATTCAAGATGTATATCATACATACGAATTTCATTTTGACATGAATAATTGGATTTTATTTGGCTTCTTTAACTCCGGGATTTAAAATTGGATTTAAGATTAACTTAATTAATTAATGGGATTTTGTTCTTGTATATATCCATCCCCGGCAAGATTTAATTACTTGAAGAATATATATAGTGAATCATGTCAAGATAAGAGATAACATTTCTCCAAATAAGAGCTGATGAACATCCCGACAACAGTACAAAAGGTGGAGCGACTTTGAAATAAATCCTGTCGTGCGTAGAAAGTTTTCTGTTATCTTCAAAATGTCCATATTTTTGTCATTTTTTTTAACATGTCCCATCAAATTAGCCGGCATTATAGAATCCACACTACGCAACGCAGTTAGGGAAAATTCTTACTCAAATCTAGTTTGATCGAACCCAATAAATTATATAATAAATATATTGTATTTATCAAGTAATTGATCACCCTATTTAAATTATTCTCCAATTACAAGACGGGAGTAAAATATTCATTACATGATTTACACATATTTAATCAAGTCAAGTGTGAGTTAGAAGCACTCGATGCATGTATTATTAGAGAAGTATCTTGTCGGAAAGATGGAAATCATGAAGTATTAACTAATGTGACACGAAGCTTGACTTTTAAGGTTGAGAATTAAGATATGTGTAATATTGTGAGTAGCGGTCATGTGTAAGTGTAACTGAGACAGTGAGTCTGGTATCAGTCATGGATGAGTGAGACTACACCACTCCACTCAAGCTTCCATTATTGAAAATCGATTTGTTCGTCAAGTGTTCATCAATTACCCACTTGAACTGCACCACTTGCGTTGTTAAGTGCAACTCTCAACATCTATCTGTCTATTCATATGTTTTCGTTTCTTATCGCCACAAGAAAGCATACACTCCTTAAATTCTGTCACGAGTAGAAGGTATTATTGTAATGGATATTTGTGATCGAATTCTATTAAAGCAAAACTAATTGAAGCTAGGAGTGAGCATAATTTTTTAAAAATCGTTCGAACCACCCACACTGCACGGAATCGTACTATTTTTGCCAATTTTTTTGATAAAACCGTGGTTCAACAATTTTAGAACAAAATTTTTGACTCTATCCCAAGCGAAAGTCATGATGATATATGCTTATAAGTCTTGAATGTTGACCATGACTATGCCATCTTATCCATGAAGTTTGGCCTTTTTATTTGCAGGCCAAACTTGGATAAACAGAGGGCAAAACAGAACATACAGCTGTAGCAGACCATTGTTGAACTGAAATTCATCACACCATCGATAGTGCTTAAATGGGATTTTAGTGAAAGATATCCATGCATAAGAAGAAGCCAATAATGTAGCCACTCACCTCTAGAGGAAAACTAACCTTATCTACTTCTCAAAAATCTTAATTGAACCTCCCAAAAGGGCCCTTTTATTTTGGAACTAACACATATATACATAGACTATTTGTTCTCATTCCAAAGGGTTCACTAGTCAAACAAGTGTTCATCATATATTTTGAGTGCCGCATTAATAAACCCTAATTCAATTGAAACGTGTACTTAATTAATTAACTATTTATTATCAATAATTTTCAGATAAGGGGGGGTCCCCTCTACAATTTAGGTTCGACCTTGAAAACTTTCCGAGTTCAGAGAGGACGCCAAATTTGGACTTCACTAATGAAAACTTTATGACGGAGAGATTTTATTACAAATATTATATATTTTTGATAAATTAGTGATACAATTCAATACAAATAGAATTTTAAAAAATCATTAATAACAAGACATTTACTAAAAAAAATTATTGTAAACGAAATTTAATTTGTAATAAATGAATTTGTTAGTGAAGTGGATGCACTCTTGTACTAGCCAAAATGTACAGCCGCCCTCTCAATATATAGTTATATTTTATATAAATTTTTATTCAAATTAAAATTTCGTCCCCTTTGAAAGTTATGTTGTTTATATATATTATAAAAGTTTAATCTGGCCTCTTAAATTAAAAGTTTCGAACTCGATCTTTATTAATTATAATAATAATTATGAACATATCAGCTTCAACTGTAATAACTACTAACACTTTTGTTTTGACTTATTGTTGCAGACCATATGATGCAGCGACATATATATCTTATTATTCCCTTCTTTCCACTTTAATTTGATAATGTGCTCAATTTGACGGAAAATTCTTGCCCAGATCCGACTTGGCCACATCCAACCAATCATATAGCAAGTGTTAATTCACTTATCATGTGATTGGTCACTCTCCCTAAACTGTACACTAATCACATGGCCAGTGTAAAATACTCGCCATATGATTAGTGTCGGTGTGGCCGAACCTGGTGCAAGTAAAAATTCCCCAATTTGACTACGCTAAAATTTAGATAAGAGTTCAAAAAATGGAAAGTAGTGTAATTATTTATATGTTATTGATCTAGTGTTATTACTAACAAAAAACTTTATTTGAGGACATCCAAGAAAAGGGAAAATTTAGACAAAAAGGTGGTATTTCACAACTTTATTTACATTAGATTCAACTACTATAAGAAAATAGAAGTGAAACAACAAATATATAGTCCCCTATTTTGTATGAAATCAGTAGCACTATTGTCCCTAAGGGGCGAATCTGTAGGTGGAGCATGAGGGGACATGAGTACATGCAATTCTCAGCTTTTCGGCACAAGGGAACACAATTTGACTCATTATTGAAACCCTGCTCTTTCTTCTTTTTCATTTTCTTTTTGCTTCTCGTCACAAAAAGGAATTTTGACAAACATTGTACACACACACTCACACACACACTATCTCAATATCACTAAAATATCGATATATACATATATATATATATATATCCCTATAGTCTTTGCAACATGATCCAGGTTTTTATTTCCTTGCGGCGGCCTGCACCGCTTTTTCCCACAACCTGCCTTTAAATTCTTGACAGTGTTCATATGTCCACACACACATAATATACATATATGAGTGTATATATAATACATGTATATATATATGTATATATAATACAAGGCTATAATATTCAACTTTTGTAAAAATTAAATTTGAATAGAGAAACTCTGAATCATGGGAGCGGTGCCTCACATTCTCTAAGAATATTTTCCCCATCTAAAATTATGCAACACATAATTAAAATTGTGATTAATATACAAACTTAGATTAATTACACTTTGTAATTTTGAATTATACGAATTGTCGCATTTGTTTTCTTGAATTGTAAAATGTAACAAATCAACCATTGAATTGAACTATAGATATTAAGGGCTGATTTATCACAATTTTTAACATTATCAAGGATTGATTTATTACATTTTACAACTCAAGTATGTAAATGCGACATAAAATATAAGTCTGGAATTCAATCCAATGGCAGAATCACATATAACTTAGAGGGTGCACGTACACCCCCTGACTTTATTATTACCTTATATATATGTCATTATATTTGAGAAACTTTAAACTTCCCTAGTATTCCTCCGTAACACTCACTCATCATCTTGATCCAGTGCACCACCTTTAGATTGAGAGAGATGTAATAGCATTGGTAATAAATTGATCATTCAACGATTCCGAAATATGAAATCACGTTGTGAAGAATTATGAAATGCATAATTTTCAATTATAATGGTAAAATGTTAGTTGTTATTATCTCTTTTACACTTTAGAATGAAATTGATGAATTTTACAATATAACCTTTTTTTTTATTTACATGTTTTCAAGTTTGGATCCATACATTTTTGTAAGATTCGACTTATATTATCTAATATTCATATTTAACAAATTACTTTTCAATTATGGACTCATTAGAGAGTGTGTATATATAACCTTGTCATCCTAAATATGAATATGAGAGTTCTGACGTCTAGTTCTTCCAATTATTCTATCAAAGGTTTTGAAACCACAAATTCACCATGGATCAGTTTGAGTGCTGTGTTTGTCGATTTTAATATATATTTTGTTTAACAATTAATAAACTTTTCTATTTACTTTGGTTTTTATTTAAATTTATGCACTATATTTTTTTGCAATCCTTCATTCAAATTATCAGTTTTTTTCTTTCTTCACATTTAAATTCTCTTTTTATTTATCTATTCTTTATCATTTTGGAAGATTGAATATATTCACTAATTTTAGTATGTATATAATTGGTTAGGGTCTTTCATATTTATGATTTTAGAATATTAGTTATTTAGCTATCAGTTTTTGTTTACCTATTTACAAGTTGTTTCAATCTTCGATTATTTATATTTTAATAAACAAATCATTTGATTATTATGTTTTATCATACAGAATTACACACACACACACACACACACACATATATATATATATTTATAATTAGAATCATGTGAAAAATGGTTTATTTTATAAAGTTTCACTATATTATACTTTTTAGAGCCTTGTCAATCTATTCAAGAAAAATGTTAAAAGTGGATTATATCATATACAATACACTCTGTTAGTTTAGGTCATAACAAATTAGTAATAGGCATAATTCAATTCATCAAATATATTTTCGATTTAACTTCATAATCATCTAACCATAAGTTTACTTGAAACCTTACATATGTAGCCCATTTTTATATAGTTTTGTCCCCTACCATATCTATATATATATATATATATATATATGTATATATATATAGTCTAGTTTTTTCCTTTTTCCATTTTTCCTTTTTGTCTTTGTTTATTTGATAATTACCATATGTGGTTTCCGATATGAAGATTAGGTTATTGTATCCATAATATGTAGAAATAAAAATAATAGTTCAATTCTTCCAATATTTTTAATTGTTATTTTGTGCCTTATATATTTTTTTGTTCATATCCTAAAATCTCACCTATTCCTATTAAAACAAATTTGATATTATATTTACTTTATCAATATATTGTATTTTCATGATTTATCACAGTATTATACTTTCTTTTCTAAACCTAATTGAGAAGAATTATACCAAACGGAACATGAGCTTATAAACTAAAATAAGTTTGCTTATAATTATTATATTATATATCTACTAGAATTTTACCTTAATTATCCTTTAATATGCATGTTATCAATATTCTTATGCTCTATCCGTTTAATTTACTTTTAATTTTTTTAAGTCGAGTGTGAATCATTTTTTTTGTTATTTTCAACATAGAGTTTTCTATTTTATTCTATTCTTTCTTATGAAATGTTCTATAGTTCCCATAGGATATTTTTATTTTCTCTCAAAACAATCTTTTTAACACGGCATGTAATGATAAATTTGATATCTTTTAATCTCTTTACATAATGTAGATTTTTAATTATTGAGTTTAAATATGTTACAATATTATTTTTTTTCTTTCATATTGTTGCCATGTTATCATCAATATAATAGCATTTTTAAAATTCCGTGCATAGCGTTGGGTTAATGCAAGTGTGTGTGTGTGTGTGTGTGTGCGTGCAGGCAGGTGGATTATAATTTAGCGAGTGCAGGGTCCCCTTTCTAGTTATATAAGAGGTGCGTCCCCGAATGCCGCGTGTAAAACAATTAGTGGAGAGTAGTTTTGTGGTCAATTGAGCTGTGTATATAAGTATAATATATATATATATATATATATATGTCTCAACTCTCCAACAGGTTTTGACAGACTTATGAAGATCAAGTGGAAACTCTGTCAAATTTGAAATAATTTTCTCCCTGTTGACAAAAACAACTTGCGATTTCTCACTTTCGATGTTTGTCTTGTCACATCAACCAAAAATAAATACTATTCTCCCGGATTTTTTATTTTTTAACCTAAAATGGTATATTTCTTATCAATTTAACACAAAATTTTAACTTTTTATCAAATAATATACGGTTACAACACCATTGGAGACTTCACGCGACATATCGACTTTGAATAAAAAATGTTTTTAACCGTTTTCAAATTTTCTAATAATAAAATAAATTTAATAATTTTTTAATATTTTTTATTTGAAGTCGACAATATTTTTTGAAAAAAAAATTAAATTTAATAATTTTTTTAGTCGAAGTCGACTACAATATTAAATTTAATAATTTTTTTAAAGGAAGTTAGCGTTGTCGACTTCCTTTAATTCCTTTTTTTACATATCGTTGCATGCATGCGCATGTTGTCGCCAGCTAACTTGCAAAAGCAGTCAATGTTGCAACATGCAATGGCGTAGCATGCAGAGTTTTGTCATTTTATTTATTTTTGGTCCTAAAATTGAATCCCATCTATAAGCCACGAAGAACTCAGAAGCTACATTCACACTTTCAAAATTGTAGCTTTTGAGTTCTCTCTTCCCTCGTCTCTTCCTCTACAATTTCAAAATTTTTGTGTTTTGAGTTGAAGATTTTTGTGGAATTTTACAAGATATGTGTTACTCAATATTTATTTTATAGTTAGTTTTATTAAATATATTTTGATGATATATGTTAAATGATTTTATTTCCATGTTATGTAACTTTTTTATTTGAACAAATTATTGTATATGTTGTTGAGAAATTTATTGAGAATAATTTATCTGTTGTCAAAATAAATAGTATATTTTTTTGTAAAGATTTTTACATAATGTAGGATTTTTTTTTTTGTATTAGCAGTTGTGTTATATGATTTTTATAAGTAATACTAGTTTTATTTATATTAGTGAAACAACATACTATATATATATATATTGTATTAGTAGATGTGTTATTGATAATGAATATTAGTTTAATAATTAAAAGTAGTTTATAATAACATTATGTGTGTTTTTGTAGGATAATTATCATTAACAGAAGTGTTTAGAAAATTGAAAATTTTTTGAAGAATTGGTGTGCAAGAAGCTGACATTGTCATTTTCGACTTTTGCACAAATAGTGAAGAAACCAACCATGGTGACGTGGTCGGCTTCTTCAAATTTTTGAAGAAGTCGGCAACGATGATGTCAATCGACTTCTTCAAAATTTCCACAGCCGCTTTATTTCTTGAAGTTGAGACATTTTTTTTGAACTGTTGTGTGTATATTAATGTAGTTATGTATTTTTTGTAAATAATAATAAAATTGTGGTAATTTTGGATATTAATAATGTAGTTATATTGTTTGTTTTTGGTGTTATTTGTAGAATGGATGTGGAAAGGTTAAAATATTACTATGGACACTAATGCTTTACGTGAATATGAAAATCATATTTATCAACTACTAATCGTCGGGATACACCGATGTTCTTGCATAATTTTGTCTGTTGCTCCAACTCAAACTCGTTGAAAGTAGGTTCCACGTACCCACTATCATATGAGAAAAACTCATTCAAATTGAAGTTTTGAAGAGCTTGTATGACAACAGGCATATAATGTCCCACTCCTTGTTGCCATTGTATCTCATTTGTAGGAATTTGGGGGATTGCTTTTGTTTCAACAAACAATAGCACAACTTCAAGTTTGGAATGCGGGTTAGTAAAGAAAGATAATATCGAATCATCATTGATCTTCAAAATATTCTCTATAGGAGGATCCCTACAGAAAAAGTGCGCACCAAATATTTTTGTATTGTATCAACTGCGATCTACACCTATTGTGTTGTACACTAGTTCTACAAGATCGGCTAATGATGACAATCGACTAATCCAAGTTACTCAAATCTGTGGACGATCATACGAAATGGAGTAATTTAAATGATTCAATCGACCTCCGTAATGTATAGCAATACCGATATATTCCATCTTATTTAAAGCAAATCAGATGAAAAATATATTTGTACAAACTAATCCTAAATTGAAAAAATATAGCAAATATGTGAAATTGAGAAACGGAACTTCAAGGATGTTGAGTGCAATTGAGAGAAGTGAATTTTGGCATGTTGGATTTTTAGGAAATTTCCGAATTTATAGGCCAAAACAAATTCACCTATTAGAGATTAATGGCTAGTGTAATAGCTGTTAAAGAAGTCGACTAACTTCAATACACAACGGCTATTATTTAAGTTTCCTTAAAAAATGGTAGGGAAAAAAAATTTAAAAATGTAAAATTAAATTTTTAATCAAAAATTTGAAAAACTGTTACAATAAATAATTGTTTAATGGAAGTCGACAACGGTTGTCGACTTCCATTAAAAAATTATTAAATTTAATGTATTATCAGAAAAATGAAAAATATTAAAAAATTTAATTTTTTTTAATAGAAGTCGACAGCGTCGTTGTGGACTTTGCTTCAAGTCACCAACGACGTTGTAATCTTAGGTTATTTTAATAAAAATCAAGTTTTTGTATTAAATTGATAAGGAATATACCTTTTTAGATTAAAAAAAAAATAAAAAGTCGCTATTCTCCCTGTCCCAAATTCTGAATTATTTTTATTGTTCACTGGTCATTCATAATAATAATAATAATAATAATATAATGATGATGGTTGTATTAGTCTATATTTCCAATAAACATAAATATTATTTGTGGTAGTAAATACTATTCAAAGTTCTAATGACGCAGGAAGAGGAAAATCTTACTTTTTATCTTACAAGTTGAGTCTTATTCATTTTTTTTTTATATCGACGCGTTTGTATTGGTTTCGAATTTTATTACACAATTCTTTTTTTTTTTTTCTTACTATTGGGCCGTCTATTAACAAACTTGTTAAGTTTTAAATTAATAGAAAAAACACGCATGATTCCTCTCAAAATTAACATGTATGTGATTTTTATCTACATTTTTTGATTAAAAAATTAACGAAAGTTTGTTAATGAAATAACTTTGAGAAAATGACCGCAGAATTAAATTTGAGGCAAATGCAACGTTGGTACCAAAATTAAACTAATTATAAAAAAAAAAAGTCTAATTTACAAGATGAAAATTGATATTCTCTAGATGCAGGAATTATCACCAATATGATAACGATACTTTTACGTTGAATGGATAGATCAATAATATATTTACATGGAGGAGAGCAATATTGGTCATAATACAAAAGGAAAACAGAATCACAATCAAAGAACTCATTAGAAGTAAGAACATCATTTAAATGACAAAGAAAATAACAAGAAAATTAAAGGGGGAAAGCAAGCTAAGTCATTTATGATGCTTCAATATTTTTGTCCATCTGTCTAGATGTACACATGCACTTCTTTAAACCGAATGACAACTGACAAGTGTTGCATACACTATATATATGTTGATGTTGGTAAATAATTTATCGTGACCTAAAGTAAAAATTGACTTTTTTTTTGGTAAAAAGTGAAAATTGACTTAGATTTTAGAAAGATATTAAGAGTGGTGGCGATGGAACATGGTGTGCATGTGATTTAAGACTTATTTGTTTCACGTAAGTACCAGACACAGAGCATATATAGTGAAAATCGTGCTTTCCTCTGCAAAATTTTTGAAAAACTTTCCAATTCCTCGAAAAGTGAACGATATCATGCAGTTCTTCAACAAAAGATTTCGTTCATGTGAAGGTGGCTCACGGACGGATATACAAGGAACCAAAGGGACTACTTTTTATGCTATTAATTATATATTTATCTACCCATTTGGTGCTGTAATTCAACAGTGTAGCTCGAATCAAGCACTATTGATGTACTGGGTTCAAATTCTTTTGTCATTTTCCTTTCCTCTTTGAGTGTGTGTGTGTGTGCATGTGTGATATTTGGATTGATAAATAGGGTATCTCGAATTGATTGTATATAAAAAATTATATATTTATCTATTTTGATATGAATTCTTTTATTTGTGTATTTTTTTTGTTTTTTTTTTTATCTTAACCTCCTAGTTCCGACTGATTGCCTGAATAATCTGGATCGGGTACTGCAGATGCCCATTATGTGGGCGATCCTCCCAATTCAGTTGCTCCATTCACAACACCAAGATTCGAATTCTGGACGTTGCTTAAGTAATCTAGCGCCTCATCCCGTTAGACTAATTGATAGTTTTATTTGTTTATGTGTGTGTGGAAAAGATGTTAATTTAAAGACTGATTGAAAGATGTCATGCGTAGTACGTACAACATTGAGGTAACTTAATTCTTTTTTATATTTTTAAAATGTATTAGACTTAATTTTAAAAGTAAATGGTTAATTTTATTGACATTCTAATGATACTTTATCTGCACATCTACAAGCAAATATCATTTTTGGGGCCTTATTGCATTTTTAGGACAGTTAGATATCATTTTTCGGTTTGAGGATACTTTTTATTGGGAGTGGCAAATGTAAGACATAAACTTTCTATTTTTTTGTAATGTTAAGACTCCGGCCAATTTTCCTACCATTTTGGCTAGAAAATGACATGTGGCACACATATCATCATCAAAAATGCATATGTGTTTGCCATATCATTTTTCGGTGTTGACGTGTGCGCCACATGTCCTTTTTCGGCCAAAATGGTCGGAAAATTGGCCGTAGTTCTAACATTGCAAAAAAATATAAAGTTCATATCCTACATTTGACATCCCCAATAAAAAATATCCTCAAATCAAAAAATGACATCTTAACTGTCCTAAAAATGCAATATAGCCTCATTTTTGGTGTCATAAGTTAGTCCTAACTCAATTTATGTCTCATTCAATATACTTGTGTTCCATTTTGCAAATTTTATATTTTAAGGGGGTAAACTCCATAATTACTCCACCTCCCCCCGCCCCAAAATCCCAAAAACCCAGCAAAACTCGCACAAAACACACATTGCGCATACATTTTATAATTGATCATTAAAACAAAGTTCATTCTCAAAATTGAATAAAATTAAGTCTAGTTTAACCATGATATAAGGATTTCAATTATAAAAATGAAAAATGTGAAAAAAGATGGCCGAGGTGGCCAACGGTACTACAAAGTGGCGCCTAACGTTTGCTTCTCACTGTCCATTTCACCGACTCCGACCATCTTTCCTCACATTTTTTTTTAATGATTGAAGTCCCTTTTTTGTTCTTTTTGATGAATCTATGATCGAAATATTTACATCATGGACATGTTGAATTTTAATTCAATTTTGATATTTAATTAAGTGTTTTTGGTCAACCAAAGCGTATGTGTGCCTATATATATATATATAATTCAATTCTGGAGTGGGGCGGGGTAGGGCGGGCAGTGTAGGGGTGGGGGACTAAAAGAATATGTATATATATATATATAAATATAATATTGAATTATATTCAAGAATTAATCAAGATCATTGGTTTTTATTGAAAGAAATCTAAGGGTTCGTATAAAAATGGTGCGATTGTAATTTTATCCCCTCAAACATAAAGTTTCAATAAAAGATTTAAAATGAGGTTTATTTAAAAAGTAGGGAACTAAATATGGCATAATTGCAATTAACGGTACTTAAGTTGAACTAGCGCTAACTTATGAAATAAAAAATAATATTTTTTTCCGCATATCTACTATCACTAAGTGTTAAGTTGAAAATTTTCAAGTTAATATTTTATTTTCGATTAAATAATGTCGTGGTATTTGATACCTAAGACAATTTGAAGCGAAGTGCATCCAAGTTTTAAGGAATTTTCTGTAAATCTTCTCAACCCGATAGCTTGAAAAATGAGAATGACTAAGCATCTCAAAAAATATTCTTTCAAGTCTCACAAATTTTCAATATGTAATTACCAAGTTTCAGGGTTTTTTGCACAATGCACAATTATGTTAGGTCTAACTTAAAAATAAATAAATAAATAAATTAGTACAAAAATTCCTGTGGATTGCAAAATCCATCAATTAAGACCATCAATCATTAGATTGTGCTACATATGCCATTTTTGCATCTCAAATAGCATTTTAAATATGCGAAATTACCCTTTTAGGCTTATTAAGTGAACCTTCTATTTTTAAAAATTGACAAAGTGAACCTCCTAGTTTTCAAAATTGGCAAGATGAATCACCTATTTTCAAAAAATTGGTATGGTGAGCCCTTTTTTTTTCAAAAAAAAATAGCATTTTTAAATGGTTAATTGCGACAAACCCCCTAATGTTTGGGGGTGTTTGCACTTTACCCCTAACCGTTGCGCGTGCCCGCTTTCAATGCCTAACCTTTGTGAAATTTGCATGTGCACCACCTTCAGTCATTTCCAGCGGAATATTCCGATTCCTACTCGATCACTTGAGAGAGGTGCGCGTTTTGGGAGGGCATTTCCATCTCTTATGGTTAATTATCTTTTTCCCCCATGTCAATGTAACAAAGAGGCCCCTTTGATATTTTAGAGAAAAACACACACATTGACTCAAGAAAAAAGATAAAAAAAAAAAAAAAAAAAAAAGTCTCAATCTTTATGTTCTCCTACTATCCTGCCACTCTGCAAAGAAAATGCGGCCGGTTTGGAAGATGAAGATTAAGAATTTGCTTCGATTTAGATGGTTATGATGATGAATACACACAAGTGCTTTTTAATAGAGAAATCGCAAGTGTTGGGCTCCAAATTCAAGATTTTTTGCTAAATTCTTCGATTGACGGAGCGTGTTTGGATGGAATACATTATAGTCTCAAAGTTCATTCCCAACCCATTTCAATACTTTTACTTCTTCGGTGTCCACTACTAGAAAAACGGTAATTTGCGACGGAAATTTGCAACCGAAAAAAGTTGTCGCAATTTACGACCACCTTTTTGCCACGAATTTAGCAAAAATGATCAAATTTTGGACCAAAATTTTGTGACAGATTAAAGCAGATGCAAAAATTGTAATTCAACCATAAATTTCGCGCCATGCGAAAAAAGTGTTGATGCGACTCTGCGACGGACTTAATCCGTCACAAAATGGTAAGTGAGATTTGCGGCTGACATTATCCGTTGCAAAATTTATAGTCGTTTTTGCAACCGACCTCGCGACCCACTTTTTCTGTCGCAAAGTTCTTTTTTGTCGTTGATCTTTTTGCGATCGATTTTGTATGTCGTAAAAGCTTTATTTTAATTTTTTAAAACATTTTTAGCCACCTATCAATTTATATCCCACTTCAATATATATATATATATATATATATATAGGATTAATTACATCTACACCCCTTACGAGTTTACCAAATTCCCAACAGATGCACCCCATTTTCAGTAGGGTTCCGACGAAAAAGTACAATAGCCTTCTTAGATGAAAAATTAAACATACGCCCCCTATAAATATTAAAATTACAGATGCACCCCTTTTTGGTAGGGTTCCAGCAAAAAGTGACGACGTCAGCCAAAAATTTATGTGAGCTGACTATATATATGCACAATTACAAATTTATTTGACATGTATTTAGTTTAGATTACACACACGTGACTTATTCTAGTCATTCTTCTAATGTATAGGGTTGAAATGCAAGCGTAAAAAAAGTCAATTTGGCTTGCAATGGAGCATTATGATAGCAAATATAAATGACAATCGTGCTAAATATGGTATTATTATTACTCAACTCATGGTACCATCATTGGTGTCTTCCCTACGTGAATGATAAAAAAGAGGCTTCACATGATGCCACACGAATGAATGAGGCCGTAACATATACTTATTGAGGAACTCCACCTAAATATGTTTATGAGGGCAAAATTGTGTCAAAGCTTGTGGCACTTAACATCATATTATTTGCTATTTATCTACTTTGTCATATTGTTAAGTTTAACGATAACTAGTTAGTATTATTATTATACACTTTAACTTGTTGAAAAATATTGTGTCCTTCCTATTTTCATATGTTGTCAATGATAGTTGTATTTTTCTTATTTCCATATAGCTCTTGTAACCCTAAACTATATTTTGTATGTATTATGTAATAGAGTTTTGCCAAAAGAGGTAAGTAAAAAATCAAGCCTTTTTTAATATCCAAGTCTAACTATACATTCACAATTGAAAAAAATGCATACAAAATAACTTAGCAAAGCTATATAGAAATATGAAAGATACCATATTATTGACCAAAAAGGGTACAATAATAATACTAATTAGTTAGTGATAGACTCAACAATTCAGAAAAATAAATAAATAGCAAGCAAAGATGAGATTAAACGCCAAAAGTTTTGGCACAATGTTACCCCCACAAGCATCTTTGGGTAGAGCTTCTTAACAAGCATACGTTACGGCCTCATTCATTCATGTGACACCATTTGAAGCCTCTTCTTCTACATGCAAGTAGGGAAGACACCAATGAAAGTACCTATGTATTGGACAATAATACTACAATCACCACGATTGTCATTCATATCCGCTATCATAATGCTCGTTTTTAAGTTGAATTGATTTTTTGTTTTTTTGGCATCTATCCTTCTTGTATTTCAACATAAGACACCAGGGTTGCATTTGGTAGTAGTATAGGATTGTGTGTGATAGTAAAATCATTAGATAAATATGCTATAAATTTGTTATCAATCCATTGCATTAATATATTTGGTAGTAAGTATTATTTCATGATATATCCTTCAAATTATGTTTGGTAGTATTCTTTTTTCCATATGCATTTGAAGCAAATTACGAAAAGCCTTTTAATTTGAGCCACATCATATATATTTAAGTGTAATACAGTAAATTACAACTCATATCAACCCAATCCAAATAAAATGGATTACACATCTCATCCCCATGGTGGGATGGGCTATCCCATAAATGGATGGATAAGAAATCGGACTTATACTTTATAAAGGGCTAAAAAAAATCTACCAAACATAATTATAGGTGGTATACACATATAATCTCATACATAAACCCCTACCAAACGCAACCTAGAAGAATAGCTAGGAAAAAGAAAAAACATGTATATATACTTTAAACTAAATTCATATTAAATGAAGTTGTAATAATGATATATAGAGAGAGAAGAGTAGCTTTAATAGTCAAAAAACAGTCATAAACGATCATTTTTAAATTTTCAACAGTCAAATTTTGAAAATGTAACGATTAATTACATTCATAAAAAATTACACATACACCCCCTCTCTACTTTAAAAATTACATACTACCCCCCTTCTAAGTTTACAAAATTACCGAGGGCAAAATAGTCAGATCACATGAATTTCTGGCTGGCGTCATTACTTTTTCGCCAGAACCCTATCGAAAAAGGGTGCATCTGTAATTTTAATATTTAAAGGGGGTGTATGTGTAATTTTTCATCTAAGAGGGATATTGTTGGGAATTTCATAAACTCGTAGGGGATGTAGATGTAATTAACCCTATATATATATATATATATATTATTTAATTATGTATTTAAATTTTAATAAATTACATTTGAATTTTTTTGAATTTTATATATGAATATTTTTTACTATTTATTAATTTTATTATAAGTGAAAAGTAAAATAATTTATTTAAAATAAAACAAAATTATATGATTAATAGAAAAATAATTGAATATTAGAACTAAAAAAAATATTAAATAGTGTGATATGAGATAAAAGCAAGAGAATAATTGAGAATGAAAAATGAAAAAAAAAACGTTGAATATGTGTAGAGAAAAAATAGGGGGGGGGGGGGGGGAGAGAGAGAGAGAGAGAGAGAGATATAATATGAAAAAAACAAAAGAACGTTGTATTTGACAGACCAAGGCAGTTATTTAATGTCATACTTAATGAATCTAGTACATAGTTGAATTTATTAATAAAATTCATACTTTGTAGAATGTATACTTTGAGATGCCCACTGATATTGATGTAAAGTTTGATTAATTAATTATATATATATATGTGTGTGTGTATATAAAGTGTTCATTTATATATATGTTTTACAAATAATAGCTAACGGTTTATTTCGCAAATAAATTTGGCTTGAGGTCATTGGAGGACTGAAGAAGGGACGTGCCTCCATATTCAATGTGATATATGTATTAATTGACCAGTTGAATTAATTGATCAATCTAAAAATATTTGATTTATATATTTAACGAAAAATCACTAATTTGATTAGCTATTCGGAGAACGAATAACTAATTTTAATAAAATAAAATCAATTATTTGACTTATGTATTTAAATTGATTGAAGGTTATTGTTCATTTTACTCAATAGGGAAATAAAATTAGTATTTGAAATTATTTAAATAAATATTTTTAATGTATTAATTTTGATAAAGTCACAGTTAAATATTTTTAATTTAAAAAAAATAGTTGGATAATAAATTACAAAATTGAGTAAAATTAATAAATTACAAAAATTGGTAAAATTAGCGACGGAATTGGCGACGGACGCAGTTGGTCGCAAATACTAAAAAATTTACCAGTTCTGCGACCAAGCCTAGTCCTTCGCAAACATTGTCACCCAAGCTCCACGTCAGCATCTTTTGTGACTCAGTCGATTTTGGTCACAAAATGTGTTGCAAAAATAATCGGTGGCAAACTTGGTATCAAATTTTGCCACTAGGTTTTTTACCACCGACTCCAGTCGATCGCAAATTCGGTGGCAAAAGCATTTTCCGACCGATTTTCAGCAAAAATCAGTCGCAAACTCTAGCACATATTAGTCATTTTTCTAGTAGTGATCTGTGTGTGTGTGTGTGTGAGAGAGTGTGGAAATGTTGACATGTATTTGTTGTTCTTGATGATTGATTCCAGTAAAATAAAATTAGTTGATTGTTTTTATTGTGTGTGTGTTTTTATGCATCAATCACATATTTTGATAGATTTCTTTCTAGAAGATCTGTTGATGTAAGTTATTATTTTTCTAAAGTTGATAAAATTTTTGCTCTGGGTTCTCAATTTCTTGCTAATGTGGATATATTTTGATAAATGCAAACAAAGAAGTCTTGTGCAATACGGTTATTGTCAATGGCGTGCCTTTCATTGGCTACCAAAATGAAGGAAAATATGGTGCCAGCATTGTCAGAGTTATGCATGGATGATTGCAATTTTGAGAACATTGTGATACAAAGGATGGAGCTTTTGGTATTGAATACATTGGAGTGGAAATTGGGATTAGTTTTGTCCTTTTTCTTACATTCATTTCTTTGCAAAGAAGTTTTGGATGAAAATACCCTCCCAAAATTGGGTGATTTACACTTTGCACCCTAAAAACACCGTAAATAGTCATTTTGTACCCTCAAAAAATAAAAATAGAGCATTGCACCCTAGAAAACCTTAAATTTTAGCATTGATGCACCCTCATTATTTTCAGACTAAAAAACCCATTGGAGTTGACTTCTTGTGAGGGCAAAATTATCAACTTAAAAAATACTAATTTCCGTCCAGAATTATCGACATGATTTGCAAAATCTATTTGTGGTATTTTTACCTTTTCACCAAATTGAAAAATAGAGTAACAATCTCTAAAGCAAGAATAGGATTTTTTGCAACTAAAACTCTTCCTTTTTCTAGTGCAATATGAGGAGATTTTAAAAATAAATCCAAAGATTCAAGTACAATTGGAGCAATGGTATGACAATCGAGAGAAGTACCCCAAGGTTATTCATTTAATAAACATGTCTGTTAGACTTCTTGTTATGACAAGAAGAAATTGTATTTGCAATTTATCGTACTAAATATCTTTTTTGAAAAGTTTTGTTTAGACATAGTGATTAATAATAATTGCATTAATTTATATTAAAATGCAAAATGATGATTTTTTTTAATATGTTCCTTTTTTTTTTGGTTTTTTCTTCTTAACTAATTTCATCATTTTTTTTTAGTAAAGAACCTTTTTCATTGTATTTTTACTCCAAATATTTGTTCATTAAAATAGTGGTTTAGTTTAACAATTGTCATATTACTAAAAAGAATAAACTTCAATAGACAAAATTATATCTCTAATATATTGGGAAGATTTGGTTTCTATTACTCATTTTATGTTAGATGTTAAGGAGTTAAGAGCAAAAATTATTTTTTATGTTAAGTTGACAATTTTACCCTTACAAGAAGTCAACTCCAATGAATTTTTTGGCTTAAAAATTGCGGGGGTGCATTGATGTCAAAACTAAAAATTTTCTAGAGTGCAATTTACTATTTCTTTTTTTCTAAGGGTGCAAAGTGGCTATTTAAGATGTTTTTAGGGTGCAAAGTATAAATGGCCCCCCAAAACGCACATTTTTCTCATGTAATTGAATGTTCTTAAATTTTCAGCCAGAAATGACTAAAGGAGGTGTAGGTGCAAATTTCACAAAGGTTAAGACTAAAAACGAACACGTGCAACTTGTGGGGGGGGAGGGGGGGGTAAAGTGCACGTGAACACCCCCAAACATTGGAGGGTTTGCCGCAATTAACCCTTTTTAAACTTGTATGATATAATAGGTGTTGCCAATGGTGCATTATGTATGCTCAATTTGGATGTAATGTTTTCTGGTTGGTATTGCGTGTATCAAGTGCATATATCTTCAAATAATTATTTTTGTTGTACCATGTTGGAATTTCTCTATTTATGTCGTTCCACATATTAATTAATTATACATAGTGTACTATCCCATTAAAGGAACCTAATTATGTGATCAATTGAGAAATTAATTTAATAGGCTCGTGGAAATATTATATGGAGTATAAAGTCTTTTATGTTAAAAATAATGTTCTTCTTAGCATTAATGTACAACATATGGTGTTGTCTTTCAATTTTTTACTAACGGTGAAATTGGAAAATCGTACTAAAATTATCAGAAAATGACCTCAGGGGGCGGTGAGGCAATTATAAAAAATAAATAAAAAAAAAGAATGAGGGCTTTAGGACTAACTTTTTTGACACAAGGGATTTTATAAATTTAACTCCTAAGTTTCACTACAAGAAAAAAATAATAGTAGTGATAAAATATAAAAGTGACAATATAAAATTTTGATACAGGATATCCGACACATGTCCACATGGACCATCCTCCTCTTGCTACATGTAGCTCAATGCCACGTGGGGCACGGCTCGCCACGTAAGCACCTTATACTCAAGGAAGCGTGATAAGTCGAGGAGAGGACCAATCTCAAGGAGATGCTGTCTGTCGACGACAGGCTCCTTCTCTAGTTGTCACCATATCTCCAGGAAAATACATTGAGCAAGGAGTACACTCCGTACTCTAGCTCTATCCCTTTTGACACGAGCCACTGTTTCCTATAGAGAAAGCACCTACACACCGGCCACTTTGGCAGAGCCATGTTGTTCCCTTAGTACAGTAGACCATTATGACATAGGTGTTCCTAGACCCTCCATCTTAGCCCTAATTTTTGAAGTTGAGTGGGATCATCCCTCACCTATAAATACATTTGGAAAAATTCTCTATCAAGGAAACACATCTTTTACATACTGAAACTCTGTTGATTGTCTACTCATATCTCATATATGGTTTGCTAACTTAAGTATCGGAGGGATTTCGCCGGAAATACTTCCAACTAGACATACGTATTTTCCATTCTATCAAGTTGAGGAGCCACCAGCAATTGTCGAGTTGTCGTTCCACCTAAGACTGAGTATCATCCCCAAGACTCGACCACATCAAAATTGTCACTAATAATTATATTAAATGACAATGCTTTTTTAAAAATTTACATGACAATACTTTATAAATTGTCCGTAATTAAATTTATTTAGTGACAACAGTTTTTATTTTATCACAATATCACTTAATACTGATCGCAATTAATGTTCTAAGTGTCACAATTGATAGGGACAACCCTACAATAACAACCTGATGACAAAATAAATTGTCGCTATAATTTTTTGAGAAGATTCAATGGTCAGTAAATTGTCTTCATAAATGTGTCACTAATTATTATTAGTGACAACTTGTAATATTTTGTTACTAATTGACATTGTGCAAATTATTCTTGTGACATTGTAATCAATTTACTTATTTTGTTATAGTATTTTTTTAAGCCACCTGCATTTTCAAGGTTACACAAATCTCCACTACTTGGTCATTGACTTTCGAGCCAATTGTGCAAGTCTACAATTCAAGTTTTTCAAGTCTAACAAATCCCATAGCTTGAGAAGAATAATAATTCAGCATGTATTTCCTCACAATTCGTCCAAATTTCTTCAGGAAGCGTTTAGTTTCTTTAACTAACTAATCGCATCTTTATAAAATTGAGAATTATACGCAAATCAGTCCAGATACATTCTCCTATTTGGTATGTATAATGATATGGTAGGATGAGATTATTATAATCATGTTGTTTGGTTTATAGATTATGCAATTTAATCTAACAATAAGGAAGCAATTTACATGACTACTCTTGGATATCAAATGCCATATTACGTGTGGCCCATCCTACTATTAAATCACCCTCGCCCCCATCCGCAAACAAATGAAAATTACACCAGCCTTCCTTTTCAGAAGTTTCCCCTTTACATCCGCCCCTGAGCTGCCCTCAAATTATATGTGCCCCTCTTTTAAATCTGAAATTCATCACTATTGCAAATTAGGTGAAACTGATTCATCCATCTTTTATCCCCCTAATATCGTGAAATTGGAGCTCTCTCATCTGGGGTCGGCATCATTAGCCCCAATTGCATCTCAGATCAACACCATTTAATCATGGGAACCAAACATAAAATTATCTACAAGAAAAGCCACTTGTTTTGCCTAATCATAGAAACCAAACATTTCCTTAATCTACCCATTAATACACTCAATCCCCAGCCACATTTTTAATTGAGAAATACACTCAAGTTCAAAACTGAAGTATTAAAAGATGATAATAGCAGCCTGGGCATCTTGGCGCTCCATTCTTGGATTGTTGATCATTATTTTCATTTGGAATAATTGAATTGGGAGGATTGTTTCATATTGGACCTCTACAGTATCCGAATTCAAATTAGTCGATCAGGGAATCAAAAATCAAATGATTAAGACAAAAAAAAAAGTGAAAAAAAGAATTACAAAATCACAATTACCTAACTTCCCTTTAATTATCTCTCATTTCAACAATAAATTGAATAAAAACAAGCCTTGCACATGTATATAATGAAGAACCAACCAGGCCCTGAATGACTGGCACGTTCTCTCACTAAAACGGCCAAACAAGATATCAAAAGACTTTTTCCCTCTACACCCCATTTCTATCCCTGCAATTGACAATTGTAAGTATTTTCAATCCTCATAAATTGGCACCAATTATTGGAATTTTTGAATCTCGAAGTCATTGTGACATTCCCATTAGCCAGTCCATGTCTCTACATTATTTCACATCAGCTTCTGTTTTTCAGCCCACTAAACTTTGCTATGTAATAAACTAACTAGTCTTTTCATGTTGTCCTTGTGCGTAAAGAATAATGAACAGCAACAACTTTTTAACAAGGGACGGAACTGTTCTGAAATCAGCATGTGGTTTGATCTGATGGACTGAGTTATCTGGATCCTGGATTGACTTGAAAAGAATATTTGGGGTAGAAAGCATTTTATTCTCACTTTGTGTCTCAGAAGGTGTTTTTTTTAATAATAACTACTAATATCGCACACTTTATGTATGTATAAAATATAAAAAATATATATTTTAATTTAGTACTTAATTTTTCTTTAGGTTGAAAATATAAATATATTATTAAATTTTTTTTTAAATAAGAATACTTTTTTTAAGAATTGATTGAAATAATTTATTAAATTATAATAATTTAAAAATAAAATAATTGTAAGAAATAAAATTACATGATAAAGAATAAACACAAAAAGAAAAAAAAATCAAGTAATTGTAATTAGAGAAAGTGGTTTGTGGGTCGATAACTATGGGTTTTTAAAATTGGATGTAATATTACAATATTGACCTTTTTATTTACTTATTTATTGCATGTGTTTACTAATTAAAAGAGTAAAATTGACATATCAAAAATTGATATCCGAATTGAATTGATTTCATGTGAATTTTCAATTTTAGCCACAATTGTACATAATTTTATTTATTTCACATAGAATTGAAGGGCAATTTTTGTAAAATTAAAAAAAACTGTCATTTTAGATGCAAAAGTGGCTTTCTTTTTATAATAGTATAGATAATTACTATGCTCTTTACTATTTTTAAGCAACTAGTAATTAACACACGCTTGACACTTAACTATAACGTCTGTCCAAGTTTCTCAGAAAAATATTAATTAATGAAAAATATTAATTAATTAGATACATATACATTGAGAATATTTAAATTTTTAAAAAAATATTATGAATGAATAAACACTAGTGAAACTGGTCACTTTAGTATATTATTATTAGATATACCATATTAATAGCTTTTAAGGTTATTTTGATTCTTTATAATTTTTTGTTGATAGAAGCTTTTTTTATATAAGTTGTTGAAATTAATCTATCAAAAGTTTAGAATACCGTAATTGAAAGTTTTATCTTAACTTTATTTTTAAAAAAAATTATCTATGTTTGATAGTAGCTTTTACTTACTTTTGATAATTGTGAATAAAAAGATGTGCATATATACTATTTGTAACATATTTAATTATTCAGCATCTATATTACTTAAAGCTAATTCAAAATGATATTGAATAACTAAAACTTTTATATCATAATTTGTTTAAAATATGTTCACATATGCTTTCTTGTAATAAAATTAAATTGAATTAATTTTTAATTATACTACATGTCGATATTGTATTCGTTAAGTAATAAATATAGAATAGTTTAACTATTTAGATCTTTAATTACTTTATTTATCTCTGCATCATTACCTTCATCCCAATCGTCATTATTATTGTCTTCTCCTCCACTATTGCCATTACATTCACCTCTCATATTATAGTCACTACTTTTATCAACAACAACCTCCACTACCACCTCCACTGCCGCCATATTGCCTCCTGCTCTTTATTGCCTCTTATCGCAAGTCCTATATCGATTCGCTGCCATGCTGGAACATCTACTTTAAAAAGAAAAAAGAAAGAAAAGAAAACATATTGTCTTTTATGAATTATTATATTTAACTTTTTACGATTACTTGTTAGTTCAAATTTTTACTTGTATAACATCCATATTAGTTTGTTGAATTTTTGTTTATCTATATAAATGTTTGAATAAGTATTCCATGTAATAAATGGAAAACGTTGTGTAGATTCTTTCTACTTATTTTTTATAAAATTAATGCAGAAGCTATGAAATTCTTTGTGATATTATATATATATATATATATATATATATATATATATTGTGTAGGACTTGCTATTTTTCTCTTTATTTAAGGTTCATTATATCCTTTAACATTCTTTTGATTTTATTATTTTTACTTCTCTTTATGGCATGTGTATTTTTTCTTTACGAGACTTGCTCTTTTTTTTTTCTTTTCCTAATTGATTCCTCATTCAATATGAAGTTTGTGGAACATAATTTTTCCATTTATAATTTTTTATATTTATTTTGTCATTTACATAGTTTATAAGTTTTCTATTTCTATATTATCATTTATTCACTAAAATATGATATAATTTTATATTTCCTTTTTCCAATTTGAAGTAATTAGTTAAAAATAAATATAATTTTCTACTTATCTTTTATTTCCATTCATAGAAGACACATGCCGATAATTTTTAACTCTAGTAATTGCATATTTTAGTTATTTATTTGTGTTTTGATATAACAATTTTTTGATAAATGGTAAAATAATATTCAATAAGCTTAGTTCCATTTTGTTCTTTTTTATTTTATATTATCTACAATCTTTGTATTTCATCTTTTTCGTCAATTATTCCACTAATCTCAATGAGACAGACATAATAAATTGATCTAACGTATTTAAAGCTACTAAAAAGAGTAGATTATTTTACCATTGATAGCCAAAAGTGTTATAAAAGAATAATCTATTTAATAAATTATACCTACTTTGAACGGATTGAAAAGGATTCCCGTCTTTTATATATTTATTTTTCGTATGACAAAAAATTAATACTATAGAGTCCAATTTAAAGTCCAACTCTTTATTAATAGTTATGGTATTTATTTCATCTAACGTTCAATTTGAAGTCTAACACTTAATTTTTAAATTACTAAAGACCATGAAAAAATATTATTTACTATCACTTGTATAAAGGTTATTTCAGTTTTCACAAAAAAGGAAGAAACCTAGAATACAAATAGATTATTCGCACTTTAATGAGAAGAAGAATAGATAGATAGAGTAGTATTTGGTAAATTAGCTTATACTTTTTTCCCAATTAAAAAGAAAGAAAGAAAAAAAGAAAGAAAGAAAGAAAGAAATAAACAAGCCGTAGAGAGTAGGTAGTCCGCACGTTTTTGTTCTAATGGATATGTACCCCATCTTCAAAAGTGTGAAAATTTATCTCCAAGAGTTTGAATCCATCTCGGCAGCTTGCGTGTGTAACTAGGTAGGGATCAATTTCTTTTCTTTTTTCTTTATGTGAATAATTATGCACAAGTTCAAAGAAACGATCCGGTTAATCAAGATACACAATGAGAATTGTATCCATACGATTTTGCACTTCTCGACGAATATAATCTGTTTTGTTATTTTAAGCGGTTATTCTATTTTAAGTAATGAAGAACTTGGTATTCTTAACTCTTGGGCTCAAAAATTCCTACATAACTTACGTGATACAGTAAAAGTTTTTTCGATTCTTTTATTAACCGAATTATGCATTGAATTTCATTCACCCCGATTGTGTTTATTCAAATACTTGTTAACTTAGCATTGCAACTATTATTTTTTCCAAATTAAACAATCCCTACTTTTGCTCTCCAATCTTTTCCTAACTTTTTAATAAATCTAATTTCTACAAATGCAAAAGCAATTACTGACGCCCTCTAATTTTCTTCATTCGTCGTACAAATTTTATGCCGAGAAGCCCTTATCATCACAATGATAAGTGGGTGTAAGAATTGATATTGCAGACAATTTAAAGGTTTTTGAACTTCTTTTAGAATTTCGAAGGCAATAATCACATCTCAATCTAAGCTATTATGGATTTTATGCCGAGAAGCCCTTGTCACTATAGTAATTTGAAGAAACAACTTTAAGTGGGTGTTCAAATTGATGTCGGTTAACGTTTTCCATTTTTATTATTATTATTTTTTTGATTGAGATAATCGTTATCCAAGTGCATAATTTTATTGAAATTACTTTTTCCATAGCATTTAACTATTTATAGTATTTTGGAATTCGAGTTATATTCGTTATTTAATTTCACCATAGTGTCCTATTTTATACTTGATCGTTAATTTTTACCTCAATTTGTTGTTGAAAGTATCATTCCCCTTTTTTTTTTTCTTGAATAAAAAAGATATCTTTTTTGTGGTTTCTCTATCTAAAGCAATTGACAAATTGAGGGATGAAAATATTTCATGGAAGATCAAAAACCCTAGAAGAATCATCTCTCATTAAAGAAAATAAACAAGATTATTCGTACTTAAGTCACAGTCGATTTTGAAAACCTCTTATTGAATTCTAGGCTACTAATAAAATTATCATGAAAAAACCGAAAAAATAAGTTGAAAATGTACTTGAATCCTGTCCAAAAAGGATGAACTTGAATCTGCCAATTGAACAACAATTTTAATGCTAACTACCCAAGTCATATGTGAAATACTAATAATATCATCGTAAAAGACTTGAATGTTTTCCAAATTACATGAAGACTTAGGAACTGTAAATTTCAAGCTCGATATTCAAATCCCTTTAATCATCAGCAAAAAAATGAGCGATCTGATGGTTTCGGGTTCAAAATGGTACAAAATTACACGAAGACTTAGGAATTGTAAATTTAACTTCACTACGAGCAACCAAAATGCAGCCTCAGTAGCACGGAAAGTTATAATTTCACGATGATTCTAAAACACAAGCACTGACCTTTACCATATTAAGAGAAGCTGCACTCCAGACCGAAGCTCCATTTTAGTGCCATATAATGGCTTAACGTAGACATGTTTCCTGTTACTTTCCATAATTGATCTGCCAATTTCCTGTTAGATACAAGAGAAACTCTGTTTTTTGATGCCCGCTTTCTCGTAGATTTTGAGAAAAGAATATCTTCCTACTCCAAGGGAACAATGAATTTTGAGAATGTCTTTTTTGCCAGTCTTCATAAGGATATATGCAAAATTGCAAATGTATCATTTACTTGATATGGAGCTGTTGTAGCATCAATGTCCAACATGCACTATACTCGCGCATCAATGGTATGGCTTGAGATGAAAAATTTGGCAGTTTGGGGTGTATGATATCTTTTTTGCAGCTTGTTCAAACTTCTTGACAACAGCTTCATTCTCATCTAAGCTTGTCTGAACAAAAAATCTGATCCACCATATGGAGCTCCTCAACTTAACCTAAAAGGAAACACAGAAAAAGCTTTCAATATTTATCATCAATATTGTGAACTTCATGAGCAAAATCAAATAAAAACTACTCAATACAGCGTCTTCTATACAGATTATTTCCTAGAACCATACTTTTCGAGACAATGAAATGGCAAGCATCAAACAGCTTTCCAAAAATGTAGGAGAGTTAAACTTAAAAAGTCGAGCACCATGACTAAAGTATTTGTAAAGCTCATCCATTAGTCTTGTTGGATATCTTTATATTGTTTTCTTCCTCGTTGTTATCTTTAGCTGCCTAATATCAAACAAGAGCTTTGCAAATAAAAAATAAAAAACAAAAAGTAAAAAAGAAGTGAAATGGAGGAAAAATAAAATGTCATTGACAGATGACTTACTGAACGTCCATATTTGGTTTTATCAACAGCTTTAGCTTTGTGGTGACGTGGATATCCTGTAATTTACATACACAAGACAATGAGAATTATTTCGAGGTTATACAGCGCCACCAACCAAAAACCACCTTTTAGGTTGTTTAGCACAAAATTGTTCAATAGCATGTAGCATAAACTCTTTTTGGCAAATTCGCAGTTTAGATCCAAATGGATTGAGTTTGAATGGTATCAAGTACACGGTTCCAAAGTGGTTCGGGTATAGGCTGGCTCAGTCCTCCACCCGTGCACCCCCCACCAACAAAAAAAATTAAAAAAAAAAAAAAGCTTAATCAAAATAGATTTTTTTTTTTTAATTTAGGACCCGTTCAGATTCACAACCTAACAAGACTACCCAAAACAACCCACTTACTCATTTTGCATGGTGGTATACAATTAGAGAGTTGGAGATGCAGCAGAATTTTACAAATGTAAAAGAAACTATAATTTGGTCTTTTACAATTTATCAAATTTTAGGCTTTTTCCTAGGGCAAACTTTGGACCCATACATTTCAGGTTTCTTTGTTGGACCAATTTCAGACACCCATAAATTTTAGGTTTTTTAATTGGACTAATTTGGGACCCATAACCTAGTAAGTCTACCAGAAACCATGCCAACTCAACTCAATCCAAAATATCCTAAAACTCAATCAAACCTAATATTAGTTAGGATGGGTTGGATTCATAGGTCTACACTCATATTACCACTAACAGTCACAAGTCCTCAACTCCTAAAACCCCGTGTGTATTGTACTTAGATTTCTTACTATCTTAAGCATGGCATGCTCATTCACAGGGACAACTCTAGGGCTCTATGTTTCACCATGATGTAGTAATATATGACACCTCAAAGTTAACACCAAGCTTTGGGGAGGCGAAAATCTCAGTCCAGTAATTTCTGACATCTCACTTTCCTTAATCTTGAACTTATAAATTGATTCATATTGGTTACTTTACAGAACTGAATTCATAGGATCAGCATACATCATTCTTATTTTAACATATAATCAAGAGTAAACACATTAATGAACTATAGAAATTATTAAATATCGCATACAAGAAATGGCAATTAAATTTGATTCATAACTTAGAAACTAATTCTTTATTCATCACTACTTAACATTTCTTTTAATCTCGCCAAAGTGAACAAATTTATCCATGTTCAAGGTTCTTGTTTACAAAGAAAAATCACGAGATGCTCCATAATTGATGCTAGGAGAAAGTAATAAAACCTAGGCAACAAGCTCTACAGAACATAATTGAATTTCCAAACTATTAAAATCATGTCACAAAGAATGGCAATATGATTCTTACCAGTAAAAATGACGAGGCCATCAGATGTTACCCTTGCCAATTCAGGAAGGGTTCTGTTGAGATATTTTGGAGACAAGTAATCAAGAGCGTCTGATACGATCACAAGAGAAAATGATTTTGCCCTGTACGGGAGAGGAAATTTAATATCAGCCACACGAACAAGGCCTTTGTGCACTAATCTCTTGCATGTAAGATCAGCATCCTCTATATCATAGGGTTCCACACCCCAAGCTTCAGTGTCCTCCTCTCTTAGCAATCTAGAAACAATAGAACAAGTGTCTGGACCAACATGCAAAACCTTGTGCATGCCATCGCCATATGCTTTTTTAAGAATAGGAATGGCATGTTCAACTTCTATAGTACATGAAAAGTCACCTGCGCAAGGAAAACATTGTCAAAGAATTAATTAGAATTTTGAAGTAAGGACACTCATCAACACTTATGTCTCTTCTATTGGAATGTTGAAAATAAGCACTGAGATCAAGTAATGGCAGTATATACTCCAATTTGGAATAGGCATGTATATTTCTGTGTTGAGAAAGAGCTAACAAAATTCTTCTTAACAACCCTTAAAATAGAGGCCATAAATTTGTAGCATTTAGGAAGAAACTTCTTCAAGGGAGTGATATATATCCAGATAATTCAGAAAAAAAAAAACAAAAAAAGAGACCCTCAAAATATATTACTTTTCCGCATGAGAAACATGCCAAAGCAACCAATACAGGTTCCTGTACGACATCAAGGTTTCCCAAAATAGTTTCCACTTTTACCATGTACAACGGACGCACACAATCATGAAACAGGTCAGATCAATTACATCAAAAGAACAAAAGAACACGGATTCGGATCTCATAATAAGGAGATGAGTGGAAGAAATCAGACAGTGAAAGTACACAAATATGATTACCTTCCACCCCACTGAGAGCTTGATGATTCCCCAAAGTACCTATCAAGGAAACCATTGTTCATCTGTCAAATCATGATAAGTACAAGACATATTGGATGAGTGCAAAACATAACTAATCTAACCATCCGAAGGGAACTGACAAGCTAGATGCAGTTGTTTGCACATCTCTAAAAACTTAAAGACAGCTAAAAGTGTGATGGATATGATGCAAAGTATTTGATCTTTGACATCATTGGCTCTGTTGTATTTAATAAATTATACAAAATCAAGGATAAACATGTACATTTGACATTTTCATTCCATATCCAAGATATAATAAGCTCTATTATATTTAATAAACTATATATATGATTGAAGATCACAAGATCATATCCAATACACTACTACTCCAGAATGTCAACAATCCAAGGCAATTGCAAATCGGGACGTAAATGGTTTAGAACTCAACCAATAGTAAATCTCCAGCCATTTTGCATCATAGAATCTTGATTTTGAACTATCTTTTAGTTTAGATAACTTATTACTACTTTGGCAAATTGCCACTTGTCAGCTAACTTGGAATTAAACATTACTTCGCCTAAATTGAGTTAATCTATTTAAAAGGCAATTAGTTAATCCACTCCACTTTCTAATAAAAGTAAGAGCAAACTAACTATTTCACAAAATTTACCACTCATCAATGAACTAAAAGCATATAATACCCGAAGAAGAAAAAAAAATCGAACCTTGGCCACGAAACAAATAAGCTACGACAAACAATGCCCCCTGCAAAAAATGAAAAATTAACATCTGCAATCAGAATCTGTAAATATCAAGTAAGAAGCCCACCAAGTCCTTTGTGTATAACAACAATTTTCGCATCCAAATCCACAAGACACCATAAATCACTGCTACAGCAGAAACAAAAAGAAAAAAAAATGAGTGCATTAATACCAGAACAACGAGTGCAATGGTTAAGTAAGGCGGAGCGCGGGATCTTGAACGGAAGGCGGACAAAAATGGAGTCGCCGGCCCAGCTTCCGCTACGCGCCGAGAAGGATTTACCGGCCTTCTTGTCGCCATTGCTGGTATAAAACAGAAGATTTAGAGCTTGGTTTTGTCAGATATTTACTAAATGCTACCGTGAGATGAACCACAAGGGAAAAAAAATCAAAAACTAGTGATAGTTGAGGCCTTGAAACACTAGTATGATGGAATAAATGCGAAAAAAGATGGTTGAAAATGAGCTTGATAAGTAAATCTTGCGCGTTTATGGCGGAGAAAGATACGTTTGAAGTGTGTCGGCCTGGTCTGGATTGGGTGTAAAGTTGAGAGCGGATTTAAGGAGTGAAAGTTGGGGAAAAAGAGTAAAAATACTAAAATGGGCAACTGGCCGGGCCCGTGGCGTCGGTCGGCTGGCTAGCCAACTGGCTTCGCTTGCCTCCTGTGGTTGTGGGATTCGTAAAGTGGCCATTTTTATTGAGGACCGTTTTCTTCTTCTTTTTCTAGTTGAGCGAGTTAACTAGCTATTTTCTAAGATTTTAATCAAATTAGTCCCATAATATAGGTGCGTCTGTCGATTTGATCTCAATTTTTTTAAAAATACCTAAAATAGTTTTATTGAATAATATTCTCTTTTTAAACTAGTCCTACTGTTAGAAAACTAGTGGAATAAGATGTATAAGTTACGTGCATATGCCATTTGTGTTGGTTTTCTGACGGCGGGATTAGTTTGGAGAAAGAAAGTTATCGAGTGGAACTATTTTGGGCAATTTCAAAAACTTGGGACTAAATTGATAACGAACTCTATATTTGGGACCGATCTGGTAATAGTCTCCTGTCATTGCATTTTTGTCTTTAGGGACCACGTCTTGGATTGACTAGCCATACTTGGCATTTAATGAAATGGGATCTTTACATAAAATACATATCCTATTTATTGAATGCTGAAGATATTCAGCAATACCGAAACATTAATTATACTTGAAACTGATACGACTCCTACAACGGTATCAATAATGGTTAGTAAGTGGGGGGGGTGTCCACTTGTCTGGGTATGAGTAGCAATCACGTGTTATGTGAGTTTTGAGGAGTTGGTTCTAAACGGTGTTATTAAGGGTTTGTAAACCCTCGTGGACTGGAACCCTCAAGGACACCCTTTAGAGTAGCCCTCAAAGAGTCCCACGGAATTTATCTGTTGGTTATAGACCATCGAAACTTTGCCCTCGAGGGCATCTAGAGGACTTTTGAGGCAAATTCCCTCAAAGTCATCCCGTCAAGGGTTTCTCAAAAATACTTTGGATGGTCCCATACACTCTTGGCATGTACAGAGAGGGTAGGTCCCTTGATGGTTTTTGTTTTCCTACCTAGGAACTATTCAAACTAACCCACACCGTAGACTATTCTGCGATTGTCACATTAAGCCGTATCATAAAAAAAAAAAATTTGCCATAGAGACTTCTGGAGTTTATTGCCAAATCAATTCCAAAATATAGAATTCACCTCTAATTTGATCATAATGTTTTAAAAATGCCCAAACTAGTTCTACTCAATAATTTTATCTCTCCAAATTAGTCCTACCGTTAGAAAACTAACAGGAATGGCATATGCATGTGACTTGCACATACTATTCTCGTTAGTTTTTAAATGACATGATTAATTTAGAGAGAGAATGTTATCCAATGGACTATTTTAGACATTTTTTTAAAATTGAGACCAAATCTATGAACACCTTTATATTATGGGGCCAATTTTACTCAAATCTCGCTATTTTCTTATTAAGTTTAGCGAGTGAAATAGCTTAGCCGCACTCGGATGCGTGTATAATATTAAAACGAATTATAATATAGTATAATATTTAAATTTTAATAATGATGATGCCATCTTTTATCCATATTAAATCCAGATAAGGATGTTACAATGATACCTTCATCCCAAAGTTACGAATTTATAACTACTAGCAACACCGCACATTCTATGTGTGTGTAAAATATTAAAATATATATATTTCAAGTTAATAGTTAATTTTTTTTATTGATGAAAAATATATATCTTATTAAATTTCTTTAATAATAATACTTTTTAAAGAATTATTTGAAATAATTTATTAAATTATAAAAATTCAAAAATAAAATAATTATATGAAATAAAATTACATGATAAAGAATAAATAAAAAGAAAAAAAATACCAAATAATTATAATTAGAGAAAGTGGTTTGTTGGTTGAGAATATGGGTTTTTAAAATTGAATGTAATATTACAATATTGACCTTTTTATCTGTTTATTTATTGCATGTGTTACTAATTAAATGGGTAAACTTGACACATAAAAATTTGGTATCCAAATTGAATTGATTTCATGTGAATTTTCAATTTTAGCCACAATTTTACATATCTCTATTTATTTCATACTAGCAACACCGTACACTCTACGTGTGTGCAAAATATAAAAAGTACATGTTTTAATTTAGTACTTAAGTTTTTTTTAGGATGAACATTTAAATATATTATTAAATTTATTTTATAAGAATACTTTTTTAAAGAATTATTTGAAATAGTTTATTAAATTATAATAATTTAAAAATAAAATAATTATATGAAATATAATTAAATGATAAAGAATAAACATAAAAAGAAAAAAAAAACCAAGTAATTGTAATTAGAGAAAGTGGTTAGTGGATTGAGAATATGGGTTTTTTTAAATTGGATGTAATATTATAATATTGACCTTTTTATTTGCTTATTTATTGTTTGTGTTCTTAATTAAAAGGGTAAAATTAGAATATCAAAATTTGATATCCGAATTGAATTAATTTCATGTGAATTTTCAATTTTGACCATAATTTTACATATTTTTATTTATTTCATATAAAATTGAAGGGTAAATTTTATAAAATCACATAAATAACCGTCATTTGTAAAATAAAAAAAAAACTTTCTTTTTATAATAGTATAGATATTAACAATTAGTTTAATTATTTTCTTAATTCCTCATCGATTAATGTAGTCATATTTGTCAATCTAAAATAGTATTACAATACAACAAATACCCTTGTGGTTTGAAATTTTAGGAGTACATAATTTATGTGATTTTTGGCCATTCTTTTGAAATTTATAGAAGTTATTGAATCATTTTATGTTTTAATATTCAATGCAAAATTCACTAACAAAATCTATACCGGAGGATGAATTGTGAAAATATTTTATTTGATAATTAAAATAAATCGATAATAAAATTTTAATTAATGCTATATAAAGAAATATGTATTTTTTTTGAAAAAAGAATAGTTTTTTAAAAAATATTATAGTTTATGCTTAAATTCAACAGCGAGAACCCAACAGTATGCATGTAAAAGGACAAGGCGATATTCAATTCAATTAGGAGCGAGAGAGAATGGTTCCAGTTTCATCAATTCAATCATCGGAGTTATTTCTATCAATCGATCGAAGCTCTTGAATTGATTCATCATTGGAGAAATGAATAAGGAGGAGGTCGATAAACTTAGCAGGGATAATCCATGGCGGCACCCAATCAAGGAGAAAGAAGAGGAGATGAGGCTATGGGGGATTCTAGTTTTTGGATTGATCGGAGCCACCGTCACCACATTCGCCGTAAGCTTCTTGTGTGTTGTGTTACTTCAATTGTGATTTCTATATTCGGGGGCGGTAATATTGCTGAAGTTTTGAACTTCGAATGAGTTGTTTATTGCTTAATGAGGATTGGTTTCAGGAATTAGGGTGTAGATTGCATGGTCATTTTGGGTTGGTGTCTAAATTTGAAGTCTTTGAGTTTATATTTTAAAATTTTGCAATTGGCAATTCTGGTTCTGTCCCTGTATGTTGAATATTGCTTGATCTATGTTCCATTTGAAGCTCCTGGGAGGCCATAGTGAATTGTGGGATGCAATGGAGATAGAAAAAGTGCCATGTCTATTGAGGTAGAGTATATCTATGACATAATTTTTTAGGCGTGAAGATTGTTCTGAGAATACCAGGTACAGGATGAAAGACTAAGATAACCACAAATATGAATTTACTGAAGCAATGGTCTTGTCCAAGAACCAGAAAATTACAGAATGAACAATACAATGGTAAAGCAGCATGAAAATGTTGTGATGATAAATTCTTGTTAAGTGGTTTCTTGTGGGGAAAAAAATGAAAAGTGAAAAAAATTGAATGCTGTTATTTTGTTAGCTTGTGTTAAATAGTCTAGTATTTGCTGTTGACAGTACCACGCAGAGGCAGAAGTTTGTACTTTTTATTTACTGATTAATTAATTGCATCTGGTACAATTTTGTTGTCCGTCTTAGTAATTATTTATTCATTGTTGCAGGTTACTCAATTGCGAAGCACAATCGGTCAGATCTACTCTCAGGTAATATTCTGCTGTATCACTTCTTTATTTTATTCTTTGCTAATAATTTTTGTAATACACTGGCATGTGCAGGCAAAATATTGTGTTTGATGACAATCAGCTCTTAACCTTTTTTCTAACAAAAGTTTACTGACCTTGAATGTTATTGTATGGCAAAAGTTGCGCAGTTCTCAATCTTCAGGGAATAAAGGAAGGTCTTTTCGAACTAGTTTTCAAGAGGAAGCATGGAAACGATATAATCGCCGTATGCAAGAAGAATATGAAGTAGAAATGGAAAGAGTGGTAAGATTTGGGTCTAGCTGTTTTATTCTTCATTGGATATTTCTGGTGGTACATTTACCGTTATTTTTCTTTATTCATGTGTTACTTATTTTTCTGAGATGAACTTGGTGCATTATATTTAAGTATATTGTAGTTTTTGCAATTCTGAAAATGCAGCGTAGTACAATGAGGTACTTAACTTTATCCACCCGTTTGCTGTAGCCGAAGAATGTACGCTTCAGATTCCTCCCTATATATCTTCTTTGTATGTATCCTTCTATATTTATATGTACATATACATGAATAATATATATACATATATATCTCATTCTGATGGGTGCCTCTTTGTGTAGAATAAAGAGGTGACAGAAACTTCTAGATAAATGAAAAACTTTTGCCAAAAGATGGTGTCAGTTTATAGAGAAAGGATCTCACAAAGTTCTTACAAATGATGCAAGAACCTTTGGCTGAATTCAACATCACATGGGGTCGATAGAATGATTTTCTGATGTAGTTAAACTGCAGTCCTGTGGTCTTGTACTTTGCACGTTGATAATGCATTTGCATTTTGCATTATTTTAGACCCTAGTTTCTTATTGTATTCTCCGTGGGGTTCCTTTTTCCTGTTTTTCGTGCTTTTATGCAAAATTGAACTGAAAATATGTTAGAGTGTCGCTTTTTCTTCTGTCAGAAATAAGCTGGTTCCTTGCCTTCCAGATTTCAGAAATAGCAAAAAAATTATAATATTCTAATGAAGAAATGATATTCTCATTTTCAGTTTCTGCTAGCATGGTTTCTCGCCAGCTGGAAATTTCTGTAAGATAACTGGCTGTATTGTAATAATGATTCTTGTACTCTTTCTAGGAGCGAATTAGGCGAATGCAAAGTGTTTTCAACAGGGAGAGAAATAAATTCAGAAGGAGCCATGATAACTGGCAACAACATGGTCCAGGTGCATATCATCATCATTTCCAGAGAAATGACTGGTATTGGCAAGAAGATGCTTCGTTCAGAAATCATGGTAGCTATTATAGGGAGACTCCTCAGTCCAGTGCAAGCTCTCCATTATCACATCACTACTCTGTCCTTGGACTTGACAGGTATAGTCATTCCAGATATAAGATGTCACCTTATTTTGTGGAAAAATAGAACATAGTACTGTGTGTTTGATGATTTTTCTTTTAAATATTACATGATTGTTTAGGAAAAGGGATCATTTAAGGACTTCTTTATCTATTTCAACAAGATTGCTCATGGGATAGAGCTCACATCTTCTGTGGCCCCAGTTGTGGAGCGTGCTTGGGGCATTGTATATAAAAGAGACTATAAGATTTTGCTGATTAATTGATTCCATATAGAGGTAATGGCCTTTGATCAAAGTTTGTCTGTCTCAGTTTCTTTGATGAGGAGGGAGTGTTAAATTAGAGTTCTTAATGGAATTTTAGTAGAATGGATTGGGTTGAACAAAAGTAAGGGACCTTTTGCTATAAGGTAGCAGAACCGTACAGGAGTTCTGGTCGACAATTTGACTCTGTCAGTTTTCAGTTGTGGTGTCCTTCCAAAAGAATCTGTTTCATCTATGCTTTAGACTTGTTTGGAGCTGTTGAATGTTCCATTAATGAAATTTTGTTCTCTTGTCTTTCTTCAAGTTTGGAGAAAGATAAATGTGAATCAAACAAAGGATTTTCATTTTAGCCATGAAAAATGCATGTTATGACTGAAACCTCTGCTTTCCCTTGTTAAAGATTAGCTTATAATATTTCCCCCTTTAAGTGCTGCTGCTTTTGTTACTGATAGAGAAAAGGTCTCTAGTCAGGATCTTTGAGGAAAATCTAAAGTTTTTTGGTGTTCTATTCTGTTTGACCCCATACACCAATTAGTTATTCATCTTTTTTTTTGGGGATAAATTAACAAATAGTTATTCATCTTGAACGTAATACTGTTGTTAAATTTATGTTCATATTCTGTAGAATGCTGGTCTTCTTCCCTTTGTTTCTGGTTTAAAGAAGATTAGGGTCTTTGTTTCTAACATTACTATTGTATCTACTTGGTCGTATATTGCTAACCATGAAACTGGATTCTTGAAGGGTATATGATAGAATTATGAAAATTACGTCTAGGGTTTGAAATTTCAAAACAGCAATTTGAAGTTATCTTAGATGCTAAGCCATATTCTAGAACCCTTTCCATTTTAAAACTTTAAGCTACAGACAATTTCATTAGTTCAGATGTCTAAAATTAAATGTTATGTTTTAAATCCTCTTACCTTGTGTAGTTTGGGAATAGTGCTATGTTCTTAACTGGGAAATCTGAGCAATGTCAGGGCCATGGTACATTTGGAAAAACTAATCGTGCTCATTAATTAGTTGTGATGTCATTCTCTTTTTTACGTTGCATATCTGAGGAAGTTGCATATGATATATAATATCATCTCGACATGGTTGTTCATCAGTTCCTATGAACTGATTAACTTAAGTAGTAGGAAAATATGCTGTAGTTCTGCCATGTAGCGCATGCTTTTGTCCAGCAGTAGTGGGAAGGAATTTCTGCAGAGAAGCATGCTCTTTGCCAGATTTAAGTGGCCGATTTTCATGCATTGCATGGAAATGGTATTATGTGTCTCGCGCAGCCTCTGACGATATTCATCTGGGTGTATTCTTTATATTTTTCTTAGGTTTGTGTTTCTTCAAATTAATGTATATAGCTGTATTATGGAAACCTTAATGTAATACTTATGCCTGCATGATGAGCAACCTTTGCATGTAGAAATTGACCAGTTTGACTGTGTATGCTACTTTTGCAGGCTAAGGACGAAACCCTACACTGATGATGAGATAAAGGTACTTGCTGATATCTCTTAACAGATTCTTATACATGCGGATCATATAACTGATGGCACATGCAAAGATATGTGAAGGGGAACTTAGATTAAATTCCATTTTCTGGGAAATATTTACCATTTGCAGAGATTAGAAAAAAAAAATTGAAAAATGAAAAGATTCTTTCTGAGGGATTGTTGATTGTTCTTTTCTGTCAACCTAGTTGTCGGTTGAGGCTTCTGTATTTTCTTGAATATCTGGAATGGAAAGGCTCTAGGTTTATAGTTATTGGTAGTTTTCATGTTGTGATACTGTTGAATGAGTGATGCGCACATATCTATTGTAATCAGAAGTCGATGATGCTATCTTTTGTGATATGTTCCTAGACAAATTGGTTACCACAGATAAGGGAATAGAAAGCTGAAATGAGGTTTAGTAATGCCAGCACTAAGCTTGTCACGGACTTGTTCTGAGGGCAAATCCTTATCAGTTTTAAGAGTATAGAATACTTCGCCAAATTCAATACAACTCGGGGGCAAACTTTATTCACTCGTCTGCTTAGAGGATGTTCATCTGGATCCCATGTTGGATTCACTGCTAACACCACAATTTAGATTACTCAGAGGTCAGAATCACAGGAAGTTTCCAGACTGCCCTGTAATTCAAGAAGTACTGATCCCTAGTCAGCATCTTAACTGAATCTCAAAGTCCTAGTGACACTAAGATTTTGTCTGAATTCAGAAGGGAAAGGGCAATATATGAATGAACAATTACCCTTGGACATCTGAGCCTTCAAAAGCTGTCTGAATGGTCATACATGGTCACTCCTGGAGCATGCTAGTGTTCGTTTATCCGAGGTCTGTAGTTATACTTCCATGAAGCAGTGCAACTAAAGCTCTTACTTTTCCAGCAATCTCCAGATAGGCCACATTACTAAAGGCTGTGTGTATGTCCTCTTCGTAGTTGCTAATTTTTCACTCTGAACTTGTTTAGGGTTCAACATAGTTTTCTCTGTGATGGGCTTGATAAGGAACATTTTTAACATGGCTAGTCGTAATAAAACTGCATCCTTGTTACTCTTTCTTGGCCATGAGCTTATCCATTCCTATCGCACACAACAACTGAGGAATAAGAACAGGAAAAAGATAAACCCTCCAAATCCTATGTCAGTTGAGCATTTTCGCAAAAATTAAGTCATTCCTGCTTATGTCCAAGAGGGCTCTCAGCTTGTATGCTTTTGTTGATATAGGTGCTGAGCAGCCACATGAGACTACCAACATTGCCTATAGATCAATAACAGGGCTTGCCATGCAATTTTTATGACCTCTTTCCTGAGCCAAAAGATTTCTCTTTATTTAACGTGTTACCAAAAGCTGTGCAATTAATGCCACCTCTGCTTGCCAGCTACATTGAGTTTTTTTGCTTGCAGTTTACCATCCCCACTTCCTCTAATTTCTTCTTCTATGTCTGCAGTCAGCCTTTAGAGCAAAGGCAAAGGAATTTCACCCCGATCAGAATCAAGACAATAAAGGTAGTAATTGCTGGGCAGAATAGTCAATTTTTTCTGAGCTGTCTATTGTTCATCTAATTGATCATACGCAATAGCTTTGTAACTTGTGTTTCGTCTACAGAATTTGCTGAAGCGAAGTTCAAGGAAGTTATGGTTTCTTACGAGGCTATCAAGTTAGAAAGAAAAAATAATAGGCATCAATAAAGGAGCTCGCGAGCGGTGCTGCTTTTTGTTGCAGAATGTCCTGTAGAGTTCAATCGTCTAAGCAAAATGATCTTGTTATATTTTTGCTGTGAGGAGAGTTCAGAACAGTATATTCCTGGAACTGTAAGCTTTATTCTTATAATGGTGTTCTCAGCAGTAGTTTCAAGAATCTAGCAGAATTTTCGGCATTTGAGCTGCTAGAGTAGAGTTATACGCTATGGTTTGCGTACAAGATGCAATGTAAAAGAAATAAACATATGCAGTAACTGATTCATTACAAAAATTGTATATCAATATAGCTCTCTCTCTGTCTTCTCCCCCCCCCCCCCCCCCCCCCCCACTCGCCACCACCTGGATGGTGACGTACTTATGTTCTGACTTCCATTGTACAGGTTGATGGTAGATAGATTTAAGCTTCTCTGTCACTATTGTATCCTTTTGGCGTCGCTTGTTAGATCTTCTGGCGTACATGGAATCACTTTCTTTAATGTCTTCATGCAGTACTGTACATTGATCCACCAAAGACCCATCATTTTATTTTCGGCATTTTTGTTCGTTTGCTTGATGATCTTTACCTTTATTTAGCATGATGCTATTTTATTTTGTTTATTATTTTCAATAAAATTAGTTTCATTGTCTTTTCAATACTTCTCTTAAAAATGCCAAAACAGAAACTTGGTCAAGCATCGCCGAAATGCCGAGTTGAATCTACAGTCCAAACCATATGCTTGTCCAAGGTTTGGTCACAATAATATGCTATAAAAAAATTGACCTCTCCCAGAATTTTGTAGTTAAAAACAATTGTGCTTGTGTGGGTACCAAATGTTGTTTTCTTGAAAAACTATTGAACAAGTCAAGATATTGATGGCCAAAAAAATCAACATCCTTCTTTCATTTTCATTTTTGCCATTGTCACAATCATTACACTCTTAACACAACAAAGGACATTTAGAAAGGGGGAAGGAGATGCATTTGCTAATCAGTTCGAGAAGTGTAACCAGTGCGACAAGTTTACGAAATCATGGGACCTACATGCATAACCAAGCACAGCAACGAGTTAGTAAAAACACGGGCCCCTAAGGCAAAAGATATGTAACAATTTTGGGTAGCTGAAAGGAACATATTTTCGCTTGGCTCACTGTTTCCTTCTACTTTTCCTCGACTGACACTTCCTTAGCACGGGGAGCTCGGTAGTAAGCAGGAACAGTAGCTGGAAAGAACATTTGCCTGACACCTTCAGCCTTGATGATAGGGAAGATTATTCCTGACGCACTCTGGTTTGACAAATGCAAAATTCAGAGTTGGAGAATTGATAGATAATCTAGAAGACAAAGAACAATAACTGGATACATAAACATGCACTCACCAATATTAATTTGGCTCCAGTCCACACCTTCTTGGGTGAAGGGAAGGGTATCAATAATCTGCCAACACCATATATTGCCACAGCAAAGAAATGGCAAACCAAACTTAAAGGCCGAGGGTTCAGACCAGAAAGCAAAGACACTGGTCCATTAGAGAATACACCTCCAAGGCTCAAATAGTCGAAGCATGCCTGGCGCATCTCCATCCGGGATTGATCAGGTGAATAACTAAACACCTTGTAAAGGGCATCCGCCAATGTGTTGATAGTGGATGCAACAGGCTGCAGATAATAAGATGTTTGAAGTGAGACAACGACTTTATGGTTCAAATAACAGGCTGAGTTGGGTCTCAACTAAAACATCTCACCAGTTATGCTCTTCCTCCCTTGGAACAATCTGTAGTTACAACCTCCCTTTACGATTTAAAAATTACAACTACGCCCTTGACCATCAAATTTTTGAATAAAACCGGCAAAGTTCCTTAATAAACTTGAACAAAATCATCTATACAAAGCCAGAGCAAGTTGCAAAGCTAGTTAAAAATTGAATAATAGCATAATTTAACTGTGTAGTGACTGCAGAGAGAGGTAACTGTAAGGTGGAGATAAATTACAGGGGAGGTGTCTGTAATTTTGAAACAACAGAGGGGGGTTTTGAGTTTGCATGTAGCTACAAGCGAGTGTTGTAAACATTACAAACACTTATTTGCACATCACAATTAGGGGGTAGATTACATGGGTAAAAATTATCACTGTGCTGATAGCTATTGTTTTAATCAACATCCCATGACTAGCAATTAATGCATATTATGATAAACATGTACCATAGAAACTTAGTCAAGTTCTACATAGAGATTTTACTCACCTTGCGCAAAGTGTAGAAGGATTCTAGATATTTGCAGAGTGTGGGAGCATCATTCAGGTCACGCAGAGGTCTAAGGAGGTTGCGCAATACAACTATATCAGACAATGCTACAGTCATTCCTCCTCCAGTCAAGGGGTGGCGCATGTTGAAGGCATCCCCCATAAGCAAAGCCCCAGGTGTAGGGTGAGGAGCAGCCGGCATGCTTCTGTTTGGCATTGTCCTAATTTTTTTGTCAATAGCAGATATGAAAGCAGCACGCAGTTCAGGAGGGACCTAGTACAATCATGGGAGATATTAGCCACATCCAAGTATAAAGTAATATATAGAAATAAATAATTATGATTGATACTCATTATGCAACAAACATAAAAGGACAAGGGGTTAAAAGAAATATTACCTGGGGATAAACTACAGTCTTCAAATATTTGGCCATTTCACCAGTTGATATAGAAGGCACCTTCTGACCAGGAACATCAACCAGACATCGCACCTCAGTGCTGCTGATGGGGTAAAACAGGATTGGCGATGGATCTCCCAAGACAACATGCCCGTGGTTTGCAAAAGGAAGTTGGCAGTTCTCAAGGACCAAACCAACAAAACAAGACGGGATATCTACCTGAGACCACAATATGATGTCAGGTTTAAGACATACAAACATTGTCAAAGCATATAACAAGGATGACTATCCAATATCCAATATAACGATAAATGGGCACAATCACTTCGATTCATGAAGTTGGATATAAGCACTCATTCACTCTAAACCTTTGCTACTTTGACATTTATAAGCCCATGATGAAACTCGATACCCAGTACAAACTTGGTTGTATGTGTGTTCAGCCATCTGACATATGAGGTCGGCTCAATAAACCGGGAGTCAATCCCAATTGCCATCCCATTCCTCATCTATCGAACCTCATTCAGACTTTTGAAGTAAGCATGGTCAAAATAGATGACTGATACAGATAGAGAAGACAATCTAGTTCAGGGGGTTAATCTCATATGGGGGTTTTATTCAATCAGTTTCTTTCTTCTACCGATTCTAGAGGCATATAACAGCAAAATAAAAACCTGCCTTTAATGCTCACCTTCGGTTCACAAAGAGAACGTCGTAAGTTAGAAAAGCAGCCATCACAGACAATGGTCAAAGGTGCATAAGCTTCCAACTCTTCGCCATATTTTGTTTTGTATAGTACCCCTCTTATGGTTCCATTGTCATCAAGCAGGGACTTGACAGTCCCTTCCTCCAGTTGAACACTACAATTAGAATTTAGAATAGAGCCATAGTTAAAAATCAATTGAAATGAGCATACTCGTGAACAGACTATAATGAAAGATTAACTTCTCTTCAAGGATAAGAAGTAATGAAAGAAGAGAAAGATAACAGTGCAGCATACTTTGGAAGAGATGCAGCTTTCTCACGCATTCTTTGTATGAAACGACCATTATGAAAGCTCCTCCCAGATACATCAGAGTGAAATTTTTCCAAAGGGTAAGAAAGTCGAGTGGATTTTCCTTCCTTAAACAGAGCATAACCAAAAACCCTCTGCGCATCAATTTCCTCCACACAATCTGAACAGAGGGTATTAAATCTTCAGCAACTACAAACTCCAATAGGAAATCATAGTAATCAAAAATATCAAGCATCCATGGCTGGCTAGCAGAGGAACTGCAAATTTACCTTCCAGTCCCAACTCAATCAGCTTGAGGTAACCCCCGGGTTGTAGGAGTTCTCCAACAATCCGGTCAGGCTCACTCAAGTCTCTTTCAATCACACGAACCCGACGCCCATCCTGGAATCATATTGTAACAAAGTTTGGAGCTAAGTATAAATTTTGAATTATATGAAGTCCCAACATGAGAATTTCAAGCAGGGGAAAGAAAATGAGTTAAAAAAAGAATTCAGAACTTTTGAAATATTTCTGTGGCGATTTGCTTCCTAATCATTCAAATTCTTCTGCTACATTTTATTTAAAAATTATCTAAAAAGAAAATATAATCTAACCAATTTGCTCAACTAAGAACAGCTTGCGGCACCTACCAGATTTTAAATAGTAACGATGACAGTTACAATAATAGTAGACAAAGAAATGGAAAATTTTTTGAATGAAAAATATTTCGAATTGAAGATCCAAAGAGAAAAAGGAGAATCTGTTAAATTCAAAATGCAACTTCATTGCGGGGAAGCTAGATTGGCATACACAGACACCAACAACACACATGGATTCATACATCGTAATACACATTCATAACTACCAGATTTCAGATTTTCATCCATCCGTTTTGACGCAGGAAAATCAAGAGCAACACGAAACCCCCAAGCGATTAACCAAAATCTCAGATAATATAATACACGCGCGCGCACGCGCACACGTTACCTTTCCAAGAGTGTAGGCGAGAGCTGCGCCAGCGACGCCAGCACCAACAATGATGACGTCACACCCGGCATTCGTCGCCGCGCAACCCAGGCCGAAAATGGAGGTGGTGGCGCTGGTGGTGGAGCCGACGTTGTCCCCGTCCTCCGGCCGACAGTTGTTTACATGTTTCCTTGACAACCCATGACAATAAAGAAGGAGAAAGCCGAAGATTGCGGCGAATACGGTGGCGACAATGGCGAGATCTATCATTCCCGGCAATGCAAAAGCAGGTTAGCTCAAGGTATATATGTATCTGTCGCCGGAGATGGTGTGACGACGTTTCTGTGTGTGTGTGAGAGAGAATATAATTCTGGCTGCTTTGCTTTCGTGCGTGAACGAATGCCTGCCTGGCTTACTTTGGCCTATTAATGCTCCGTCGTGTCATCTAGGTCCTGTTTGTCTTCGGTTTTTTATTTTATTTTTTCGATCATTTTTTACCTACCACTTTTACACTATAATCATTTTTTTTATAATTTTACTTTATACTTTACCATATAAAGTATGTGATATTTTGCACATTGCACCCGAATTCATCTTCCTACAAAATTAGCGGCCCGAAAGTGACGGCAGCAACGATTTAACAATATTAAAAATAAAATCCGCGGACAATAAATTGTTAAAATTTAAAAAATTATTTTAGAATTTTTGCTCCATGTGGCAAGACAAGTCTAGTGACGCAATAGAATAGCTTTGTTGATTGCAGTTGTGTAATGGTCCCATGACTTTTTTTCTTCAAAATATGAATTCAGTAGCAAAATGCAAATATCATATATTTTGTATGGTAAAATGCAATGGAAAAAGATTGCACAAAATTTAGAGGGTGTTTGGCTAAGCTTATTTTAAAAAGCTTATAAGCTCGTATAGCTTATAAGATGTTTTTAGAGCTTATAAGTTTATACGTCTTATTTCAACAATAAGTTATCAAAGTGTTTAGAAAAAATAAGATCTTATAGCTTATAAGATATTTTTTAAGCTTATAAGTGGTGATTCCGTTTGGTGAAAATGAAAGCTTATATTTTATTTTAAATTTAATGATAACAAAAAATAATAATGCAAAATTAATTTATGTAAATAAATATTTTTTGGAGATAGTAGGAATGTTATATTGAAAAAAAAAATAAAGATATTTATGTCATCTCATGTTTTGATGCTAGACAGCTTATAAGCTGTTTCAAAAAAAAGTTGAAGGTACTTTACTTTTTTTTTGGAGCTTATAAGCTCATAACAGCTTATTTTTGGAATTTATAAGCTCTTTTACTTAAAAAATTACCAAACAAATTTTAGGAAGCTTATAAGCTCTTAAACATCTTATAAGATGTTTTGAAGAGTTTATAAGCTCTTAAACATCTTATAAGATGTTTTGAAGAGTTTATAAGCTTAGCCAAACACTCTCTTAATAATTAAGGTATAAGAAGGACCACAATTTGGAAAGTTAAATTTTTGTCCCCTTAAATTTTTCATGCCATTTCAGTAGAAATATCACAAACTTTTGTTTTTTTATCTTGATAATTAAATCGAAATGGCTAGTCATGTAGAATGAGCCCCATGTTATTATATTTTTTGAATAATGTTTCCTGAAAGTTACACGCAACCCGTCTCTTTAATTAACTAAATAATACTTTTCCCAGAATAATATGTATAATAAGTTAAATAACATTTTCATTGGACTAAAACAAAAATTCATAAAACATAAAAAGAAAAGTAATGAGGTTTAGTCAACGTTTATTGTTTCACTATGATATGACTTTCGTGGAAAGTTGAATATGCAAGCCTTTATTCTGTGTAAAATAAGTTAGAGTTGAGAAATAAAAATGAAAACAAACAAGGCCTTTGATTTCCTGATTTGGATATAGATTTGAAAGAACAAATAAAGGAATTATTAAAACCACAATTTTATTTCGAAATCAGTATCCCGCCAGGCAAAGTATGGGGACAAAACTCACCTTATGAAGGGTACGCTCCACTCCGCACCACACAAGTAAACTAGAAGTGGTGGGATATTTTTCATGAAACAAGTATTTATGTTTTGAAAATATATATACATATATATATATATATATTGAGCAAATTACGCTTACACTCTTTGAACTATAGTATAATTATAGCTTAGTCCTTGTGGTTTTAAATTTAAAAAAAATACCCTTTAAAATATGTATCAATTTAACAAAATTCATATTTCATCAAAGTATCATAATTGCGAATTGTATTTTTGTCATTTTTGGTGGGATTTTGAGATTGGATTCATATGATATTAACAAGTCAAAAATGTGGAAGCTATATATAAAGTCAATTTTATTTTTTTTTTTTAAAAAGGTAGTGGCAGCGTTGAATTGCAGGTGGTAATGCCTGGTGGTGGTTATAGTAATACAAAGTGAAATCACTTCACGAAAGTTGGTGAAACAACAAAATTGATTGAGAAATTTTGTCATGCTCGATAAGGTGCATTTTTTGATGGCAGGGTTAACTATTATGGCTGTAAGAAAGTTATCTTTTGTAAACCTCTATTAATATTTACAAGAAAATCATAATCTTCAATGAGATATTTGTAATTTTTAAAACAATAAAAATCGATTTGTAATTCTACTATACTTCAGGAGGTGTATAAATAATTTGCCTATATATGAACTTGTTCAGTAAAATACAGTAGTTTGTGTGCGAGGCATTGTTCCGCATGCCTCCTAGATGAAAGACTCAAGAATAAGTACATGGTCGTCGTTTCCATAGATAATGCCATTCATGATGTCCCAAATTCGTCACTAGACATGGATAACCAATTTTGTAAGATATTATCCCATATATAAAAACGATGGGATTTTACCTTGATGAAAAGACATCTTTGGAATTTTATCTTGATTAAAAGCCATCTCACAAGGTAAGTGATGATGCTTGCTTATGAGAAAGTAAATTCTTTGAATAATTTCAATATGGGGCTATAGATACTATCATCATTTTTCATATTAATGTTTAATGCATGTGCAGACATTCATATGAAACAAGAAATGTAATTTTATTTTTTATTTTAAGAGTAAGGAATGTTTTGAATGAATTTATGGTTTTGATTGAGTGAAAAATAAAAAGTAATCATATACTAAAAATGAATAAACCAAAAGGTTACGATAAATACAAAAAGAAGAAACTAATAAAAAAAAGAGAAAGATGTGTAAAAGACGGAGAGATGCCGCAAAAACAGTTTGAAATTGACAGAGAAAAATTAGATGAAATGATAAAAATACTCAACAGTCCCTATTAATTTGAAACAGTATAGACAAAGTGAAGACACGGTTGATGTACGTGTAATTTGCAAATATTAAAAGCTGGTTCAAATCCTAGTTATTACACTCCCTACACTTCTAAAATGGGATATATATCCATTAGGTCAAAGACCCCGGTTTTTGTTTTTATGTATTAATCAAAGGTTTTAATTTTAATGCTGAAAGCAATATTTTGGAAAATCAGATTAAAAATCACCTAATGGCTGAATAATTTTGGAGACAAAAATAAAAGTTAAGTTGTCCACCTAAGAGGAGAAGAAAGAAAGGTTTGAAAAGGAAATCTAGATAATGGACATGATTGAATATATTGATTTCAAATTTGAGCTATAAGATGTAAAATTTTAAGTGTGTGTAGGTTCATAATTAAAGTATTTTGTAAGTTTCTTCGATTTGGTATGACAATCTTCATCTGATAAATAACTTATTTGTATTGTATGTTTGATTTGAGCACGTGAATTTCTTATTATGTGGTGTTTGATCATTTTGCCCTCAATTAAAGTGTTATTTTTTGTCTTGTAACGTTGGATAAATAAGTAAACAAACTATTCAAATCTGAAATGCTAAATTGAAATTCCCCAAAGGTGAGTTTCTTAGAGGTTAATTTTGGAGACTTGAAATGCGGGCCGCATTTCGAGCCGCGTCGGCTCAAAATACAAACTTGGGTGTATCAAATGAGTTTATACATGTATTTAAGGGATTAAAAATATTAAACATACACACATCAAACATGTCCGAGTGTCTTGTATTTGTCAACTTTGATTATAATTTAATTTTTGAATAAAGGGTCTTATAAATTGGCATCAACACCAAACTTAGTGACCTTTGCCAAGACCTTGTTGCAGGTGATTCTTAAAAAATGAAGACCTGACATGTATTGATCGAATTATAGAATTATCCATCACACACTAAAAGTGAAATAAATAATCTGGTATGCAAGACTAGAAATACATGTCTTGGTAAGTCAGTATTTTATATCTTACTTATAAAAGAAAATAAAATTTGTATACGAGGGAATTTGAATAAAATGGAATAGTATTCAATAATTCAGTATCATAGACAAAGTACACATAAAATGTGAACCATGTAGAAGTGACGCAAGCACTCCTCTTGGACCGAAAAACTAGGTATTTCGGTTTCACACTTTCACCCATCAAGGAACTAATATTTGAAAAGTATTTTACAAGGCAAAAGTACATGGAAGCACAAACTCCTCCTTTCGCGAATTCTGAAAACAAATTGTTCCTCCTTTCGATTTATTGGTTTAAACCGTACCAAATTCAATTTGTTTTTATCATACTTATCATACTTTGCAATAACCCTAAATAAATTTTAAGTTAGAGTTAAATATTTCAATTTATTTCAAGAATTATGTTTTTCTTTACAGATATATATATGTGTGTGTGTGTGTGTGTGTGATTTTATGGTTATGTAACAATTATGTGCTAACGTCAATTGTCTTACCACAAATTATGAAAAAGTTTAATTTCTTACATTTTCCATAGTAGTTATGGACCAAATTTGGATGTGTAGAATCAAACAATTGCATGAAAAATGAAAATATTAAAATCTTGAAGTTGTAACCAAAAAAAAAAAAAAAAAATAAAAAATCTTGAAGACCTATGAAGTTGTTGAAAAGGTGACTAAAGAGCACTGGAGAGCACAATCAAAGCCACAAGGCAACAAGAATGACAGGCATTGTACATGGGAAGTACCAGATGAGAATTGAGTTAAAACAAATTGCTTTTGTTTGTAGGAATCATAAGAGTGATATACTTTATGCACGGTTAGAGGCAGATGATAACTGGGATTTGAATGCTAATACTACTGAAGCAAAGGCCGCAACAAAAACTATTAGAGTTGGTCTTCAATTTGGGTTTCAAAACATCATTTTGGAGGAAGATGCCAAAGAGATCATCCAAGGTTTAAGTGATCTAAATTACGAAGTTTGATGGCAAGCTAAAGTATTTGTTTCTAGCTCATAACATGGTGCAATGGGTCGGTGGTCAGGGTCTATTCCTATTTCAGAGCTACCATCGAATTTGTTTTGTAATGTTACTTAAGTTTGTATCTTTTTAGATTTCATTAATATATGGGCAAATTATATTACCATATATCACCTCTGAGATATGATAAAATTACAAAAAATACTCGACATATGAAAAATTATCATTACCCTCTTAATGTTATATGCCGTCTAATAATTTACATTGGCTGTTAGTTTAACTAACAGCGACCGCTAGTTAACCTATATGAATTTTCGAAAATACTCCGATGGCTGTTTTTGTTATTATGTATCATAGTCTGGGGTATTGTATTGTAATTTATTGAAATCACAGGAAATTAATTAAATGTAATATTCATGTTATTTTTTCAAATGGCTGATTAAAATCATTGGCGGATTGTGTATACATTTACCAAATTGTTAGTTTTTAACCAATGTGTTAAAGCAACGTAAGATTTTTGGTATATAGTGCATGATCTGCTGATAAAATGCTATTCGTCAATCACATAAAACTCAATTTTCAACAATAAAACTAGAAAATCATTTGAACACCTCAAAAAATGCAACAAATGAACACCAAAAGTATCATTATAATTCATACCATAAGATGAGTATTTACTCATGAAAACATAAAATAGACACTTATTAAAATAATCCTCAAATAAGTAAGGGATAATGGTAAATTTTTATATGTGGGGGTGTTTATTGTAATTTTGCCATACCTCAAATTGGTGGTACCTATAATTTGCCCTAATTTGAATAAGGTAAAAAATGATCTTTTCTCGATTCGTTATACTTAATATTGATCATCTTCAAATTAGGGGGTAATGATAATTACTCAAATTTGGAGATACTTTTTCATAATTTTACTATACATCAGGAGTGGTAGGTGTAATCCACCATTAATATATATTTGATGTTTACCTATAAAAAAAATGTGAACCTAAGGGATTGTGATATAATTAATTGCTGTTGGGTAAATAAACGTGTGGATAACTATCAATAACAATCCATGATTAAAATAAAATCAGTTGGGTTTCCTCCCCCAACCCCCCCCCCCCCCCCCCCCCCGCCCCCGGCCAAAAAAAAGTTAATTACCAAATTATAATTTTCATTTATCTTAGTGAAATTCCAGGGACTTCACTGTAATTTTATGATTTCGTAGTCAAGCCCGCCATTTCAAAGCTCCCCCACCACCGTCCCCCGCCAGCAGACTGGTGCCAGAACGCCCATGGACTTCAAATCCTTCGACGCCGCTCTCTGTAGAGAAGCCCTCTCATCCTACGACGCTGTAATCAAAACCCTCGGAAAACCTGACCTCATTTCCCTCGACGGCTTCTACCGCAACGAGCTCCCGGAGCTCCTCCACCAACGAGACCCTAGTCCGTACATCACCACCGACGAGCTCTCCAGGCTCATGCAATGGAAGCTCGGCCGCGGCAAGTGGCGGCCACGCTTGTTGTCCTTCGTTTCCTCCCTGAACGACGCTGCCGTGAGAGACGCCTCCCAAAAGGCGTTTGCTTCCTTGCCGGATGTTTCGAAGGCCGTGTCGGAGTTGACGGTCCTGAAGGGCGTGGGTCCCGCCACCGCCTCCGCTGTCCTCGCCGCGTACTCGCCGGATGTCGCGCCGTTCATGTCCGACGAGGTATTTATTTATTGAAGAAATTATTATTCAGGGTATGGCCGTTGATTCGTTTTCTGGGCAGTTGAAATGTGTTTAACAATTGGATTTAGAGTGTGAAGTAATTTTGGGATGATGACATGATTGATTTTGTAGTGCTGTTTCTGGGGTTTTGGATTTGTTTTTGAATGGTGTTGGGAATTAGGCAATGGTGGCTGCGATTGGGGACTCGAAGGACTACTCGTTGAAGCGGTATATGGTTTTTGTGGAGAAGATGCAAGCCAAAGCAAAGGTTGGTGTTATTAGCTATATAACTATGGATCTTCATAATGTGAAATGTCTTTCAATTAATCTGTTCTTCTTTGTTGGCCTAGTCTTCTAAGTGACTGCATGTTTCTATCTGGTGGTTCTAGGCTAAATGATGTTCTTCAAGCAATGCAACTCGTTTTCAGTTCCCAGTGTGCAACGTATGTGATTTTCAATATATTTATTCAAAATCTTGATTTGCTATGGACAAATCTTTGAGTGTACTGCTATTGTATATGTTTTTATGTCTTACCTGAATCCTATACAATTGCCCTTAGAATCTGTTTGATAGGTGTGACCTTTGCGTGTTCTGTTGGGTACCTGATCTTATTTGGTTATCGTAAGTGAATTTAAATTGAGTCGATTTAATATTGTTTCTCTTTGTTCTAAGTTAATTTTGGCGATGGTGGAGGAGATATATGCATACAATTTGAAAATCGAATTGGAGATTTAGAATTTCATATTTGAATATTTGAAGGTTTTAGATTCACCAGAATTTTAATCAATTATTTCCGCTTGAAATGGAAAAATATTCGGATATAACTGGCACATACCTTCTTTCATCTCGATTGATTCTTCCAATTTGGTTTTGAGATAATACTAGTGAACAAGGTTACATATACGTAGACAGTTGGAACACTTTGTAGACAATACCTTACATATACTTGCATGGTGAATTGTTATTTCAGTCATTTGAGTAATGTGTTCTATTAGAGCTATGTGTGTCAATAGTATTGTAACGACTCCCTCTGGTCCTCTAGTTGTGCACTCTGTACATGCGGTCCCATAACCCGTGCAGCTTCATTAAACTTAAATGCCTCGGGTATTTTTATTGGTATTTAGCTTCTTTTTTTTACCCTTGAAATGGTATGTTACTGAAATTCTGAGTGTATAATCAGCTGCTGTCCGTTTCTCTATACGATGCTTACGATTCACTTCTTCTACTTGCCTTTCATGATGCGTCCGCCGATATTATCTTCAGGAAATTTCTACTCAGGAGGATTTATTCACACCATCAGATGTCGAAAGGGCATTGTGGAGTTCAACCATAGGTGCCAAAGTGAACACCCTCTCGACAGAGCCAGACAAGGCGGAGTCAAAAAAGAAGGGCAAAAGAAAGAGAAAATGATGATGGCCCAGGACTGGAGTGAAACTGGGCAGCAGTACTAACCGTTTGTTGTCCTATTTTCTACCCATATCTGTTAACTATGTTGGTATGCTAATTTTTAACTATGGAAGATGGAGGGGAGGACTTGGTAATTTAGCTATCCCAAATGCAGGGTATGTATTCTAGATATGTATATCAATGGCAGTATATTGCTGAATTTCAAATCTACAAAAACTTGGCCCCAGTACTGATTTGTCAGGTCCAACTGCTTGTGCATTTTGCAACATAGAGCCACAGGAAAAGACAATATATATATATATATATATATATATATATAAGGGGAGAGAGAGAGAGAGACCAAATTCAAGTAAAGCTTGTTGAAATTGGTTGGACTTAAGCATTCAGCTGCTGCTGCTTTTGTTAGCTGATTAGCATTGAGGTTTTTGGCTTGTGCTAAGAGTTTTTGGTCCCCAGCTGGAAGCGCAACGTTGACACGACATGTGAGTGGCGTGTTGTTATGTTGTAGGTCATTTTGTGGAATTATATTGTAGAATCAACCAGTGTTGGTGACGGCAATGGTAATGGTGGTGCCGCCAATTGTCAGGTCACCCAACAACTCGACCCAATCAAATATTTTATTTTATTTATTTACAAAATTTAGATTTTCAAAATAAAAAATATAAAACTTCAAAAAGAAATGCATAAAAGGATATTAATTTAATATTTTAAAGTAAGACTATATTAACACAAATGTCATCATGAAATCTCAAATCGTATTATATAACTATAATATTAAGTTGAAATTTGTGATGGAAGTAGGAAATTCCTAGTTAACATATATTTTAAATAACTAATGAAAAGGGATAACTAAATTTTATAAACTATTAAAATGTTAATCTTAATGTGAACCATATTTACATTATTTCCTCTATTTTATTTTAAATTTTTTAATGTTTAAATAATTAGTGTAATTTACTTTTATCCTTCAATATTACTTATATTCTTTTACCTGATAAATTTTTAAATCATAAAATATATAATTTTTTTTGACTAATTAAGAAAAAATAATTATTAATCTTATAAATTATAAAATATCAATTTAAAATTTAAAGGATGGGGTTTTTTTTATGGAATTTCTTGCATAAAAATCATAACTTAAATTATTTAACCATTATCATTCCTGAACAATATAAGTCGATTTTTTTCATTTCTTTATGAAAGAAGATGTTTAAGAGTTTATAAGCTCTTTTTAAAAAAGTAAGGAGGTGGCAATTTATTTTTTAAGAGATATCAAGCTCCTTTATTTTCAACTAAATTAATTATAATATTGACTTTACTAACATTTTATAAGTTACACCCCTTCTTATTTATCCAAACACTTTAATAACTTATTTTTAAAATAAGATCCAATATCTTATAAGTTCCTAAAATATCTTATAAGATGTAGGAGCTTATAAGATGTTTTAAATGAGCTTAGACAAACACCCTCTTAAAAAAGTTACTATTGAAGGTTAAAGAATAAAAAAAAAACAAACTGAAAATGAAGAATTATCATTAAATAAACAATAGAAAAAAAAAACATAACTATTTTAACTTGGGTTAGGTCAAGTTTTGGGTCACTTGAATTTTATTTTTGGGTTTTTAGATTGACCCGAACCAAACCCAAACCCGACATTATTTATTCTAATTAATTTTCAGATCCGACATGATTTGACCCAAACTCGAAAACTCCAAACTCAAACCTAATTTGTTAAATTAAAGAGTTGGGGCAATAATCCCAATCCGTTGGGCTTCCATGAGAGAGCCCAATTCATGTATATAATTTGAACTAAAACCAAATAAATTCTCTTGGGACTTGGCATATTATATTGTTTGAAGAGAGAATAAACACGAGTATTTCACATAATATTTGTTCTTTTTATTGAATTTATATATTAAATTATAACATAAATAAGACAGGACAGGATGTAGCAGCTGCTATATCTGAACACTAAAATCCAGTCATTGTATTCAAATCGCAGACTATGTCATTTGATTTCATTGGCTAAAACAGGTACACAGAATATCTGTTTTTGTTTTTGTTTCTTTAAATTCAAATATTAGATGTCTACTAACGGGATTTAAACTTTTATGTTTTATAGGAGACAATTTTATGAGGTGCGGTGGCGAGATAGAATGTAATTCCAGCCACAACTTGGTCAATGTTGCTCAATTTTAAATCTCTCTCTCTCTCTCTCTCTCTCTCTCTCTCTCTCTCTCTCTCTCTCTTCCACAAGAAACGGTTTGTTACCTAGAGAGATTTCTATTTTAACAGATTAATATCTACATTTGTGAAATTCAAAAAAATTAAAACTTTAAACTTTTTTGTCAAAAGACCTTCATTTAATCATTGATGCAAGGCTTATTGGAGCTCAATTTCAGATTTAAGAATTCAAATTTCAGCTCAAATTTAAGTTCTATCACTCCAATAAAAACACCGCATTCATTAATAGAAATTTTGTCATTGAGAGATTTCATCATAAATTTAAGATATCAATGATGGATTAGTGACACAATTCAATGTAAATATAATAAAAAAAATAATAATGACAAGATATTTGCTGATGGATTTTTCATAAATGAAATCGGTTACAGAAACTAAATTTATAATGGATACGAAAGGAGATACATTTTTATAGTGTACTAGTAGTTGATGCACACTCAATACATGTACAAAATGAAAAGAGAGGTATAATATAATCACATGTTTAAAATTTTGAATAACATAAAATTTAATTTTTTTTAATTTGAATATAAATTTTAAAACATTTTTAACATATTTATGGAAAAAAAATGATTAAAATTAATTAAATTATAATTTATATGATTGAAAAAATAAATAAAATAAAATTAAACTCAAAGATTTGAATATGAGAGATGAGAGAAAGAAGAATAAAAAGAAAAAATAATAGTATTACATCGGATAGAAGAAAGAGAAATTGGAGAAGAGATAAGAAATAGGAGACAAAAAAAAAATGACAGATCAAATATACCAAGCAGTTGTTAAGGGGTGTTGGTATTTTATAACAGAGTATAAATATATTAACATAATTGTCTGTGTATTTAATTTAAGTTAATATTACATTTGATAGTTTAAGAGTATAAATAAGACATTCGTCATAGTTCGAATAAAGTGTGTTTAACTTAAACCATAATGCTATATTTGAACCTTGAATTTTGATGAAAAGGGTCGAAGAAAAATAAAAAAGAATGAAAAGTAAAGTATAGAATACAATCATTTTATATGGGGAAAAAAAATTCGATTTCCTTAGAGAAATTTAAGGACCAAACACAACTACAAATTTTTTTTTATCAAAAGAGTGAAAAAAAATAATAAAATAAATAAGAAGAAAAAGGAATACAGGAAGAAAACGTGAGTCCCGCAATCAAATGCATCTACTCTTTTCTCTCATTTACTTCGTCAATAGAAAAGTGCATCATATTGGACATTTCTATAAATTTCTACTAGGACAGGTGTTTTTCTTTTCCTCTTATGTTTTTACATTTTTTTTTTGTTCTTAATTAAAATACTTTATAATCCAAAAAGAACACAAAAGAGAACATTCCCACTTCCTAGAACCTCCTCTTTATGACTATAAAAATATGGAAATATGGGAGACATTGAATTGGGAAGGTTTCTCTATATGTGTGGTGGTTGTAACATTTGGGAATGTTTAGGTGATGGCTGTCCACTACAAAACTTTGGCTCAAAAAATAAATGGTTTAAGGAATCTTTTATTTAATAAATGAGAAAGTGAAGAATCTTTATTTCCTTGATATATTATGTTAATTTTTTTTTTCTTTCGGATTTTGTGGGATGAGTTTAGTGAAAAATTATAGCTCAAACCAGATTCGTTTACCATCAAAACTAATGCCACAATGAGTGTAGTACACTTATCAAGTGATCAGTATATATCTAGAATAAGGGAGAATAACTAAATATATTGCAAATACAACACACATTATATATAATTTATTGGGATTGATCAAAACTAATTCGAACAAGAAATTTTCGAATTTAGGTGCTATTTTTGTCCAACTTGAACGTTTTGGCGGCGGATAATATTCAATCAACATTCCTTTTTAATTCTTAAAGTGACTTATTAAACTATCTGTTTCTTCCATTGGAACTTCGGAATATACTATTTGTTCACTTATTTAATATTCTCAGCTGGTTTTTACTTTTTAAAAGAATAAACCAGATGCTTGTTAACATACGTGGCTTCAATGGCAGGGAATATGACTTCGTAGAACAAAGTTATTTTTAATGTTTTGCAGATAAAAAAAGGTCAATCATTGATTTTTTATTTTTTATTTTTTATATGTGATTATAAGAATCTACTAATATCTAATGGAATTTAACCAAGATTTTTTAAGAAAAAATTTCCAATTGATTGTTATTTTAATTTCTCACTTTTTTTATGATACAATATAACACACACACGCAAACCGAATCTAACCTAACTAAAAACGAGTTCATCACCATAATATCGACCATGAAGCCGAATCAGCTCTCCTATCCCATAAATAGTGTCCTATTCTCTGCCTCATGCTCTAGATGTGCGACACGTGTAAATTTTGAAAATTTACTTACCAAATTAAATAGCGAAAAAAATGCAATTAACGCAATTAAATATTATGTTGTTAAGTGAATCTTTAAGATTTACACATGTCGTATATTTAGAGCGTGGAGCAAGGGATGAGACACTATTGTGGGGTAGGAAATTCGGTCCTGAATTAAGTTCTTAGTGATTGTATTTCAATACGCAAAATTGAATGTGAATGGCGGACGGGATCCTCTACCCCAAAACGATGCCCATCTTATGCCCTATACTCTAAATTCATGACACGTGTAAAATCTAATTAACATAACTAAATAATCTGCCGTTAAGTAAATCTTGAAGATTTACACGTGTCATGAATTTAGAATCTGGGGCATGAGATGAGGCATCGTTTTGGGGTAGAGGATCTTGTCCGTGTGAATGGTAAACATTACATGAAGTGAGATCATTATCAAAGTTTTAATATTAACATAAAATCATTTTTTTTAACCTGTAATTAGTATTAATTCTTTAAGATCATTCGGCTAAGAAGACATCCTCCGAATGGCCTAGAAGTAAATCAAATTAATTAGTGGGTATATATATATATATATATATATATATATATATATATGCTCACTAATAACCAATGAATAAACCTATTACATCAATGTATGAAGATTCTAATGACTAATCATGCAAGAAAAAGAAACCATACAATAAGCCCACTTCACGTAAAAATTAATCATAGTTTGAAATTAAGTAATATTCAAATTTGCAATTAGGGCATTGATGATTGAACTAGCTAATTAAGCTACATTAACAAGATTACTAATTCTAAATGACATAAGCCTGATTAAATAAATGATCACATATTGTACTTTAATGTCTCGTCGGTGCATGACCCCTCCATTTGTATAGTCATCATCGAACTTTTGAATTTTATATGATCATTTCATATGGCAACACCTAACACATTTTGATTAGAAAATCCAAAACCCTAATTTGGGCCCTACATTAATCTTTATAGGCTTTTTCAACATTTCTTTTTCATCTTTTTTTTTTTTTCACTTCTTTGGCACATAGTTGAGGTATATGTATATTAATGCAGTGTTCGGGAAGCTGACTTCAAGTCTGTATTTTATTTTATTTTTTTTGATAAGGTAAAACTGAGTCCAATTCGCTAGGGTGTTTTTTTTTGGAAGAAGTTTAATTAGTAATTATCAGGAAAAGCTGTCGTCCATTACTAATTCAAAGATTTATTTTATAGAAACTTCCACTCAGCAATTAAGTCAAGACGAACTTTTGTATATTTCCCCGACCTTTCCCCTTTGAACCTTCTATTTCTCTCTCTCTCTCTCTCTCTCTCTCTCTCTCTCTCTCTCTCTCTCACACACACACACACACACAAAATTAAAAATATAGTAGTTATTTGAGATATTACACCCATCATTTCTGAATATAGATAAAATTATAAATAACCTCCTCATATTTTAAAAATTAGTAACGCCCCCTAATATTTAATTATTGTCGTTTAACAAAAAAATTCAGTCTGTTAACAATTTTTAAAATTACCAATAACTCTCTCGCATTATAATAGTCATCTCAACCATCAAAAAATGTAATTCGTCAAACCCGACAAAATATTGTGATTCCACCATTTTTTGTTAAATAATTTCATTTTATAACAGAACAACTACAATCAAGTATTACTATAGAATTCGATACCACCACTACTTTTCTTTTTTCCAAATTGGCTTCATATATGACTTCTACATCTTGAACTTTTGAAAATCATGCAAAATTTATCTTAAAATACTACTAAAAACATAATAAGTACAACTCACAGTTACACCTCTCTTGATAAATAATAAATTTTATTAAATTATACATTGCGTTAAGGGATATTTGTAATTTTTAAAACAAGAGAAAGTCATTTATAATTCACTTAAATTCAGAGAAAGTCGATATGACTTTTTCAACTAAGTGAAATTGATTGCTATGAAAAATTTAGTTTGTCAAAATTTGCTTTAACTAAACCCAACTTAGGGCCCATTTGGATGGCTTAAAAAAAAGTACCTCTCTAATGATGCTTTTTGGAGTAGCTCTTTTTTTAAAGCTAAGTAATTTTGCGTTTGGATACAGTAATTAAGAGTGTTTTAAAAAATATTTTTATTTGAAACTACTTTGAGGTGGTTTCTAAAAAAAGCCATTTTTGACTTTGTTTTTGCTTCTGCTTTTTTTTTTAAAAAAAAAATCAATTCAAACACAATTTTTTTCTAAAGTATTTTTTTTTTAAAAAAATAAGTGATTCTTTTTTCAAAAAATCTATCCAAACGGGCTCTTAATCAAAATAACTCTATCAACACACTAATGATTCACGTGGTAATTAAGACAATAACGTTACACGCGTAATATGATATATTTGTTGGCAATTATATGTGACATAAGTTAAGTTAGAGAACTATATTATGGGGTATTTTACTTTTATATTTGTATAAATCAAATAATACGTGAAATCGCAAACTTTACCCACGGATCGGATCCCCTACCCCATAATAGTGCCCTATCTCCTGCCCCACACTCTGGATATGCGACACGTGTAAGTCTTGAAGATTTACTTATCAAATTAGATAATTGAAAAAATATAATTAATTGGACAAAACATCTCATTAGGTAAGTAAATCTTTAAGACTACATGTGTCGCACATATAGAGTGTAGGGCAGGAAGATAGGGTATTATTATGGGGTAGGGGATCCGGTCCTCTTTACACGATCTTATGAAAACGACAATTACTTTTCAAATTGCTTCAAATTATTTAAGTGATGTTCGACTGAAATTAATTTAGGTAATAAGATCGTACTCTTTTCACCTTATGTCACTTGTAAGCTGGAACATGGTTCCAAAGTTCCAATATATGAGAGGTCAATTACCGAAGGAAGAAAAATTGTCCGCATTGGGAACTAAAATTAAGAATTGAAAAAAAAAATATACTAAACCTCAATTTTGGGGAGTTATGTTTGACAAGACTTTTGAATTCCTTAAAATATTTTATAAGATATGGTGCAGTGTTGGACAAAAATTTTAAATGAATGAGCTCGTAGACTCCTATAATAAAATATTTAGGAGTTTATAAGGTCATTTTATAAAAAGTAAGGTGGTTGTAGTTTATTTTTTAAAATCCTAAAAACTCCTTGTTTCAATCAAATTCTTAGTTACAACTTTATTATTACTAATATCGTATAAGCTACACACCATCTTATTTATCCACATATTCTAATAATTTATTTTTAAAATAAGATTCAACATTTTATAAGCTTTTAAAAGATCTTATAAGGTATAGAAACTTTATAAAATATTTGTTTATATTTATATATTATTATATATTAATTAATATATACATATAATTAGCAATATGAATATCTAATGTCATTAATATGGCAATAAGACGCTATCTAATTTATTATTTATGCAATGAACATAAGCAATATTAGTTGACGACCTATGAGGGAAATGTTACGATTCCCCATTTTTTTTTTTGATAATTAATGATACTATTCCCTTTATAAACGACTTGTTAATTCACATTTGTCAGGCGTTCACTCTCTGCCAAATAAGAGATATTGAGAAGAGGAATAATGGCGTTTTAATTTATTTATATTTTTAAGAATATGTTTAAGTAAGTTTAAAGCACATTTAATGGACACGGGTTAGTTTGAAATCTTGATATTCATATCTACTTTTTGGTTGGTTTTAATTTAATAAAATCAAGTTTTAAATCTTTTCAAATTAAAAAGAAAAAAAAAAAGAAAAATGATTCAAATTTAATTTACTATATTATCAGAAAATCAAGCAGACTAATTTATTTATTTCTAACTGTTAAGTTGTATTCTATTTAGGGACGGAGTCAAAAACTTTCATTTAGAAGGATAAGATCAATTTTCTTTTCTTTTTTATTTTTTTGATGATCGATAAGATCAAATTTTTATAAAATATTATTAAAGGTTTGTTTTATAATTTAAGAGACAAAATTTAAAATTTCCAAAAAAAAAAAGAAACATATACATTTTAGCTTGATGAAAATTTGAAGGGTACTCGCCCCGATTCCATTCTTGTTAGGAGTACATCATAAATATGATACCATGACATTTCAGTGACGTATATTTAAAATAATTAAAAACCTTAATATAGATATGTATGGCACTGCAAAAATGTGTATCTTGAATATGAGAATATAGTTTATGGTGAATGTGTTCATACCTAGCTTGTAAGTTTGTGCCGTCTGGTAAACGAGACGCAGAAGTCACTTCTCATGCTAATAAATAATATTTGACAAACTACATAGTCGAAGAATTTGGTGCCACGTCATATCATATCAATAAAAGTGCCAGTTTATGATTCATTACCGCGTACCAAATGTGGGAATCCATTGATTACTTCCAGTTTAATTTTTTCTATTTTTAACAAATGAACTATTATAGAAAAAAAAAGTTTATATACAATTAAAATCATACTCGTATTCATAAAAATCAAATTTACAAAAGTGTGAGCCCTCCATCTCATTAGAAAAACAAAGCCTCAATAACAATTTAATTGAGTTAACATAATATAACATAGGAATGCAAAGGAATCAAGCCTGCTCGCTAGTTTGACGAACGGCTTGGCAAAGGTCGAATTCGAATAATTCGAAGTCAAACTCAAGTCAAGAAATTCTTATTTGTAGGCTCACGAACTTTCATTTTTTAAGATTTATTTTTTATTTTTACCTAATTATATATATGATTGAAAATAATATATTGATTTTCGAATTTGAATTTGAGCTCAACTTTGAGTTTGCAGCTCAAACACAATAAAATAATTAAAAAATTTGAGCTCAAGCTCGACTCTATCCTATAATTATTCACAAATTCAAGCCAAACAAACCGAACTCAAGCCCCTTTTTTTCTCATTCGTTGAGCTTGAGCTCGAGCTCGATTTATTTGATTCAAGCTCGAGCCTGAAAAAAATGCCAAAGATCAACTCAACTTGTTTGCATCAATAATAATAATAATAATAATAATAATAATAATAATAATAATAATAATAATAATATGACTACTTCCAGAATTTTCATTTTGTGTGACATTCTACTGGATAAATTTGATCTTTGGTTTGGCGGCAACTGGATTAAGTGCTGCACACTAATTGAGTTGTCTTATTCATGATTCATAATATAATTAAGTAACTATTTTAATCAATAATAACAATTAGTTAAATGAATGGATTTGATACGAGAAATTAAAATATTTAAGCGAGTCGATCAACAATAGTTTAGTAAACTATGGCGTTTTATACTTTATACTCATGCAAAATCTACTCATAATTATCATTTCTGGTAGGATTTTAAACGAGTTGAGGAGCGTGTCGAGCCGAGCTCAAGTTGAGTTCAATCCAGTTCGAGTTTGACCTTAAGTTGATTTCGAGTTCTTGGTATTAGGCTTGAGGCTTGTGTGTTGGGACATAATTTTAATATTATTTACTTTATAATATACTATATTACTAATATACTTTTATTAATAATATGTACTAAATTATATATATATATATATGTATATTACTAATAATATATTCTATCATATTTCTAATTATCCATTAAAAAATAGAAATAAAATACAAAATAAAAAAATTGACGTTTTTTTATATTAGAATTTGAATCTCGAGCTCAACTTGAACAGTAACTAAAGTTGCTTGAAATTTTGAGTTTAATCAAATCGAGTTGAGCTGAACTCAAGTTTTGCTGAAATCGAGCTCAATTAAAAAATATTTAGGCTTGTTGAGCTAGAATTTGAGCATAATACACACGCACGCACACACACACATGACAGTGTCTATTCCTGAATTTGAGTAGAAAGCCTCTAACCAATAAGAGATGTACATTGCTGGTCTGGTATCTGAACAGCAAGGAATGGAATATACATGAGCCTAATTGGGAGTATCTCTAGCGAAAACTCTCTTACACTCAAGTCAGTGATGGTTCGAGTAGCGAATCGGAAGGTGAGGGAATGTACCGTGTGCGACGTAAGTATAGAGTTAGAGAATGTACCTTTATGAACAGTGGACACCTTATATTTATAGTAGCCAGTGTGGAATAGATACAATTATATAGGGCTAAGGTGACCTCTTTTTAGGCGTTCTGTACACATAATATTCCACCGACACATAATAGTAGAGCTTTCGGGCATAACGATCTATCAGAGATCGTTGCCCTAGAGGACCACTCCGATGAGAGAGGAGGGGACCACTTAGAGGAGGAAGGTAGAAGTCACCCCGGTGACAAGAGGTCTTAACCCTAGGAGAGATTTGTAGCAACAGTAGCCTGGAGCCCTCATTTGGGTTAAGAAATCCCTTCTCGGGATAGGCCTCCGCAAGCGACTCATGGTGTTGGCCTGAAAGGAGAAGTTCTCGTCGTGCAGGAGAACCTCCCAACTCAAGCAGTAATTCACACCATCGTTGGAGGACCCAATGACGTGGATATCAAGAGCAAGAGAAAGTTGGTGGAAAGATGAGTTGACACAAGCCAATATCACATTGAGGATTGATATTACAACCCTATGTGGCAAGTTAATGCCACCTCCGAAGGCATGGCAATAGGGAGACAACACTATAGTCTTCAGTGATTGGGATCTTGATCATATCTCGAGCCCAAAAGGGCTCGATAAGGCCCCCGATTACCCCATGGTAATTACCCTAAATGTGGCCAATTATGCCATCACCTAGTTGATAATGGGAGTTCGGCTAACATTCTTTTTGCTTCAACTTTTGCCAAGATGGAGTTGGGTGCTTATTGTCTTTCTCTCGTGCAAATACCCCTAATCGGATTTGGGGGCCAAGAAGTCATCTCCTGGGATAAATCTAGCTTCCCACATCCTTAGAGGGGGCCCCGAGGAGGAAAACGATGATGATCACATACTTGATAGTGGATGCCCCATTCGCCTACAACATCATCCTCGGGAGGCTAGCCCTCAAAGCTTTTCGAGCTGTAGTATCCACCTATCATTTAAAAATAAAATTCCCAAACCCGACTGGGGTAGGTCAGGTCACTTGCCGCAACATCAATGCGTGGAAGTGCTACTCAGTATCCTTGGATAGAAAAAATGATACCATCTTATCGGGCAATCAACACACAAGCCGCACCCATCAAAGTGCCGGACTGCTAGGAAATTGACCTGGCCAAGAGAAGAAAATTGGAAGAAAATAGGATTGAGCCTATTGAGGAGTTTAAGCTCATTAAACTCAAGGAGGAAAACCCGAACAAGACTACTCGCATCGGTACCCACCTCAAGCCTGCCAAAGAAGTAATGCTTATCAAGTTTTTAAGAGACAATGTTGATGTTTTTGCATGGAAGGCCTTAGACTTTTCGTGCATTGACCCCGCGATGATAGTGCACCACCTCAAGGTGGGATACCTTTGGCCAAGCCCGAAAGACAGAAGAAGAGAATTTCTTACAAATAAGAAACTGAAATCATCGAGGAGGAGTTGAATAAGCTTTTGGAAGCCTGATATATCATCGAGAATCAATTTACAAATTGGCTACGTAATGTAATCATCATGGCTAAAGGTGATCGTCGGTAGAGGATGAGCAATGATTTCACTAACTTGAAACAAGGCCTGCCCAAAGCGCCCCTATTCCCTTCCTTGAATTCGACCAGTTCATCGATTCTATGGCAGAATGCGAATTAATGAGTATGATGTATGCTTCCAGGGTAATTATCATATTTTCATGGCCAATATGATGTATAGCATTGGTCTCCACCACCATCAAGCAGACATACCCACTTGATAAAATTTGGTCATCTCCCTCTGCAACCCCCTCCACGGAGGCCACTACCACGACCAAAGCACCTTCCCGTTGCTCCTTGTTGCACTCTAAGAAGCCCACACCGAGCTCCTCACCTGATTCTACATCCGATTCAAAAGGACTTCTCTGGAAATTGTTCTTTTTGTTCCGGACTTGGCGTTGCACAATGTTAAGCACATGTTCGAACTCAGTCCCCTCAAATTGATGAAGAGTCATAGAGTTGCTTTCCTCCTTTTTGGGGTCGGACAGATCAATCCCATAGACACTCTTCAAAAAGTTCGTCAAGATGACTCCACGTGCCTTGAGTTGGTTAAACGTCTTATCGAAACCCGCCTGGAGTTCATTCACTCTCGGAAGAAGAATAGCATATTCGAACATAGGGCCCCAAACAAACGTTCTTGTGACCTTCTTCTCTATATTTGGGATCTCCTTCCTTAACTTAGCCTTGGCCTCCTCTTTGCCCTCACGCTTGGCCCAGGCGCACTGCTTGAGAACAAGCTGGTTTTGCTTCTCGATCTCAGCCTCAAGCTCGAATTCCTTCTTCTTTAGCTTGTTAAGCTCAATTAGCGAGGCCTCAATTTCTTTCTGAGTGACTTAATTTTTCTATCACTCCTTCTCAAGCTGAGTCACGAGGTCGCTTCTTCAAGCTTCACGCTCGACCTTCTCACAATGGTTTCGACTAATGTCCAGCCTCCAGAAACCATTGAAAACCATTTGCAGCAAGCAATTGAACCCATCCACCACCATCCGTTCAAGATCCCTATCATCGAATTCGATGATAGTTTCCTGGTCTCCCTTAAATATTTGGGAGTGGCAGCCGATGAGAGTGAGGTTTGATTCTTTTTCGAACCAGTCCCGCCTTTGTGACAGGTCTCCATGGGCATAGACATGGTAGCACCTTTAGCAGCACCTTTAGACAGGTCTCCATACATCTCCAATCTTCAGAGGTGTAACCCGAGTTATTAGTAGCACCTTTCCTTTATCCTTCGAAGAAGGTAGTCTCTGCAGTGGTTCTGTTGGTGTAGATAACCGCCTCCTCAGTGTCGACAATAAGGGACCTTTGCGCTTCTTTGCTTGCCGAGGAGATTCCTCGATCTCCCTAAGCCTTTGGAGTTGGTGTGCTTTGCGAAATTGGAGGAGTATTGATAGCAACCCCTTCTTAGTTTCTTCCCGACGAGGCTGGGGCGCCTTCTAAGGACATGGCCAATTGCAGCCACACATTATCAGAAGGAGAAGAAAGACGCCTCCTGGCTCCGAAATTTTTTTTGATGAGTTACGACGCGAGACATCTAAAGTGCTCTTGAGTCTGCAAAAGCAAAGTATGATGATACCATATTCTTGTCCCATATCAAAAGGAGTTTAGGGACTCGGCAAACTTATAAGCTACAATCCATCCCTCACACCTTGCGAAGCGCCTTTTCATTAAAAGACAAAACCCCACTGTCTCAAGGTGCAGGACAATATCTTGTAGGATAGGGCCTCCGTGTTCTGGATTTGGGCATCATCAATACAAGTTTCGAGCTTGAGTTCATAATTTTTGCCCAAGTTCGGCTCGACTAATTTTGCACCCCTAATTTCACATAAATTCCTATGTGCTTTTAGAATTTAAAAAGTATTAGACTTACTAAATAGAAATTATTAAAACAATTGGTGAACATTATATTATTAAACTTATAAAATTTAATTAATAGTAACATTTTTTTTCTTTTAAAATATGAAAAATCTTAACAAATATTTTTGAAAATGTGAGCTACGAGCTACACATCTTTCCCTCAGGAAATTATAAGATCTCTGACTCAAAATTTGAGTTTTAATCTTGCAAGTTGCAATTCATCTTTAACTTTCAAATGACATGTAATCCTTCAAATATTTACTCTAATATTTCAAAGAGCACATTAACACCAAAATCTAATTCAAGTGATTTATGATTTTCAATGATCTCATCATATTCACCTTAGAGTGTAGACTATCACACAATATGAATAATATCATAATTGCCGAATTTATACTAATTATTGAAACTTACAAAAAGTTGAAGTTTCTATTCATTGTATAATATCATATTCATCCTTTTTTTCTTTTTTTGATAATTATATCATATTCATCCTTTTCTTTCCTTTCCTTTTTCTTTCATTTTGATCACCAAATAAATTTGAAATCCCTTGTACCTTTTTGTTCTTGATTTTGTTATACTTTTGTATATAAATTTAAAATCCCTTGAACCTTTTTTTTTTTTTTTCTTGATTTTGTTATATTTTTGTATTTGTTAATGTACAACGGGTACAGCTACCTTCAATTTCCAAAATTCAAATGCAAGTCACAGAACGTGGTTAACGCGGCGGGAGGGGGGACCTCGGCCCTACCACCGCTCGCCGGCGGTGACTGACAGGCTGTTCCCCAAAGCCACGTGTCATTCCATCCGTTCATCAGAAATCTATCCTACCTACTCTATCACTCTTCCACGTGCGTCACCCACCGTGCACCGCACTCTATACAAAAATAATAATTTTTATTTTATATTCTGTTTCTGGATATTGTTTATTTGTTTTTGTTATTTTATTTGTTCGTCAATAGATTTGACAAACCGATGAACCGACCCGGTTGACACCTACGACGCTCCGAATAATGGGAATCCCATGACTCCCAAGTTTACCCTTTTGTCCCTCGATATTTTATTGGCCAATGTGTCCATTAGATTTTTTTTTTCACATTTTAAATAATTACAATTATCTATACTATTTAGTATTATCTATATTATTATATAAATAGCTAACACTCTTAGTAATTATTTTTGAGCTGTTTATTTTTTTGGTTTGTCATTTTTTTTTTCTTTTTATTTTTTTTCTCACATGTGCTCTTACAATTTCTTTTTACTTTTTGTCCTTTTTTTTTTCTCCCCCTCCCTTTATTCTCTCTATATCATCTTTTATCTCTCAATAATTTTCAATATCATTTTTTTTTAATTTTTATAATTATTTTCTTAGTTTTTTGTTTTAAATTATTTTATTTTTACTTATTACTAATTTTATAAATTTATTAAAAATAATTAAAAATATTTTGATAATACAAATACTACCAAAAAAATAAATAAGTCATTAAATCAATTTATTTATTTATTATGCACACGCATAATGTGCGCCAATGTTATTAGTTCAAATAAAGACAATTATTATATTTCATAATCTACTATTCAAATTCAAATAACCGCTTATTAGGATATAGAAATAAACTACTATTTAATGAAGAAAAATTATTTTAATATAGCAGAGAGAAGTCCTGGGACTTTTTTTAATTTTAACATAAAAAGTTGTTTGGTTTAATATTTTGATCAAAAAATTTGATTCATTATAAACGTAACTTTAGTCAACAACGTTGTCGACTTGTCGACTTCATTAAAAAAAAAATCGATTGAAGTCGTTGTTGACTTCATAAGTTTTTTTTTTGATTTTTTGTATTGAGTGCGTGTGTGTCTGTGTTAAAGAGATATATATATATATATATATATATTTCATAATATTATATATATAATTTATATATTAGTTATATATATAAATATATAGTCTATATTTTTTTATTCAAACAAAAAATATATATTTATAATTCTATATATTTTATGATTTTTATATTATAATATATATATATATATATATTTATTCAAAGATTAATTTGAACAGTTCATTTTATATGTTAAATATCCAAAGACTCATAATAATAAGGGTATAAGTACAAAAAAATTAACTACAAAAAAATAAGAGTATAACTAACATTTAATAAAATTAACTATGAAAAAAAAAATACATGACTACAAAACAATCGAATTTTTTTTTTGGTTTGTAAAATAAGGGTATACCCTTATTTTCTAGTAGTATTTTTTTTTTTTTTTGTAGTTAATCTTTTTTGTAGTTATACCCTTATTATTATGAGTCATTCGATCATTAACATATAAAGTAAACGGTTCAAATTGATCCTTGAATAAATATATATTATATAATATAAAAATCATAATATATATATAATTATAAATATATATTTTTTGTTTGAATAAAAAAATATAGATTATATATTTATATATATAGCTAATATATAAATAATATATATAATATTATGAAACATATACATATATATATATATATATATCTTTAACACACACGCGAGCTTCAACACACACACTCAACACAAAAAATTGATTTTTTTTTATGAAGTCGACAACATTCAATCGAATTTTTTTTTGTTTGAAGTCAACAACCATATTGTCGACTTAAATTACTTTTACAAGGTATCAAATTTTTGGGTCAAAATATTAAACCAAACACCTTTTTATTTTAAAATTAAAAAAAAGTCCGAAGTCCCAATATGTGTTAAAGCGTGTCTGTGTGTTAAAAGAGATATATATATATATATATATATATGTTTCATACTATTATATATATATATATATATTATTTATATATTAGCTATAGATAAATATATAATCTATATTTTTTTATTCAAACAAAAAATATATATTTATAATTATATGTATTTTATGATTTTTATATTATGTAATATATATATTTATTTAAAGATCAATTTAAACCGTTCACTTTACATGTTAAATATCCCTTGACTCATAATAATAAGGGTATAAGTACAAAAAAATTAACCTACAAAAAAATAAGGGTATAACTAACATTTAATAAAATTAACTACAAAAAAAAAATACATGACTACAAAACAATCGAATTTTTTTTTGGTTTGTAAAATAAGGGTATAGCCTTATTTTTTAGTAGTATTTTTTTTTTGTAGTTAATCTTTTTTGTATTTATACCTTTATTATTATGAGTATTAGATCTTCAACATATAAAGTAAACGATTCAAATTGATTCTTGAATAAATATATATTATATAATATAAAAATCATAAAATATATATTAATTGTAAATATATATTTTTTAATTGAATAAAAAAATTTAGATTATATATTTATATATATAGCTAATATATAAATAATATATATAATATTATGAAACATATACATATCTATATCTTTAACACACACGCGCGCTTGAACACACACACTCAATACAAAAAATTGATTTTTTTTTTTTAAGTCGACAACGTTCAATCGAATTTTTTTTTTGTTTTGAAGTCAACAACCACATTGTCGACTTAAATTACTTTTAAAAGGTACCAAATTTGTGAGTCAAAATATTAAACCAAACACCTTTGTTCATAGGGCCGCTATCAACCCAAGAAATCTTCAGCGACAAGAAGTTTTTTTTATCTTAAAAAAAAAAAAATTAAATCGTTCTTTAAGATTATTGAAAAATATTTTGTATCTGCGTGAACAATTTTTCTTACAAATTACTACAGTATAATTTTTATGTAATTTTATATACACCGGGTAATTGGTTAATCAATTTGGAGCTCATTTACTTCATATGTTCGGGTCAGATATATATATATATATATATATCATTATCTAATATTAATTTGTAATTACTTCAAGTATTGAAAATCCATACTAGATGAGCAAATCCAATCTTGATTTAGATTTGATTTATCCAAATAAAAAATAAAGTGGGGTCAATAACTTGAAATAAATTAGATATTAAAATTCAAACGAATCTTGGTCATTTTTTATTTACTTAAAAAATGCACATTTAATGTGGATGTATATACAATAGTTGGAATGATTGAGTTGAGCTCTTATCCAGAGAGCAGCTGTGACAAAGCTCAGATTAAACTGTAAAAAAGCATTATTTAATCATTACCATGAATTTGACTTTCGGCGACCGGATTAGAGTGTCGTAGTAGGTGGGCACCTGGCAGCACTTGCCGATTGGAACTTTTGGATTTTTTTTGTAAGGAAAAATTACACTTAAAACCCCTAAAGTTCGATCAAATTATAATTAGACCCCCTTAAGTATGAAAAATTACACATATCTCCCTTGAGGTTTGGTTCGACTAACAGGTAGCGCATTCCGGTCACTGATACATAGTGATTTGCTTATATAAACAAAAAATTATAGCGAAACTCTAATTTTACCCTTTTTCCAAAAGTTCAAACTTTTTTGTATACAGTAATACTCTTATTGGAATTGATAATTGTCATTTAGAAAATAAACAAACTTACCATTTTACATTTAATCTAAATTGTGGATTTTTTTTCTTATTTTTTCTTAATATTTTGACAAGAATAACAAAGTCATTTCATTGTCGTTTCCTTGAATGTAAGCCAGACCCAAACCTTAAGGAAGGTATATATAATTTTTCATACTTAAGAGGGTCTAACTGTAATTTGGCCTAACCTTAGAGGTTTAAGTATAATTTTTCCTTTTTATAAAACATTTAATTCAATTACGCCAATAACTTTTGTGTTAATTGTTATAAACCAGACCATTACATTATCAAAATCCAAGGTATAAATCAAATTTTTACGTCATAACAAGATAAAAAAAAAAGTACGATCAAAGTAAAATAAAAAAAAACTACTAATATAGTAAAATAAAGACTCATACATTCCGATAAAAAATCGAATCGAAAAAGGAAAGCTCATATTATTGGAGCCTCAACTTTGTCTTGAACTATGTCTCATTTGCGAAATTTTTGGATTTCAAAATGAAGTAATTTTCTTTCTTCTTTTCTATTTTTTCCTCTCTAGTTACAAAGTTCTTGCGTGTTTGGAAAAAAAAAAATCTTATGTATATTGGGATTAAATTTCACATATGTATAAAATAAATTAAATTATATTATTTTTTCAATTTATTTAAAAAAATATTAAATTTTAAAATATGATATAATTTGACCCATTCAATTCATGTGTACAGTCAAACATCAGTTTCAATAATGAATTTTTCGTTTTACGTCTTTGTAATATGTGGGGCAACAAAACTTCAATTTGTTGTTATTCTTTAAAATAAATTAGACGACTTGCGAATTATCATTTTCTCTGGAAAGATAGTACATAGTTATAATTTTGGTTGACTAATCGATGTTAGTATTGTAATTGGCCGACGACTTAGAAAGTTGAGTTGATAGAATTAGACCGACGTTAAGAGTCTTACGTCTAATTAATTGCATCTAAATATATACTTCTAGTTTTATTGGATGCAACATTACTTAGGCGTGTTTGGGATCGATTCTACTTTGAAAAAGTTGAAAGAAAAAAAAAATTAAGTAGTAAAATTTAAAAATAAAAGAAAAACAGTCAAAATCTAGTAATTGACAATCCAAAAAGTTTTATTTATTTACAAAAATATCAAAAATTACTTTTGAATTAATAGAAACTGTTTTCCCCCAATTTCTCTACTTCCACTTAATTTAAATAGAAGCTATCCAATCAAATACTCAAAATAGCTTTTATATAGCCAAAAGTATCAAAGTGTTTTTTTTTAAAGCAATCTCAAGCACCCTCTTAGTTTTTTTTTTGAAAGAAACGGTAGAATTTATTCATGCGAAGTAGCGTCGGACAAAACAACCGAAGCAATATGGAAAGGCAAAATGTCCACTCCCTCACAAAAAGTAACAGCTCATTTTGCTAACAAAGTGAGCTACCTCATTGCCCATTCTATGGACATGGCTTAAATGACAAAGCTGAAAAATTGAAGAACACTCTTTAATGTCATAAACAAGTCGACCAAGTTCTGAGATATCGTCTGCTCTCACCTGGAGTTGATGCACAAGGGATAGGCAGTCCGATTCGAGTCAAATGCGAGTCCAACCACACCGTGCTACCATCAAGATGGCTTCAAGTCCGGCCATAGCTTCAGTCTTGTCCGGAGTTAGGATCCCGGGACAGCGGTGCTGCAGCCCGACCGCAACATCTACTTGTATCTTTAGCTAAATCTGTCATTGCGGACCGATAATTGTACTCATATTATTTAGAGTATATTGCATAAAGTGCCTAAATTTTTGGAATACTTTGCATTTTGATATTCAATCTTTGTGATACTATATTTATTATTCTATGTACTATCCTTTTTTATTTATACATTAATGGTATTTTGTCACTTTTTTTGTGGAATATTATTCCTGAATATTTCAAGGGAATCTTTAGGAATATTCTTCTAAAATAGTGAAAAAAGAATATAAGTGGATAAATAACAAATGTTGGATATCACGTTTGTACCTTTACAAAGATTGAGTATCAAAATAAAAAATACACAATAAATTAGGGTCATCGACATAATTTATCCTATTATTTATTTACCTTATATATGGAAAAATGATGAATACGACAGTTCAGTTCTCTTTTGTTAATCAAGAAATATAAGGTCCCTAATAGAGTGTAATAATCATATGTACCATTATATATAGAAATGAGTGATTTCTTAAAAAAGAAAAAATAAAAACAAAAATCACAACACCTTAATTTTGATTAAAATTTGAATTTTAAATATTGTAATATTTTAATTATATAAAAAAAAATCACGTTGCTTTTTTTGGCTTCCTAAATGATTCAAACCTTGTCGAGTAAATTATTCTCATCTTACAATGCATATTTTGTTTTTTTGTCATAACCATCCGGTTCTGACTCATGGCCGACTAATCTGGATAAGGTACTGCAGAAACCCATTATGGAGATGACCCTCCCAACCCGGTTGTTCCATTTACAACACCAGGACTCGAAAAGTTTGTTATAAAAATGAGTTTTATGCTACTATAAAATTTTCTTATTGTTATCAAACTTGATATATTGATTATTCCTTATTTTATTTTGGCACACACAATTCATAAATTTACAGTGACTATAGTTTTGCTGCTGTTAATAATTAATTTTTGAAGGTAGATTTTTGCTCCTAATTATGATTTTGTCCATTTTGCATTGGATGCGTTTTTTTTCTTTTTCTTTTTCTCTTCTTTTGCGGGCATAATCTTTATTGTTTAATAATTAGTTAATCAATATTACATGATCTTTACTTTAATCTCCTATCAATCCCTTTCTCTTTTTTTCCCCACCACTTGAGTTTCTAAACATCACTTTGTTTTCTTGTCTAGAGTTTTTTTTTTTAAAATTATTTTTTAATAAAACGTTTCTATTTGCTTTCGAGTGAGACTGCAAAGTCCATTGTTATGGTATGCCTCTATTGAATTTCGTATTCTTTCAATTTCATAACATATTTAAATAAACTTATTTTCATTGTAACACTTTTATTGACATACATTAATTTTTCCAGATAACGCAACATTTTTTTATTTCCACTAGCACTAAGAGATATAGCGGTATAATTAGCGTTCTTGATAGCATTGTGATGTTGACAAAAGTGACCTTTAGATACGACTTTGTGCATTTAATTTTGGAAATGTATGAAAATTGAAAGTTGTAAAGTGCCTTTATTTAGGAAGAGTGATCAATTTTGTGATTTATCATTTATATATTGGCAGTATGTATTTTATTTGGGTATTTACATTATTTTGATATTTGATATGTTTAAATTAGTTATAAATCAATTTTCTTTTGAAATTATGTTCTTATTTCTCTTTTGCTTGCAATGTATAACGTAATTGGACTTAATTTGATGATCATGTAACACTGATTTATTTTTTGCGTGTATGTTATAATTGCATATTTCTTTTTATATTGCATGATCCTTCATTATATAAGTTTCGTTTTACGAGGTTTTACCCAATTCTTGAATATAAACGAATCAAAGCTATTAACTAGCAATTTGAGTATTTGACAACGTACAATCATTTACATATGATGGTAATTTTTGAAAATTTCAGTTTTTTTTTAATATAAAAATCTAATTGAGAATGAAGTTATATCTAATTAACTTATCCAAAAAAAAATGTTGTATTTAATTTTCTAACTGACACATAATTATTTATATAAAAATAATGAATAAACTACATTTGCTAGTTAAGATACTATTTTTTTTTCGAATTCAAAAGCTTTTATAATTTCTTCAAATACGTTTGTAAATGCTATATGGTGTATGTATTTCATTTTTGTATCTAATTAAATAAATTAGTGAGTTTGTTTTTCATTTGAAATATCGATACTATAATTACAATAGATTATATATATTGATGTAATTGATCGATTGTTATAAATTGATTTAAAAATAGGACTTGTATAATTGAATCTGTTTTTCTCTCCCCGAATTCACTTGTATAATTTAATCTGTTTTTCTCTCCCCGAATTCACTTGTATAATTTAATCTGTTTTTCTCTATGATGCTGTCTTTCTTTTTTTGTAATATATACTTTTCTCACAACCTTAATATCATGTTTATTTTATATATAAAGTTGGGTTGAGATGAGAGGTAAATTATCAATCTCTTTGATACTATTTTATTTGTACAAAGTATGACAAATTAATTATATTCTTATGAGCTTATTTATATTTCATCCATTCAATTAACAGCACTCGCACAATAGGACTCATAAAAGTTAGTATGTATGGTCAATTAATAAAATCTTTAAGTTATTTTAGATGCTATGTGTCCCAATTTCAGCTTAAAAATCTACCAACCGCCGGCAAAAAAAAAAAAATCAAATAATAATAATAATAATAATAATAATAATAAATCCCTCCTTCAACTTGCTAATACTAATCTTCCACTAAAAGAGTTTGAGATTTTAAATTTCACAATGTGGGTAGTAGTTTGTCCGAATAAGAGAGTGTTTGGCTAAACTTATTTGAAAGAACTTATAAATTCGTAAAATTTATAAGATGTTTTTTGAGTTTATAAATTCTAATATTTTATTTTAAAATTAAGTTCATAAAATGTTTGGATAAAATAAGATCCTATAGCTTATATGATATTTTTGAAACACTACAACAAAATATACATTATCGGACACTTTTTTGGGGATATATTTTATAAGTTCTATAAAAATATTATTTTGGGACACTTATCAATTAATCATAGTTACTAAGTTTATTAAGACACTTAAAAGTGTCATATATGTTTTTATTTTTGGGATACATTTTTATACGTGTCATAAAATTTTTATTTTGGGACACTTATCAATTAATCCTATTTACTTTTTATAAGTGTCCTAACAAATAAATGTTTTAGGGACAATTAATAAGTGTCTCATGATTTATTGTGACACGCAACTATGTGACATATATTTTATCTGTTCCAAAAAGTATAAATATCTCAAAAAAGTATATATTAGGGCATATTTTTATGTCAGAAAAAGGAATTTTTGCTATAGTGAAACTTATAAGTTTTAATTTTATTTGGTAAAAATTAGAGTTTATATGTTTTTATAAGTGTGATGATGATCGAAAAGAACAAAATAAAATAAATTTCATGTACATAAATATTTTTTGAGATAGTAGAAATGTAATATTGATAAAAAAATAAATATATTTATGTTATTTTATCTTTTACCATTAAACAACTTATGAGTTGTTTGAAAAATAGTTGGGAGGAGCCTTTTTTTTTTTTTTTGAGCTTATAAGGTCCTGCCAACTTATTTTTTTTGAAGTTATAAGCTCCTTTACTTAAAAAAATACTAAATACTTTTAAGGAGCTTATAATATATTTTTAGGAGTTTATAAACTCAGCCACACACTCTCTAATAATTTTATGACAAATTGATTCGTTGTCGTCCAACGATTAGAATATTTGACTTTCACTTAGGAGACTTGAATTTGATTCCCGGCAACAAAACACAATAAATTTCTCTATTTGATAAAAAGAAAAGAGAAAAATAATACTGCCTCCGTCCCACAACAGATGTCGTTTTAGGAATAATTTTTTGTCCCACAATATATGTCTTTCTCACATTTCAAGAGGAAATTTATTAATATTTTTCTAATACACTCTTAGACAATAATTAATATCTTTTGTAAATTTTTGAAAAATCTCCCAACAACTCATTAATTATGGAGATATTTTAGTTAAATTAATCTATAATTAATGATGTTAGTCTATTTTCTTAATCCTTGTGTAATAGCCTAAAATGGCATCTATTATGGGATAGATGGAATAACTTTGTGACTTGTGTATATTGTATATTACTTTCTTTATATTTAGTAGTAATTAGTAATATACAATATACTACTAAATTATTATAATATACAATATACTACTAATATTTAGTAGTATATTTACTTTTTTTTATTACAATTATTAGTATTAGTATTATTAATTCTTGGAGTGTGAAATGTGAAAGCGGTGAGTGGTAACGACATTTAAAAGATTGTTGGTGAGTAATGGTGACAAGACCAATGAAAACACAACACTCAATTGGAAGGTCCAAACACGTGTCTTAATTTAACACTGCAAATATACATTGACTGATAAACTAGCACTTGCACCTCTGGCTTTATGGTGGTAGTTGGCCTTTTTAAACCTATTCTTTTTCCTAATCCATACAACCCCACTTAATTTACAAAATTAGACATCACATTTGGAGGCCACCTTCGCCCAAAAACTGTCGGTGCTGCCGAAGGTCACGAGGTTATTCTCGACCATTTATCTCATCATTAGTTGATCACATTTAAAAGTCTTTTTCCCTAATGAAGGTTTATTTTCTTCGCCTGCCTTTTTAGGGTTTGCTGAAAATATTACTAGTGTTTTTTGTTTTTGACCTTTTTGTTCTTTAATTAATAAATAAAAATTCATGAAAGTGAGATTTCTTTTTTCCCAATAACCATCATTAGATGTAGCCATAAATTATAAAGATGGCGATCAAATTAACACTTCCTCCATACACGCCTACTATTTGAAAAATATCAGGAGTGACAATTACGATGGATCGAATGGATTTGTATTGGTTTGAGGTAGGGGTATTATAATTTTTTAATTCGATATAAACTAAGTGCAGCGAGGTCCTTACGACAAATCTCAATTCAAATCTAATAATAAGAAAATTATCTTGTTCGATTCAATTCAAAACGATTGCTTTTTTGTTAGGCGATTTATATGAAACCTACAATCCAATTCAGTTTAAATTATTATGAAGTTATTGTTATGATTATTATTTTAAACTCATAAATTCACCATAAAGAATAAAACTATTCACCTCTTCATTCATGTTTAAAAAAAAAACAAATAACTTTTCGAATGTGTTAAATTATTAAAAAAAAACAATTAGTTATTAACATATCAGCCAACTTCGAAGCAATAAAATTAGAAAGAAATGAAAGTGAACTCTTGAGGATTATATAAAAAGTTGCACCAGCACTAGTATGACCACATAAATCAAATCAGCATACTATCGTGCATTCATTAATAAACCAAATCAGATCCAACAAAAAGAGTTGCTACATCATGTTTTCTGTTACCCAATAATAAAACCAAAAGTACTAAAAATGAGAGAGAGAGAGAAAGAGAGAGAGAGAGAGAGAGAGAGAGAGAGAGAGAGAGACTAGAAGAAACAAAATCCTGGGAATATCATATTTTATTTTTGTTATCTCATGATTTGTGGTATTAATATTTTTTTTTAAATTACACCATTTTTGGTGCACGAATAATTCGAATAAATAATAAATTAGTTAATTCGATAATTTTTCATTTTATGACAAGTACATAAAAAGAAGCGAAAATTATACCTTTTATTTTGTACGTGGACTTCTATATTACTTAAAATAATAAAGATTATTTTTTTTCCCCCGAAACATTTGGATAATACAGGAAGTTTGATTGAATTAACTCAAACACTACTGTTGATAGTAGTGTACCTATATACCGAGAGGGAGCTATAAATGTTGAGGCATGTGTGTTTCATTAAACTATGTACTGTGATAATTAATGAAACGACTCTCCCGTTAATAGTAAGTTCATAAATCATAACCTAATTGCCTCAATGTATTTAAATCAAAATTTATATATATATATATATATATATATTTTTTAATGTCATATTCTAGGAGATCTGAAAGCATATTCTGTTAGAAGACCAACATTAGCTAGAGATTTTTAATTTAATTTTTTCTTCTTATTAATTCTATTGATTTTACAGCATATATACAATAAATGATATGAACAAATAACATGTCAACTTGTATTTATGATCAACACAGGTAGAGCTAAAGGGTTGGAGGATGTGATCGGCTCTTCTCAAATTCATAGCTAATTAAATTTTACGTAGCAGAAATATCTTTAATATTTTATAAAAATTTGACTTTGTTCCCAAATAAAAATTTTAGACTCCGCCCCTGCATGTATGTATATGTACAATTGTACATACATTTATTATAAAATGATGTTTTCATGTTTTCTTTGGGGTACATTAAATAGTGATGCATCTATGTAAGGTGAAATTCTTTATTTTTTGAGATGTTTTTATTTATGAATAAAACTTATATGGAACGTAAAGTAAGTGGGGCATGACGAGTTAGATCAGGAGTTTCACGTTTTTTGGTCACGGTTGTATTAATCAGGCTTTCATCCGTCACACAGTAAATGTTATATCCGTTGGGTTGGTTTTTTAAATGAAAGTAAAACAATTTTTTGGACAGCGGTCAACGTGGGGCAGAGTTTACCCTTTGTTTCTCTTTTTTCATTTGTTCTTTTTATGAATATTCTTTCCATTCCTGTGAGCTTGTTCTTTTACAGCCATATTTATAAATGTAATTAATTATTTAAAAAAAAGGAAAAGTTAAGTGATGATGCCCAAATATCATCAATCAATATGGAGTATCGATCCTTTGAAGTATTGCTCCGCACTTAAAAGTAATGATGTTTTGTCATTTAATGGAAAGGTATCTCACAAGATAAAATATAAAACAAATCCCTTAACTTTTTCAAATATGGAATACTAGATGGTATTATCATAAACCTCTCGTTCGGGGAACTTGGAAAGAAGCATATGGCTATCATTCCTATGGACGGCACTATTTGATGATGCTTAAATCCATCATTGAACATTAATGTGGTGCGAACCTATAAAGTACTATCATGTTCCTAGAGCCACTGAGATGTCGTCATTTGATTAAACGTCTTGCGAAGTAAGAGATGAAAGCTTACTTAAAAGGGTTTGTCTAAAATAAAGTACCATTAGTACTAAGTTAATATTAGGTACCCTAGTACCTTATTAAAATGTTAGAGTACTTAGTATTTGTACAACAATTTGCAATTACTTGCAACTTGTTGTTTAAGTTTAATTAATTTGTTATCCACTAGTTACCTACAACATTAAGCTCAATTTATATGTAATGTGGTGTATTGCACCAATTTTATGCAATCCACTAATTTATATCTTTTGTTTTTTTTTTAATTAAAATCTATTGGATGTGTTTTAATTTTATGTGTCCACAAAAATAAATTTCATTGTATCTTAATTAATATATCAATTTTAATTTCAAAGTTACAATTTATATCACTCTTAATATACTCTTGATTTTAAGAGTAGAGAAATTACCTAAAAAAACTTGTAAGTCTATATATAGAAAGTAAAAAGGAAAATTAATATATTAGGTTCTAACCGAAATAAATATTATATAGAATTACTATATAATACACTATACAAATTGAAAAATGTAACTTAAAAGTATAACTACCTTGTAATTTCAAATAAATTATTTCAAAGATTTGTTGCATTATACAAAGTTTATCTCTCATCAACTATATACATTTTCATTTTTTTCAATCATTGCAATTTGTCAATATTTCTTGAAAATTTTAATATTATAGAATTAAAATTATGAAATACTAGAAAATTATAATGTTTCATTTTTTGCTTATAAGCATATATTGTTTTCCCCCATACTTATAAAAGAATTAATTTTAAAGAGGTGTGAGTTTTATCTTTCATTTTAATTTTTTGTGTCTTCATCTCATTTTTAGTTAATTTTATATTAATGTAAAATATTATATTTTGGAAACTTTAATAATTTTTGTTAAATTACTTAAAATACAGAAAAATAAATTCACATTTTTTCTTAGTTTTATATCTTTTAATTAAATTCAATCAGATGTATTTTAAGTTTATTTGTCCACAAAAATAAAATTCTAGTATATCTTAATTGGTATATCATGTTAATCATCAAAATTACAATTTACATCATTAATGTATTCTTGATTTGAAGAGTTGAGAAATTAATTGAAAAAACTTATGTTTCTATATATAAAAAAATAACAAAAAATACATATTGGGTTCTAACTGATATAACTATTTTATGGAATCACTATATAATACACCATACAAATTGCATGACTATTTTGTAATTTAAAATAAATTATTTCAAATATTTGTTGCATTACACAAAATTTATATCTCATATCTATATCATATATTAAAGTGCATTTTTATTTAAAATAAAATAATAAAGAGTGCTTTGTATTGTTGAACATAGAATCACTAAAAATTTATTTTGGTATTTTATAAAAAAAAGTATAGATAATTATTAAAAAAAATAATAAGCCTTAATTATATAATTAGGAAAGAAACAAAATATAATTCAGTTGAATAATGGAGAAAGAGAAGAGAGACAGAAAAGAAAACAAAATTGTTTAATAAATTAGGAAGAAAAATCAGAGAATATAATAGGATATCCAATGAATGAATATAGAATGCATCTTGATAAATAGCTATAGGTTGCACATCAAAATTCAATTTTTAAACCTGTTGAAAAGGTAAAAACTGACACGTGACAATTAGTGAAAGGTCTACCTAATATAAACTTGTACGAAATGACCTTATTTTAGAAGATCCCTACTTATAAGGTGAACGTATTCCTTAATACTTGTCAACGTAGGACATTAGATAATATCACTAATTAAGCAACGATTACATTTACTTCGAAAACCCCACAAAACTAGCCTAGAAATGGTGAAGGAATTAAGTTTGATATTATAAACCATTATGAGCGAACCATTTAGCCGTGTGAACCGTTTCATACAAATGGAAAGACAATGAAAAATTTTAGATTGCTATAAGATGAGTCAAAGTTAATTTGTGACTCTAATAATGATATACAGATCAACTTCAAATCTTATGAGCTAAAATCTGTGGAGGAGGAACATTTTATTTATTTATTTATTTATTTTTGTTAACGAAGTTAACTATAGTACAAGTACAGATGTCTGAAATTTGCTTGCGGGCTCACATTCTTTTGTTTTAATTTTCTTTTTCTTTTTCTTTTGTATTTATATTGATAATGTGGTACGATCAATAATAGTGGTATTCTTAAAAACCATACTACACAAAATTTAGATGAGATTTTAATTTTATAGTAATTGAAAACGTGACGACAATAATGCTTATAAATAAATTTTATTAAATTTTCGTCTTAAATACACAATTTATCTGAAAACTCAGATATGAAGGAATTTCAATGAACGGATCTCGGTCGTTTTATCTAATGCCAAATCCTGTTTTGATTTGTCATTAAATAAAAAAAAAATTACAAATCCTAATTTATTGAGTATGTGCTTTCTAGGAAAAAACAAAAGACCTTTATGAAAATTGTTGACCATAAGATTTTTATTCTCGTACTTCATTTAAATCCAACTTGCCCGTTAAGTTCACGCTTGAAATACCAAATAATAAATAGCCAAAGTTTTGGGGTTCGCACGTTGTCTTTGGCCTAATACATTTTGTCAGACCCAACTCTGTCAAATTAATGTTAAGTATATAATTTAACAAAGATGATCAATTATTTAATAAGTATAATATATTTACCACTATGATTATTAGTATAATTTAAAAAGAATGACTAACTATTTGACAATTATAGCTTGTCGTATAATTTATTAAGTTTTTATAGTTGTATAATTTGTTAGATTTTTATATTTGCTCTATGAGTAGTGTATAATTAGAAAGAATAATCAATTAATTGACAAATACAAAAAAATTGCCATATACTTTCTTAGATTTTTATATTTGCTATGTGAATGATGTTTCATTTTGGTTGAATGACTAATTACTCGACAAGTATCATTCGCTTACCATATAATTTAGGGATAATTATGTTTACACCCCTTGAGGGTTGGTGTAATTATCGATACACCCCTCACATTTGACTGTTTACAATTAGATCCCATGTAACATGATAATTTTTGAAACTCTGACGATTTTTGTGAAATGACTTTTTTACCCTTGTGATTGAACCCCCAAAAATAGCCAAATTTAATACTCTTGTGTTTTTCCCCTTTTTTCTTTTCTTTTTTTTTTTCCTTATTCTTTCCCCCCCCCCCCTTTTTTTCTTCTTTTCCTTTTTCTCTCATTCTTTATCTCTTCCAGTCGTCTCTCTACCCTTTTTGTCTCTTTTCCGCCATTGCCGCCGTACCTCATCCCCATCCCTATCCCCTCACCCGCCGCAGCCCATCTCCTTTCTTGTCGCTACCCTGTCCTCGTCCCTATCCATGTCCCCTCGCCCCCTACCGCCCATCTCCTGCCCGCCAAACCCAACCCCATCCCTCCCCAAACCCCCATTCGTCGCCCCTACCCCAACCCCAACCCCCGCCAGCCGTCCCATCCCCTCCCCGCCCAACCCAACCCAACCCCTCCCCTCCCCAAAACCCCATTCATCGCCCCCACCCCACCCCCTAGTTTTCGCCCCCCATCCCCTCACCCTCCCAACCCAACCCCTCCCCTTTCCCTCGCCCGCCGTGTCCGTCGCTGTCCATAGTGGTGGATCTAGGATGATAATGGTGATGGTGATGGTGATGGTGATTTCTTTAGGGTTTTGAAGATGATGAAGATGGTGATTTTATTTTAAAATAGATCAATAAATATACTTCATACTATATAAAATCAAGAAAAATAATTTCAAAATTTATATTTACACCCCTCAAAGTTCTTGAAAATTATATTTGCACTCGAAAGGGCATTATGATCATGCAAAAAAGTCAAAAAAACGTGCCAATTAATTTCCCGCTCATGGAGGAGTGTTTTCGGAAGTTTACAAATAAAAACTAACGTTCACAGCCATAAATCCTAACGGCCACTAATTGAAAGAGGTATTTGTTAACGGTGCTAACGTGGAAGGGGTCTAATTGTAAATAGTCAAATGTAAGGAGTGTATCGGTAATTATACCAAACTTCAAAGGGTGCATACGTAATTATTCCTATAATTTATTAGATTTCTGTACTTATTGTGTGATTGATGTATAATTTAGGATGAATGACTAATTACTTGACTAGTATCATACACTTGTCGTATAATTTATTAGGTTTTATACTTTTTCTGTAATTAGTACATAATTTTAAAAAATAATCAATTATTTGATAAATAAAAATATTTTCTATATAATTTATTAGATTGAATTAAACCAGAAAACGCTGTTATTCTAGTCAAACTGCACACACAGTTATTCTATTCAAAGTCCGTTTCTAAGTAATGGGTCTGCCTTCTACTAGGGAAAGACTTGGTCCTTCAAAAGCGGCCATATTCATTTTTCTTTTTCTCTACATTAATCAAGACAATCACACACAAATTTTTTTTAACAAAATTATTTCTCAAAAATTTTCAAGAAAACACACACACACACACACACACACACACACACTTTCAGCAGCCGTAATTTTTCTTTTTCAAAAATTTTAATTGTTTTCAAGAAAATACACACACACACAAAGTCACACATATTATTTTGCCCTTAGCACGCACGACGAAGCTTAACATCGTCCTTCACAAACTAAATCTTTGTCGTGCGTGGGGAGGGGGTGGGGGGGGGGGGGGGGAGTTAAAGGTTTTGTTGTTGTATCACATTTATTTTCTACATTTATGCTCATTAATATTATTTTTTCAATAAATTTCAAGAATTTAATCCGCTCGGTTAAAATATTTAATTCAATATTGAAGTTTCGGTCGGTCAGTCCGTATTAAATACTCCATTTCTTTTAGCTCATAAAAACCCAGTCAATTCTGTGTTCTATCCATTGTATAATTTTGTTTTTTTCTGAATTTTTTTAATGTTTTTTGGGATTAAAAATTTGATATTTACATTAAATAATTCTTGGTGGAAGGCCCAGCTAGGCCATTAATATTGAAGAGAAAAACAAAAAAAAAAAGATTTCTTTGCAGAGATTTTGTTTGTATATATATTTTAATCCAAAAATCTGTATTGCCCACAACTAATTGTCTCTTCATTTAATTTATTTTCTTTTATGATCTCACTATTTTTTTTCTTCTTGTTTTTATTATTTCCTAGATTTCCCTGTCTGTATTCCACAGCCATTTGATTGGTCTATTTTTTATTCCTTTTCCAAGCTACGTGTCCAAAAAAAATCCCATTTGATTGGTTTTTATAGTCTCATTTCTCCATTTTTTCCCCCCAATTTATTGTTTTTTTTCAGGCAAAAATAAGATTAAGGAAACATGTCCTTTGCTAATTTATTTCCTTTTATTTTTTCTCGTAGATAAAAGGTTGTAGTGATTTTGACATAAAACAGGAGTCCTCTGTTCAATAGTTTTTTTTACCCTGTTTTTGAGTTTTGATTTTCCCTTTAGACCGGGGAATCAAAAATCAAAGACGTGTTGAGCTGTTACCCTCCGCCTCTCTCCCCCCCCCCCCCCCCCCCCCCTCCCTCTCTCCCCATCTTTTTCAATTCAAAATTGTCTCTATAATACTTGGTGCAAGCTGGAAATGAATGTAATGTGTGTATAGGACCCCTTGTACTGTTCATCTCAGTCACAACCTTCCCCCATTCTTTCTTTGCTTAATCACAATATATTTGTTCTCCCTTATAAGCTCCATCCATGAATGAGTAGTTTTCTTCAGTGTCAACAAAACATGAAGTTTTTGTAGCAATCCTTTTCACTATTTGTCAAACTCTCCCATCTCCCCCTTTTTTTCTGGCCTTTTCTCCAGCATTCGAGTTCTTGCTCAGCTCACAAAACCCACAAAATAAGGGGATTTTTCGGTGCCTTTAAACCCTTCTTATCTGCATTTTCTTGATCTTCTCTTTCAAAAAGCCTCCAAAGCTTCAATTTTGTTCCATTCTTGAGCTGGGTTTTTCACCATTGTTTCTATTCACCTCAGAGATCTCTCCAAGGTCCATTTTTTGACGTAAAAATATATTCTTGAACAATGGCTCCATGGTGGGCTAGGGATACTCACAGGGGCACCCCTGTAGTCGTGAAAATGGAGAACCCAAACAATTGGTCCATGGTGGAGCTAGAATCCCCCTGTGACGAGGACTTCATGTACCCAAACGACGCCGTCCCCAAGGGCGGCCGCAACAAGAACGCCAAGCAGCTCACTTGGGTCATCCTCTTGAAAGCCCACAGCGCCGCTGGCTGCCTCGCCTCCATAGCCGCCGCATTCTTCTCACTCGCCGCCATCGTCCGCCGACGCGTCGCCTCCGGGCGTACGGACACGGCCGACACTTCGTCGACGGAGAATCCAGCCTTCAAGTCCAGATTTTACACCTGCATTAAAGTCTTCCTATGGCTGTCTCTTATACTTCTTGGTTTCGAAATCGCTGCGTATTTCAAGGGTTGGCATTTTGGAGCCTCGGATCTTCAGCTGCAGCGTCTATATGGTTTAACGCATGGTTTTGCAGTTAAGGACGTCTTTGATTTGCTTTATTCTAGCTGGGTTTTGATCAGGGTGGAATATCTTGCTCCACCGCTTCAGCTCTTGGCCAATGTTTGCATCTTGCTCTTCCTTATACAGAGCTTGGATAGGCTAATCCTTTGTTTGGGTTGTTTCTGGATCAAGCTCAGGGGTATCAAACCGGTTGCCAAACAAGACCTTGTGGATCTTGAGTCTGGAGATGGAGATGGTTATTTCCCTATGGTCTTAGTTCAGATCCCCATGTGCAATGAAAAAGAGGTAAAAAAAAATAAGACAAAAGCTCTCTTTTTATCCCATTTCAGTGTTCCTTGATTGAATAATAGAGAAAGGAAGAAACAATTTAGTGGTCTAGATTTTGGTTTTTCTTGGTTGGTTTTCAGTTATTAGTTGTGTGAATTGAGTGGTGTTTGGTGTTTTTGATTTTGTGGTTCGTGAATTGTGATAGGTTTATCAACAATCAATTGCTGCTGTGTGTAATTTGGACTGGCCTAAAGGCAGAATGCTCATTCAAATTTTGGATGATTCGAGTGATCAGACAACGCAGTTGCTAATTAAAGAAGAGGTCCATAAATGGCAACAAAAGGATGCCAACATTATATACAGACATAGAGTGCTTAGGGAGGGTTATAAAGCTGGCAATCTTAAATCTGCCATGAATTGTGGCTATGTTAAAGATTACGAATTTGTTGCCATCTTTGATGCTGATTTCCAGCCCAACCCGGATTTTCTCAAGAGAACTGTTCCTCACTTCAAGGTATCTTTTGCCATCCCAAGTTTAAATGCATCAGTGTAGTGTAGGGATGCATTCGAGCCGAGTCAGACTTACAAGTTTTTGTTTCTTACTATTTATTTTTATAATTGTGCAATTATATTTATGTAACTGGATAAAATATTGATTTTTGAGCTCGAGCTCGAACTTGAGTCTATGATTTGTTCATAAATTTTCTAGGCTGGTTGAGCTCGAGCTCAACCTGTAAAGATGGCCGAGGCTTCGTCAGCGCGGCTCATTTGCATTCCTTATGTGGCTGTGGCAGTTCAGTTGAACTAATAAGCATCTGCATTCACTTTGAGTTGTGTAGGATAATGAGGAACTAGGGTTGGTTCAAGCAAGGTGGGCATTTGTGAACAAGGATGAAAACCTACTAACACGACTGCAGCTCATCAATTTAGCTTTTCATTTTGAGGTGGAGCAGCAGGTAAATGGGGTTTTCCTGAATTTCTTTGGGTTCAATGGGACTGCCGGTGTGTGGAGGATAAAGGCATTAGAAGAATCTGGTGGTTGGATGGAGAGAACCACCGTTGAGGACATGGACATTGCTGTTCGCGCCCATCTTCATGGATGGAAATTCATCTTCCTCAATGATGTCAAGGTATGTATATCAACTGTAGTAATATAATACTGATTGAGTGGCCTTTCAGTATTCAATTGCTTGTGGAGTAACTTTAATCGTGTTATTTGGAATTTCTAGTGCCAATGTGAATTGCCGGAATCTTATGAAGCCTACCGGAAGCAACAGCATAGATGGCATTCTGGGCCGATGCAGTTGTTCCGTCTCTGTCTCCCGGAGATTATTAAATCAAAGGTATTTGATTATGTTAATTGCTATGGTTTTTTCCTTGTCGGAGGTGCCTAATTTTCGAGATTTTGGAATTAAAGTGGCTGATAATAAAAGTTGGATGTGTTTGAAAATAGAAGTTAGTATAAGTTGGTAAAAGTGATTTAAAAAGGAGTCAGGATCTGCAGTGTCGGGTGGCAGTTATCCGTTATGCAAATTTCTTGTATCTAGTGGGTTAGGGGTACACTAAAGGACAACCGGGTGATCTCTCTAAGTTGAAGATATTATGTATATGTAGGAAAATTTTGAAGTTAAGAGTAATTGCAAACACTATTCAACTTCTTTGGGAAAAAAAGGAAGCTCATAAAAACTTAATTATAAATGTTTGCAAACAGCCCCTGAAGTGTTGCTATGGATTCTAATAAAATGGATTTCTATACGGTGATGCTGATTTTGTTCGTGAATTTTGTCAATGCAGATCAGCATTTGGAAGAAAGCCAACATGATATTTCTCTTCTTCCTGCTAAGGAAACTCATACTCCCATTCTACTCATTCACCCTTTTCTGCATCATTCTACCAATGACAATGTTTATCCCCGAAGCCACGCTCCCATCATGGGTCGTCTGTTACGTCCCTGCCACCATAACATTTCTCAATATACTCCCTGCTCCAAAGTCTTTCCCATTCATAGTCCCTTACCTTCTCTTTGAGAACACTATGTCGGTAACCAAGTTCAATGCCATGATCTCTGGCCTCTTCCAACTCGGGAGCGCATATGAGTGGGTTGTCACCAAGAAATCGGGTCGCTCGTCCGAGGGTGATCTCACGTCCTTAGTTGAGAAACCACCAACCCCGACCCATCAAAGAGGCAGCTCGGAGCCTAATTTAGAGGAAATGAGAGAGGAAATTAAGCAACACGTGGAGAAGGCTTCTTCTCAGAAGAAGAAGCACAATAGGATATACACAAAAGAGTTGGCCCTGGCTTTTCTTCTGTTGACGGCTTCAGCAAGAAGTCTCCTGTCGGCCCAAGGGATACATTTTTACTTCTTGCTCTTTCAGGGGATATCATTCTTGCTTGTAGGCCTGGACTTGATCGGCGAGCAAGTGGAGTAATTCGTGGTTTGGGTGATACAATGTTGAAATTGTCACATGAAATGCCGTGGAAATCCCTGGTATGGAAGTAATTTTCCCTCATTTTGAGCGGGAAAATCGGGTGAGAGAGGGAATGAAAAATAACAGCATTTCCGAGATAGGGCATCTGTTGGGATCACATGGAAGCAGTGTAAAGAATGGCGATGTTCATTACTACATTACATTTCCTTCGGTTTAGTAGTTTCTTTCATTCTTTTTTTTTTTTTAATTTTAAGATTATTTTGGTTCTTGGCATATTCTTTTTGTAAGAAAAATTGTTGTCTTAAAAAATTCGAACACGAAATTTTTTTGTCAGCTGCTGTGGGGGGCAGTAGTAGTAGTAGGTGCCAATAGTCTTTGTTGAGCACTTGTTATTTGAGAATTGGTGTAGATGTTTGAAGTAGGGTCATCTCTAGACTCTAATGCTTCTAGTTAAATGCTCTCTACTTTGTACATGAAAGGCTTTGTTTCATTTTTATGAAACGAGATGCTTTTGTTCAGTGATTGCCTTTGAACTTAAAACTAGCATCTTTTTCTGTCCTCTCTCTATAAAGGCTCTCTCTTCTCCCTCTCTCTCTCTCTCTCTCTCTCTAAAATCATCCCTTTGTGGTGTGAAGTAAATAATTGCATCATTATTGACTATCAGTTAGTTTAGCGGGATAAACTAGATTTCGTAAGCAACAAACTTTCAGTTGATTTAGTGAGATGATACGTTAGATTCGTTAAGTAATATCTAGAGTTTGACTTCTGAAGTTGAGAATGGAGTAATTAATTTGGGAAAATCGTCCATTGGATTTTTATAGTGCTCAAATTTGATTTAGTAGGCTAGTAGATCAAAAAATGGGAAAATTGCTGCATCATTTTGAAGCTGTCAGTAGTTGCTGAAGTACTTTCCCCACATGGGGATGGTTAATCATGTATCTGCATTTTGCTTAGTTCCTCGGGAGATATTATCTTTATACTGTGGGCTACGAGCAAGAGAATTTTCTTTTCTTTTTCTGTTATTTTTTTCTTTGTATACATGCGTGTGTGTGTATTTTGCTGGATTTTTTTTCTTTGTATATATATGTCAGATATAGTTAGAGAGAAATTCGTGGCCCCTGTTATTGTAAAGCAACTATGAACTATTTATGAAAAAGGGAAACAACTCGAATTTTCATTGACTGAGGAAGTGAGAGTCGTGTATTTCTTTGTTTTTGTGCATTATTTTTGGCAAGTAAATTATGAAATTTAATTTCTTTGTAGCAGTAATTCGTGTATCTTTTTACATTTTTTACCTGTGCATTTTACTATATTAGAGTTAAATACAAAATGCTGGATATATTTGAATAGTAAAATACACCGTAAAAATAAAATAAAATAAAAATAAAACATGTGGAATATGAGACTTGTCCGGAAAAAATGGATTTTATGTAGAAACTGGCTACTGATAAAGAACATGGCCATACATGTCTCACATGATGGACAGCCTAACAAGATGGGCCAACACCTCAACTTATTTACTGGGAAAGGTACATAGCTATTGTATATTTGTATATTAATAATATTTCATATATCTTTTTGAAAGCAACACACTGTTGTTGTATGCTTTTTTAACCAACTAATATGAAATTCAAAAGGGGGACAAAAAGTACAATGCTTTCCAACTTTCCTCAGCTAGTTGTTGGTGCATAAATAACATGGGTGATGGGTTAAGTACACCGACACTCCCTCCGAACTATTTAGATTATCAACTCCACCCTCTGTCTTTCATAACTACAATGACCTCCCCTTTAAGTTTGCACAACTAAAAAACACCAAACAAGAAGTGTAAAATGAACTAATGATGCTCAGCTAAGATTGACTAAAAAATAATGATAATACCAAGTTTTTAAAAGATGATTTTGCGCTTTGGTATTTAAGAATGTATAAGTAGTGTTTTCCATAAAAATCCAAATGGAATGAGGAGTTTGTTAATCAGTGGAACTTGAAAGGAAGGTAACTACAATTATAAAAGATCAAGAGAGGAGCTCCTGCTTATGAAAGACTACGCCCAAAGCAAACTACTGAAGAAGACTATTGGGAGTGGGGATAAAATCCCAGCCCTTAGCCCTGAACTCCAATATCCTTTGGAGGGATGGGAGGCAAGCCTAAACCTGGCCTAGCATCGGCTTATTCCCTTCAATTTTTATGTGAAAGCGCTTCAAAGCAAGTATCCGTTTGGCAAAACCCAACATGATATCCTACCTATGTTTGGACGCAGCACAATTGACCATCTGGCACTTTGGGTATTTCAGAGAGAGTATAACTACCCCAAAATAACATATTAGGGGAACCGTAGTACTATCAAGAGAAACATTGTGTTTAAGGCGTCAGGATTATCTACAAGTAATGATTTATGCTTTGGATAATAAAAGAAACTCCACAAATTCCATTTCATTTTTCGAACGTGAGAAGTCATCAAACTTGACACATTTGACGTGACTAAGAGTACAGTTTTCTGGTTCCTTAGTGGTGAGCTTCGTATCACCTTCATGATCGATTGTTGCCTAGAACAGGAAGAAAAGAGTGAGCATAGTCCTCCACAAGACAAAAAAATGTAGAAAACATATACACTTACTGTAATTTCAAGACTATATGCAAATTAGGGAGCTCCTCATCAAGCAAAGAGTAAAAAGACTTAGACTTCAGCTATGACTTCAACACAATATCATATGGAACGCCAGTTCCACGATAAATTAAAATGAAAAGATTACGACTCTTACAGTGTCATTTGGTGCACTTTGATAGGGTATCGTGTTATAAATTTTTTAGAAATATCGTATCATTCTGTCTGTACCAACATGCCTCTGTCCACGCAACATAGATGCTAGACAGCAGTAAGTCTCAGGCAGCAACGGTGCACAAAAGCTACAAATAGAACAGTTTCTGCTGTCAAGAAATCCAGAACATAATAAAATATGCAATTTCACAATGATTTTATTGATACACATTTCAAGAAATGACTAGCAACCCATGAATCAATTCATGGTTTCTCTCATTACACATCTTAAAAATCCATCTCTGTCCAAACTTCCTGGCTTTGCTTCCTAGAAATTCAATGAAGCACTCAAGGGATGTCAATATTGATCACCTTATAGTCCAATGGCTACTATACCTATCACTTTCAGGCTATCTGCACTAAGATCATGCCTTCTAAAATGCATCTTTGTGAAATACTAAAGTTTTGGTTGTACTGGCGAGGAATGAGCCAGAATCAGGGCCTCCCACAGCTTAACTCTGGAAACAACTACAATTATGCCCTTAAATTAAAGGGCATAATTTTTCCATCTGCTGTACACAAATCAGCAACTGGCTTCATTGATAGGCATGCGATCTTCGGTTGAGGTCAACTTGGGGGTACTGGAGATCTTTCATTGTTCAGTTCCTAAAAAGGCAACCAGAACTGAACATTAACTAACACTTTATAAGCAGCTAGCTGGAAAATATAATGCTCGCAAGTACTTAATTGAACAGGGGAAAGGTTTTAATGAGAACCATGCATACTTAGAATAACTCGAGTTCATGTCTCCTCTGTCGCAGTTCGGGAGATATTTCTGGGGTCTGAAGAGGAGTTTGCGGTGCGAATCAATACTGGAGAAATGGCCAACCCTCTACCAACAAGCAAAGATTCTCCTAACGTTTTGCTGTTCCTGAATACATTAACTTTTATTGGACTGTGTTTCACTCAACAATAAAGAGGAGGGTGAAACTGGGGCCTCAAAGCAAGCAGTTGCATTCTTTTAAAACAAACGCATGAGGTCTTATGAATCATCATAGTTTGCACTTTGTTATTCATGGGATTCCTAATCCAATCAGGATGCAATTAGTGATTAGTAGTTAATTAAAGGGATCCGTAAGTGGGAACATATAGTTTACACTGAAAATATTAACAAGTATGTTTACGCGACACTTTCTTATGCATACAGTAACTTATGGTAAAGAATATCAAAAAACGTTATATATACACAGTTAATTATAGTAATAATTGAGATGCAATTAAGGAAGATATAAATTGGCATCATCGTCGCATACAAATTGGATAAGAAACTCTTATGTAATTGTGGTTTCAATTTAATGCTAACTCATCACAGTCATTTCACACACTGCTCTTGAACCACATGATCAACAGAAATATCAGCTTATGGTGCAATAAGATACCATAGCGAATGGTCCATCACGCACAACTAATCACTCCACATTAAAATATACGGATAAAAAACATGCTAAAGAGCACATTAATTTACAACATGACTTACAGTTTGAAATCCTAAAGCAGTATGTTAGCCAAAAAAGTATACTAGCAGCTGGAAGCACAATATACCAACCAAACTAGCAGACCTCCCAAGTTTGGATCACTTTCAACCCTCGTGAACTTTCAACATCCACTTCAATTTCCTTAAAATCTTCTTAATTATTAGCTTAAATGTAACTTGATGGTACAGATTAAAAATCCTTTGCATGAGGCCATTGATTTATTTTCTGGAATAGTAAGGTCAAAGTAACTCCATAGTGAACAATGAGGCAGTTTGGAATGCAACCTGATCTGCAATTACAGAGGTCTCATCTTCCACAAAACCTATGTAAGCAATGGTCTACAAGAACCATAGTGTGTGCAAGAAAACTTCTTTGTTGGGTTGGGCTTGAAGGAAGTCCACATCTGGAAAAAGAAAAGGAGATTTTAGGTTTTTTTTTTTTTTACAATGGGTCAAAATGTTTCTCCAAATTTAACTTAAACGTGCCAAATATTTCCACAAATTTAACTTATACGCGCCAAATGTGTCTCCAAATTTAACTTACATGCGCTAAAATGTTTCACCTAAGTCATGATATTTTCTTTTCCATGTCATCGATCCGCAGCGAAGCACATGAGCAAATCAGGACATCCCCCACCCCCCTAATTCACCCCCAATCATTTCTATATAAACCCCTCATTCTTCCGTTTCATTTCCCACAACCACATTTTCACTGATTTCCATTCCACCACTGTTTTAGGGTTTCTGAAAAGATGAGTTCTGTTGGAGCATCTTCAAGCAAGGGTTACAGAGGGAAGTCTGAGCCCTCCAAGTATGTTTCCCGTTCCGCGAGGGCCGGCCTTCAATTCCCAGTTGGTCGAGTAGCCAGATTCCTCAAGGAAGGGAAGTATGCCGACCGAGTCAATGCTGGTGCCCCGGTTTACTTAACGGCTGTTCTTGAATACCTTGCCTGTGAGGTAATCTTTTGCATGCAATCGCTCACTTCTATCCTCCTCTAAAAAGTTATAACTTTTGCAGTTGGTTGATTGGTTTCAACTAGGGTTTTCTTACTTCTTTGATGTAGGTTTTAGAGTTATCAGGGAACGAGGCGAAGAGCAGCAAGAACAGGAGGATTTCGCCAACACATATACAACATGCACTGCTACGTGATGATGAGTTGTGTAAGATGTTGGGGAATGTCACCATTCCAAGTGCTGGCGTGGTACCCAAAATTCACAAGAATATTTTGCCAAAGACCGGTGGAGAAGGCGAGAAATAAGCTACATCAGCATCTTATGAATGCCAGGGGGTTTTGGGTTTAATGTTGTGTTGCTTTCCTTTATGATGGAATAAATAATAAATAAGTCTTAAGCTGAATAAATCTTAATTTGAACACCCCCCCCCCCCCCATGCCCTTTATATTGGCGTTACATTTCCTTGTCTATCAAATTATTAAGTTACTCTTTTATCAGTGATTTCGTGCATTAATAAGGTTAAAGGACTAAATTCTTAGAGAAAACGGAAAAAAGCAAGTTATGCATGCAACCAGGCCTATAATTGCAAGGTCTAATCGTCAAGAAAGGAAATATATAAAGATATAAACATAATAAGGTATTGCTCAGATAAATGAAGCAGAGGTAGTGTAAAAGCTACAAGTATAGATATAGCAGGAAAGTAAAAGAACAAGAAAACTTCCTTTTCTACCTTGCCAAAGTGCAAAGAGATAAAGTATACCTTTTCCGAAAGGTACAGGATGAACGCCATAATCTTTTGCAGTGGACACATATAACTGCAATACACAATTGGAAGTCTCAATTAGCAGAGACATATGATACCTTGTCAAATGCAACTCATCAGCCCAGTTAAGACAATAATACTTTGTTGCTCCACAGAACAAATCCAGTATAGATTCAAACCAGTATCTCTCATCAATCACAGGGGATTTTAACTGAACAAATTACTGCACAACTCTGATTTCCTGAAAAATGTAAGAGAGGCTATCCTGTTGACGAAAATCCACCATTACTGCATTAATAATCCGAATACAATGATGAAGTAGTGACAATGACTGATTAATCAGATATTGGAATCCCAAGAACAAACAATTTATTTCCACCTATCATAAGCCAAGGAAAATGTAACACAACATAAAAGAAAGAATCTGTGGTCCAAACTCCAAAGGGCGTCCTGTATCTTCTGTGAGTACATAAAGTGTTTCTTGATATGGCAACACAAGTATACTGTATACTGGTTAAATTAGTTCCAATAGGACAATATCATTGTGAAATGGTGGTTTTCTAAGAGGACGTACAAGTTCAGCCAAGTGTACAACAGTCAGTATTTGAGCTCCACAATCATCTTCCATAGGCCCAAGCTTTAAGATAGATTCCAGACTCGCAATCCCACAAAAGTTAAATGTTTGGATCAACCCTTAGCTTGAACACATTAAATATCGCAAAGTGAAGCCTCAAGCTAAACCGACATTCATAGCGCAAAACAAAGTCCAGTTTCTACTCCATTTGCAGTGTAAGCACCATATTCTCCGGATATGTGGAGAGCTTGGCAAAACCCAATAGTGAGATTAAACATGGTCAGTTAATTTAATCAATATAATTGCATTTGGCCAACACCCACAATATGCAACAGCAAACTGAAACTGATGGCAACTGGGATCCCAAAAGCCTTTACAAATCACGATGTAGGTCCAAAAAAGTAAAATTTCAGAATCTCAATCAACACACAAAATGGGCTGTAAGTACTATAATACAATCGCCTTACTCAATCAGTTCGATTAACTACTAGAAATGTAATCAACATCAATCTAGCTATAAATGGAAAATGAATAATTTCCTTATTTTTGCACCACCCCCCCCCCCCCCCCCCCCCCCACACACACACACATGTATGTATATGTATAAAGCAAATAAGTGCAGTAAAAAATCAGAGCGTAGTTCAGGGGCAGCAGCTAATTAGCATGTATCCTCCGATTATCCCAGAGAAACGACGACGGCAGGATTTGAGACTCACCTCACCCAGCTCGAGCTCCATCGACGCAATTCCCACCACTTCAAGCATACATGATCTTCGAAATTATTTATACACCTAAAAGATAGATTGGGCTGGGCTTGTACACCTAAAAGATAGGTTGGGCTGGGCTTAGATAAGTTAGATGAGAGCCTGAGGGGAAAAAAAAATGGAGATGCGGGGGATCGAACCCCGTGCCTCTCGCATGCAAAGCGAGCGCTCTACCATTTGAGCTACATCCCCTGTTGGTGTTAGGTACATTGCCTCTCATTTCTCAACAATACTTTGGTTGATGACTACAAAATGACTCCTGGTTGAGAGGACCACAGCTCTACCAACAGAAAAGAAAACAAAACGATCAACATATTCAATTAAAGACACCTTTAAATATTTTAATTTTGTACCCCAATAAATAACATGTAGTACATTTATTTGAATTTAACAAAAAAGAACTAAGTTCTATCAAAGAGCATTGCTACACCGAACTGTTAGATCAAATGCCTGAACCAATATTAGAAATCCAGAACCAGACATGGAACCTGAAACAAACAACGCTGCAGCCTCTTAAATCTCATTGTACCAACGGCGCAGAGCAACATAAACACCAGATTCATACTTGTCCACAAAGGGAGAGTAGTAAGTAGTAACGGTGGAAGGACAATACGAGACGATGTACCCAGCGCTGGTGGCGGTGCACTTCCAACAAGCGCCACGCTTTCAAGCCCGGCGACATCATTGGGTTGGCAAATGGCATATCTTCGTTGCTCATAATTTCTTGGTCTCCTTGGGGCGTGCTATCAGCTATGTCTTCTTGTTATGTAACTAAACTGTTAAGCATGTGAAAAAAGGGATGCTTTGTAGATTATGGATTGATGGATACAGAGTTTCATCTTACAAATCTCGTGTTCGAGACAAATTATCTTTGTGCAATGTTTACCAAATTATATGATACAGGTTCTTTGTTGATCAACATGGGCTGTGTTTTTAGATTCGTAATTTTCTTCGGTTATTATTTGTTTTGTTGTTTGCTCATACTTTTACATAGATTCCAACAATGCAACTCTTATTGCATCTCATGAGGGAATGGTGATGTTCATCACTACATCACAATTCCTTTCAGGTTTGGTAGTATTAGGGCTATAATCTTTTTGTTCGTCGTTTTAAGAATATGAGATGGAACACTATTTTGAAATAAAAATCTCCTCCGGTTCTTTGTGAATACTTTCCCTGCATGGGGATTGTTAATCAGAACACTAAATTTTATTTTATTTCCTATTTTTTTTCAAATATAGTTAGAAGAAAAAAGAAAAGATTATATTTCTCTGATCATCAATTACATAGCAAACACTCCAAGATATATACAAAGAGAGCTCACTAAGGGTGAATCCTCCAAGGTTGTCATCGGTTCTGTTACATACCCAAGGTAAAACTACGACATTCAAAATGTACGACAGTAATTTCCGACTTCCCTCAGCTAGTTGTTGGCGGATAAATAACACATTAGGGGAACCACATTGTCCAAAAAGAAACGATAAGAGATATTTTAGACATCAGATGATCTATCGACGACGACGACGAGTAATGATTTCTGCTCTGGATGATTTCCAGGAGAATCTCGCCAACTGATCTAACACTTGGGATTCTTTTTTAGTGCCAGGTCTTAGACGGTAGCTAAGTTCCACTTCCAACTTTGCAAGTGCAGTTGCTACTGCTAAAATAAGCTTCAGAAATTCCATTTCGGGTCTTGAACCCGAGAACAGATCGAACCTGACATTTTGGAGGTGACACAGACTCTGTTTATACTTCCGTTGTTCCTTTAGGAATTTAGCAGCAGCCTTCACATCATCTTTATCGTTGAATGTATCCTACAGCAGAGAGAAGAGTGAACGTGGTCCTTGGAAAGAGCACATGCGAAGGTAAAAGTATACAACAAATGTCACGTTAGTTGGCTAATTTATTTGTTTTAAAAATGGTTAGAGGCTTTTTATTCAAATTGACTCCATATACAATTTTTAGAGTCTAATTATGAGATTTGGAGGCTTAACCTAATTTGCCTCTAAAAATTTGTCAATGTCTACGAGGGCTATTTAAAATAAAAAGCTTCCAAAACTCATTTTTGGGACCAATCAATACTTGGCCTCAATTGATATGCCTCCAAAGCCAATGTTTTTTTGTAGTGTCACTTACTCTAACTGTAATTTGAAGAATTTGCAAGTTGGGGGAGCTTCTAATCAAGCAAAGAGCACGATTGATTGCACTTATGCTTACAAACGGCATATCGCACAACCGAAGATCCATGAGATGGCTAAGGTCGTAAGGAAGTTTCTCCGGCACATCACCTCTAGTCAAAAACTAAAAGAAAATAAACAAAAAACAGTTAGAGCAGTTAATATGTTTGAAAGAAAGTGAAACCATAGTCTTCTCTAAATTACCTTCAAAAAGCCATGATTTAGCTCCAGTTTTTTAATAGATAACAGTTGAGGGAAAAACTCGCTCAAGTTAGTCTCAAAACCTTGATAGCTTGCTGATGAAAACCATTCATTTGAGGTAAATGAAACTTCTTCAAGTTGCGGTGTGTTCATAAAACAAATAGAAGGGACTTTGGCACAGGAGATAAAGCAAAAGAACTTGAGATAAGGCGCATCAATCTCCAGGTCTGCAAATGTGGTACTGCCATACTGGCGATTGTATATAGTTAAATGCTCAAGCATAGGACATTGGGAGATAAACCTTCCATACTCTCCAGGCTCAGTTACGGCATAATCAAGATGAAGTCTGACAAGTCTAACAAATCCTTCAAGTGCAGGAGGTCTAAGTGTGCAATTAACAAGCTTCAAATGTCTGAGCCGATCAAAAGTAAATAGATGATGAGGCACCACCACAGGAATGGCTGATTTGGCAAAACAAAGCGCGAGTTCTTCAATACTATGGTTGGCCAAGCAATGCAGCCACCAGTTGACAGCAGGGTGAAAATTGGAATAACAAGCAACCTCATAAGTGAACTTGACTATGGGCCCTTTGTGGAGCAACAACACTTGATAGACGATGGAATCAATTTTGTTATATTTTTGAAATCTATTTGTGAGAATTCGATCAAAAACAAGATATGGAGTAGTCACCCATTTGTAACGCCATTCTCTTGACAATACACTTGTCCTCACTGCATCACGCAATGGCAAATACTTAAGAATATCATCTATCACATTGCACGGAAGGTCGCTAACTCTATCACTACCAATGTACATCCCTTTCTTTGTTCTAGCCATAAGGGGCCAATGCTCGGACAAAAACTGCAATTGATCATCAAAATCAATATCAATGAGTAGGCCAAAAAAACAACAAAAGGTTGTCTCTGGTATGGAAAAATTAAGATAACGGAGGCATACTAGAAAGTCTATAATATGCATCAGCGGTTACATTTCTACCAACCTTGATTAAAGGAACAATACGCTCGTTTCAAAGATCAACAAGCATCATAGGTAAATTACAAAGCAATGGAATTAAGCACGAAAAGGAAATCGATTATCTTTCGTTCACAGTTCAGACTTCATGCTAAATTTTAGTTCATAAGAAATGCCAAAGGTAACTATAATTACAAAGTTATCAATGTAAAATAAACCGCCTTAGTAACTTCACTGAGCAGTCATGAAACAAGAAAAGGTTTAATTTGCAGCATTTCACGAATCAAAAGACTGAGGGGGGGAGAGAAAAAAAAAAGACCCAATTCCTGATGTGTAGATTCTTCACCAAAAAGTACAAATAAGGAACACAACTCGCAACCAATTTTGGATTTAAACCAATTAATAAAGAACCGCAAAAAGAAAAACCCTTCACATTCTTGTACTGCAAATTAATGTAAAGATGGATGAAAAAATAAAAAAATAAAAAAATAAAAAAAGAAACCCACGATGTGAAAGAGAAATAACAGTGTAGCATAGACGGAACCAACTTCAGACCGGAGATAGAGTTTCGTACTAAGAAGCCAGCAAGCCAGCAACTTCGCTAAGCAATTTACATTTGCAGCATTTCACCAATCAGAAGATCGAGAAAACCTAATCACCCCCAAAGTCCTAATTAGGAAATTACACAACTCAAGACCTTTCCTTGTTCAGGGAAACAGTCTTAGCACACCAATGTTAATAGTACGAGCTGGTTCATGAAGATGTAACCATCAAAAGGACCAAACTATAAAATGTACACGATTTGCTCTTTTTCATCAAACCCAAAAAAAAAAAAAAGAAAAAAAAAATAAAAACCCTTCAGATTATTGTGATGCAAATTGATGTAGAGATGGATGAAAAAGGCGAAGGAAAAAGTAATGCATAAACACTAAATCCGCCATCGCAGTGTTCATAAACAAATCATAGACGAGAAATGCAAGAAAAACCGGAGGAAAGATTCACACATGAGTTAAGAGTTTCGTACTAAAGAGCAGCAACAGCTGAAACGCCTAGAATCTTGGGGATTTGCTAAACAGTATATACGAAGTTCGGAAAAAACATGGCAAAAAGTGCTGAAAATTATAAATTACCTCTTATGACTATATCTAATATAGGTATATTGTTTCTTATGTTTGATATTGTCAATTGTTGAATTAACATTAAAGTTTTTTAACAAATTTGCTTTTCAATGTTAATCGCTATGTTGGATTGATCGGACTGAAGATGTTGAGCCTATATTTTATCATCTTTTTCGAGAGTTGATTTATCAAAGGAAGAGTCAATTACTTTATGTTTGGTGCTCTCTCAATCAACCAAAATAATTATACAATTGTCAAGTATTTACACAGATATCAAAATATCAATGAAAAATTCAATTGATGTTACTTAACTAATTCTCAATATAATTTGAACTTGGGATTATTGAGGTCTTAGGTTCGAATTATTTTTTCCTTTTTTCTTTCACATTGGGTTGGAAATATGTGTTTGTATTTTCACAGATAGGATATATCGAGTGAATTTTGTTTCAAAAAAAAAAAACTACCAATTGACAAGTATTCAATCAAATAAAATCCTAAAGTTATTTTACAATTAAATGAGCAAAAATATAAGAGAAAATAGAAAATAGGATTTGTCTAAATTAAGGTACCCTTTGTACTTAGATTAACATTAGATACCCTAATACTTTACTAAAATGTGAGATTACATGTTATTTATACAACACGCTGAAATTGCCTGCAACCTTTTATTTAAGTTTGAAGAACTTGTTATCTACTAGTCACCAACAATTTTAAATTTTATTTATATGTGTTTGGTGTATTAAACCAAACTTATCCAACATTCATTTATATATATATATATATATATATATATATAAATATATTACAGTACTATCTTTTTATTGTTTCTTCAAAATGGTCTTTTTAAGTGTTTTGGTTTTCAATATTTCAGACACTAATTCCTGTTACTCTTTTTTTTTTTTTTTTTGTGTCCGACATTTATTCATATTTAATCGCACTTGGTATAATCTCTAACCTTTTATCTTTGGTTTGAAGAGTTCTCGGATTTTGTATATGTTATTGTTCCACTTTGTTTTGTAGCACTACAACATATGCTCAATTGACTTTACCAATATACCCTTCCATTAAATGGCATGAAATGTAGTTTACCAATAAAGCTGCTCAAAGACATAAATGTAATTGCAAACCATGCTAGATCAAAATGTTGGACTGGCCTTCCTTAATTTCATCACCCCTCCCGCTGCATAATGGGTTAGTACATGGACTGGCCAATTTTCATTGCATCCTTGTCCACTCAATCAAACAACCACACATGTATGGACTAACTTGTTGAATACATTGTATTCCAATTAACGCAAATAAGTGCCATAAAAAATCAGAGCGTAGCTCAGGGGAAGCAACCAATCAGCATATATCCTCCGATTATCCCAGAGAGACGACGATGGCAGGATTTGAGACTCACCTCACCCAGCTCGACCTCCATCGACGCAATTCCCACCACTGCAAGCATAAATGATCGTCGAAAACCCACAATTTTTATTGAAAAATAAAAAAAATTAAGCAGGAGTGTAAAACAAAAGCTGAAAAAAGAAAAATGGAAATGTGGGGGATCGAACCCCGTGCCTCCCGCATGCAAAGGGAGCGCTCTACGATTTGAGCTACATCCCCAACTTAATGTGTTTGTTGGTGTTAACGATCTTGCCTTTAATTTCTCAACAATTCCCCAGTTGAAGACTACAAAATGACTCCTGGTTGACAGGACCACAGCTCTACCTACAGAAAAGAAAACAAAACGATCAACATATTCAATTAAAGACACCTTTAAATATTTTAATTTTGTAACCCAATAAATAACATGTAGTACATTTATTTGAATTTTATTTTATTTTTTGGTCTTAGCCACCCGATTTCGATTCACTAACCGACTAATTTGGATCGGGTACTGCAGAGGCCATTTTGGGGGATGACCCTTTCAACCCAATTGCTCCATTTACAATATCAGAATTCGAACTTTAAAGTTTACTTAAGGAATCCCGCTGGACTAACTGGTAGTTAGTAATACATTTATTTGAATTTAATAATAAAGAACTAAGTTCTATCAAAGAGCATTGCAACACCAAACTGTTCGATCAAATGCCTGAACCAATAAACAAATCCGGAACGAGACATGGAACCTGAAACAAACAACGCTGCAGCCTCTTAAAAATCTCATTGTACCGATTCATACTTGTCCACAAAGGGGGAGTAGTAAGTAGTAACGGTGGAAGGACAACACGAGACGACGTGCCCAGCGCTGGTGGCGTTGCACATCCAGCTGCACTGGGCGAACGAGCGCCACGCTTTCGAGCCCGGCGACATCATTGTGTTGGCAAATGGCATATCTTCGTTGCTCGTATTTTCTTGGTCTCCTTGGAGTGTGCTATCAGCTAATAAGATAACTGCATCACAAATTAGCTAATCACATATAGTTGAAAACAAAATACACAATCTTCATGTTTAATGAATATTACCCTAACAAGTATTTAATACTTTTATTAAAAATTTCAAAAAAAAAAAAAAAACAAAACAAATTGTACAAAATCCAAAAATTTTGTGAGTGTTTGTAATTCCCCCCCCCCCCCCCCCCCCCTTCTTTTCTTCCTTCTAGATTGTATGTAGAATTTGTATGTGAAAAAAAAAATACATGGAAAAAACTTAAAAAGGAAAGTAATGTGTGTATTTTGTGTTGAACCTCTTTTATTCTTTTTAAGTACACACACTTAATAGATACTAATGGACTTGATGTTTGGACCAATATAAGGACTTTCAATTTTTTTGAGTGGTGTTCAATAAGAAGAAAAATGAAAAATTTAGAACTTTTTTTTTCTTTAATTTTATGTTCAATACATGATTAAAAAAATTAATTATAGTGGTCATTGAACCTATTGAGGCTAATGTGCCTCCACCAATGTGTTTATTTGATCTCTAAAATTGTAAAAGTGTGATTACTTCAGTTTAGTTAAAAATTCACATACACGCACTTCATTAAACCTATTATTTGAAAATATTTCAAATATCAATATTGCAATTAATTAATGAAATATATCTTGGATTGTCTAAATAAAATTCTTAAGATTTCTTTTTTCATAAGTTGTAAAACCAAATTCAAATAATCTAGACATTTTTATTTATATGGAAATTAAATTTATGACTTAATTCTATAAAGTGCTGCCGTCAAGCTCTCTCTCTCTCTCTCTCTCTATATATATATAGAGAGAAAGAGTTGTGGTTGCAGCACTACACAACAAAACAAAAAACCATATCCTCATACCAAGTTTTATTTTATCTCCATAATTTACAACACTTGATATAAGTGAAGATGGTTTCAATGAAATTGGTTTTCCTAGCAACTATATTGCTAGCAATATTGGGTTAGTTTCTTTCGTCCCTATCTCACTCACCCATACATGTAGCATATTAACTTAAAAAATAATTTTAAATGAATCATGCAAAAATATGTTTAAAATTATAAATACAGAATATCCATTAAATTTCTCCACTTCCTAAATTATTAGAGGAAATGCTATTTTCTTGACCGACAATAATATTTATTTTATAATAAATTAATAGCGTGTCTATTGAAATTTTAATTGATAGGTGCTCCACCATTGAAATTTTAATTGATAGGTGCTCCACCATTCAGTGAGGCCTTATTTCGCAGATGTCAAACGGATGAAGATTGTAATGCCGCTGCTCTGCCTCTGAGCAATGATTGTCCAATAAAAGTTTGTGTCAATACGTATTGTCTTTGCAAGCAGGAGGCATTGGAAATGAAGGAGAAGAAAGAGATTTTGAAGAGAAATTAGTTCCTGCATGATTGACTAGAAAAGATTGTGTTTGGTCCTCAAAAATTGAATGTTGTTGAATTATTAGGTTTATATTTAAATTGTTTGAATTAATTTGAATGAGACGAATATCATGCATTGATCACGTGTTATCTAAATTATAAATAAACTGAAATAAAAAAGACATTTTATTGATGGTATGGTATAAGAGAATAATATCGTCGAGTTACCCTCCGTTTGGTTTTTAGATTTTGGTAAGGAAAATAGGAAGGAAAATTTTTGTTTGCTTCAAATGATAGTACTCTTTGCTTTCATTTTTTATCCTTCTTGTTTTCCTTCTACTTTTCTTCTCCAAATTCCTTGTTCCAGACATAGCATTAAAGTATTTGTTTCGCTTGAAGTTAATTCCGCCCCCCACCCACAGAGCCATTTACCCATGCACATGCATGCAATAGTTTAGAACAACATTAATATTGAATAGCTAAAAGGACTTGGCAAAAGTAAATAAATAATTTACGGAACAATATTTGGAAAACATTATTATCACGAGACAAACAATCCATCTTCGTCCTAATCTTGTTACTTTAAATTTTATTATAGTTCGGTTTAGCAAATCAAACATCAATTTGTATCCCCATTAGAATAGATCCATTATAGTTAAATTTTGGTATTGCTTATTTGGGCACTTCTATGAAGTGCTATAATAGATACACCATTGAAGCATAGTTTTAAAATGTCGCATTATACGTGTAAAATTAAATCCTTTTTTTAGCAGTGATTCTATGTGGCCTGTGGGTATATATATGAGGAAAAGAGAAACTAACCCAGAAGTGATTAGTAGGATGATCACCAGGAAAATTACTTTCCTTGAAGTCATCTCCACCTATATAAAATGTGTTGGCAAAAATCGATGGAGAATGTGATTACGATGAGTTATTAACGTGTTAATTTAATTTTCTCATGAAGTGGTACAATGGCTACACTTGAGTCCATAATTATAGAGTACATTACAATGAAGCAATAATATAGAGTACTGTTGAGGTCGAGAAAGTGATTTATTCCAATTGATGTTTGATGGTAAGTGGAGTTGTTTGCTGTCACACTTTGGGCCCGCAAGCCTGTTGGATATGAGAATTGCCTCCAAACCTATCGAATGCATCATTAAATTGAGTTATGAATAACTTGCCCAAAAGAAATATCCAATGAATACACTTGAGTTCTTAGGCCAAGCTTATAAAGAATTCTATTTTTCCTTGATTTTCCGATGTGAGATGGGGTATTACAATCACCCCTCCTTCAGAACGTGACGTCTACGTCGCAACGTGACACTTTTTTAGGATCTATCGCCAGGCATTGGGACTCTAGAGATAGTTCCTGCGGGCCCAAGAGGTGCCTCTTGTGTGTACAAAGAGGTAAGTATTTTACAAATGATATAATACAATAGTACAAAGTGTATTTTGCCCTATATAGTATAGAAGTATAGATGACAAGATTCCCCTCTAAACACTCTGTCTACATTCTTAGTTCTTAGTTATGGGTCTCTCTATATATTGAATAAAGTTTTTTAATATTTGTGTTCCTTTATAAAATTAAAAAGAAAATTAATAAAATAATTGGACGGAATGTTGGATGTTTTAAAAAAATTAGAAAAAAGATTATCCTGTAATCTAATCACTCTTAACATTGCAAGATTAAATTGAACAATGAATTTTTTTCATTAAATAATAAAAATTTGATTTTTATATAAATAATCTCCTATAAAATCAAAATCTTAAAAAAATAACACCAAAAAATGTGAAAAATGATGAGTTTAGATTGACTAAATAATTACCGACTACAAAATTCATTCAACCATAGTATTATACTGGGAGAATTTACTTTGTCACTAATATTAATAATTAGAGAAATTATAAATCTTGTAAATTGTCTGAGTAATTGAAAGATCTATAAAAATATCCAAAATTTATAGCCAAAATATTATATCATAAAGAAAAGAACAAAGAAACCTAATAAATCTAGCCAATTATTGTAGTACAAAAATTACTAGAGGAGTCATCCTAACAGCAGTCAAAGTTCTTACTAACAAAAATAACAAAATATAAAAATTTAAAAGGATTAAAATAAAAATAAATGCAATAAAATCTTTGAATAACGCCAGACAACAGATATTTCAAGATGAAGAAATTCACTAATGAATTAGGCGAGAGAGAAGAAATAATTAAAGAAGAAAGAAAAATAGAAGATTCTTTCATTTTTGGAGATGTTAGATGACATTAATACAATATAAATAAAAAAAATATATGCAATATTGATAATTGACCAAAAAAACAAAATAACAATCAACTAAAATTTATTCTAACATTATGGATTTGGCTCTAAAATTGTCACCAGCCTTATAAGATTGAGTGCTTCCTAATTTGGTGCAAGGGCAGGCTTTGAAGTTTGAACACAAAATACATCTCATTATTTTTATTTAACAAACTGCTCTTGTTCAATAATCTAATATCCTCTGAATTAAAAACTAGTATCTTTTTTCCTATTCAATGTTCTAGTTAGATGGAGCAGTAAAGACCATATCTCTTCTTTTTTTTTTTTCGCTCTTACGGAAAATCGTCCCTTTGTCGTCTGAAGTAAATAATTGCATCATTTTACTGCGGACTACCAGCAATAAATTTATTTTTTTTTCTTCCATATATAATTGGAAAAAGAAAATTATATAGCTCGGATCATCAATGACAGAGGAAAAATCAATACTCTGAACTGTGATCGAGTAATTCATAGCTCGTCTTACCAACAAAATTTTCATAATATGGGTTCATAAATTTTAGTAAAAATTTCCTATAAAAATTCATGGTGAAAATTTGTTAGGGGGTGAAGGTAATTTAAAAATGTTCCAAGGGAGGTGAATGTAATTTCATAATCTCCCAATACTAACTCCCGTTAGTTTTAACAAAAAAAAATTAATGGCAGGACCAACTCTGACGAAAAATGTAAAGATGAGAGACTGAAATTGATGATGAGTAAAAATGAGGGACCAAACACTACAAAAAAAAAAACAGGATTTAGTGACGAATTTTGCCCAAAGATTTGTGCCCAAAATTTTAGCCATGGATTCGGTCCGTGGCTAAAAATGACATGGCTAATCCTTAGCTACAGAGATTAGCCATGGATCGATAGCTACGAAATAGCTATTAGCTACGGATTTTCTATAGTTTGATTTTCAAAAAGAAAAATAATGCTAGCTACGGAAAATTCGTAGGTGATTAGTACCATGTTTTGGTAACGACTCTAGCTACGAATAGTCCATAGCTTAACATCACCAATTAAGTAAGGACCATCCTTGGCTAATAGATAGATTTTTTTGTAGCTATTAGCTATGGAAAATCCATGGCTAGTAGCCACAAAGAGTTTGTGGCTATTAGCTGCGGAATGCCTATAGCTAAATTATTATAGAAATTATATTAACTATGGATTAAGGAGTATAGTTGGAGGATTAAAATTATATTTTTTTCCCCAAAGTATTAATTAGAAGTTCATAACGTCATATTATCAGTTATCTCAAGTGATAAGTTGGAGTTAAATACAATTTAGAGGGTGTTTGGCTAAGCTTATAAGCTCCTCAAAACATCTTATAAGATGTTTGAGAGCTTATAAGATGGTGCAAAGTGTTTGGCAAAAATTTTGGAGGTGGAGCTTATAAGCTCCTCAAATAAGATGTTTAAGAGCTTATAAGCTCTTTTTAAAAAAGTAAGGAGGTAGCAACTTATTTTTTAAGATCTACCAAGCTCCTTTATTTTTAACCAAATTAATTACAATATTGCCATTACTAACATCTTATAAGCTATACCCCTTCTTATTTATCCAAACACTTTAATAACTTATTTTTAAAATAAGATCCAACATCTTATAAGTTCCTAAATCATCTTATAAGATGTAGAAGCTTATAAGATGTTTTAAATAAGCTTAGCCAAACACCCTCTTAATCCCATTTGTTAGAATTTTTGTACGTTTGGTTTCCCAAGGTTGTAAAATTGATCTTTTTAGTCATATATATTAACCACCGTTGCAAGAATAGGACTTCCATCAAATAATCAGCGGTATGCTAGTTTTTAAAAACATAAGGAATTTTAGATTATTTTTTAACACAAGATCTTTTGTGCTACTTAGAATTAACACATGAGTTTCATAAATTTAATTTAAGGTGAAAAGGATAAATTTGCAAATCTAAAATACTATTATACATGCAGAAAGAGCGCATGTAAAGTACACTATCAATCAAAGATCTTCGCTAATGATTTTCACATTTCCTAGGGTCTTTTGTACTAATATTTATTTCACAGGATTTTTTGATTTAATTACACTTAATACAGAGGTGCTCCATGACAAAAACACTGCTTGTTTGAGTTCCTTAAACTTTATCTTTATTATAAGCTGATAATTGATAACCTCACAAACTTTCGCTTGATTAAAATTTATTTCTATTTTCATTATCTTTTTTCTTTTTTTCACAAGTCAAAAATGTGCAGATGGAAATAAATACAGCAAATTTTTTTTTACCATGAAATAGACAGAACATTGCAAAATTTTTTGTGGAAATCATACAATAAATAGCTATGCCACATTATATTTTATTAAAATAAAATGATTAGCATAAATCTCATGCTATGAATGGAATCCAATTAAAAAATATAATATTTCAGAAGAAGTGGATTTTGTGTATGTTTACGAATAATATGTCACCCACGCACGCACATCTGCTAGAATTCAAACCCTAAAATTACACTCTTCACACCTTTAAAATAGACACATATTCATTAGGCCAAAGTTAGTCTTTAAATCACTACAACGAAATAATATTTCGAAAACATTAATCTATTTTGTTATTAATTTCGATGGGCCCAACTTTTATATTGATTCTTCTTGAATATTGAATTGCTAGTGTATGTTCCATGTTATGCACAGAAGCAATTAAAAGAAATTTTCATAAATCAACTTGTCTTGTAGTTTTTATATTATTTTATATATATATATATATATATATATATTTTAAATTGTAACATCTAAATTAATTCAATTGGAGTCAATGACCCCCTTGCTATATTATCTAGTATATATAGCTTGTGTTTGGTAGGAATTTATGGATGAGATTATATTAGTATCTCATTGATAATTATGTTTTGCATAATATTTTTTGGCCCTTTATAAAGTGAAGGCCCGATTTCTTATCCATTAATCTATAGGTTAGCTCATTCCACCCATGCGAGTGAGATGCATAATCCAATTGATTTGGATTAAGTTGATAGGAGTTGTGATTTACTGTATTATCCTTAAACTTATATAATGAGGCCTAAATTTAAAGCTTTTCGTAATTTGCTTCTACTCTATATAGGAAAAATAACACTATCAAACACTTTTTTAATGGATATCTTGCGAAATAATACTTGCCACCAAATAAATTAATGCAATGGATTGATAACATTTATAGCATGTGTATCCAATGATTTTGTTATTACACACAATCCTATATTGCTACCAACCACAACTATAATATATAGATATGTAGTAGGAAGACTGAATAATGTATTTATAAAAGATAAATAATGAAAAAATTAAATAAAATATGCTTTGATAAAAAATAGTCCATTTGCTCCTTTAAATATATTTATTTATGAAATTATGTCCTAAGTTATATGTATAGCACAACTTGATAAAAGGCAATAAAAACAATACATATAATAAAGAAATAAAAATGTATAGATGTATAAAAAGAAGCTAAGACTTTTTAACAAATAATTAAAACTAATCGAAGTAAATTTTCAAGATGTAAATAAAAAAATAATAGCTAAATGACTAGACTTTTCAAAACACTAGCAACACCGCACACTCTACGTATGTGCAAAATATAAAAAATATATATAAGCCAAAATGAATTCTAAAAATATTAAAATCGATGAATATTCCAATTCTAGTAAATTTCCAATTCTGAAATTCTTCTAACATATCCTAGTTCTGTCTCCCTGCATACCTAGCCATCCTTATTAATTTTATTTTTTCTTGTCTTTCGTATCAACTTAAAGTGTTTCTACAAATTAGTTGAAAGACAAATAGATTCTTGTTCGCTCTTGAACCACCTTCTTGGATGTTTTTTTTCACAAATCCACACGTTTTGGGAAATCGAATCCAATAGGCCTTATTGTGCTGGGTCCTTAGTTTCGCCAACTGAATTAGGCACGATTGGCCTTTCTTGGGACTTGGAATAAACATATGACACTGAATGTAATATAACAAGACTTGTATAGCCAAAAAAGGAAACGCACAAGTTACAGAAATGTCAAGTTTGCTAATGAAAAGTGACCATATATCTACCAGTTAGCCAAGGAGACTAGTCACACATTTACCTGTTCACCATTATCAATGCATTAATCAATGAGTGTATTGCGTTATGCATAATTTCCGGAGAACCATAATGTCCGGAGAAACAATGAAAACGTTTACTCACCTGAATGATCTACCGGTAAAGATTTCTGCTTTGGATGATGCCCGCGGGAATCTTTCCAAATGTTTCAACATTTGGGTTTCTTTTTTAGTTGCAGGTCTTCTACGATAGACGAGCTTCAATTCCAATTTTATAAGTGCAGTTGCCGATGATAAAAGAAGTTTCACAAATTCCATTTCAGGTTTCGAACTTGAGAAGCCATCAAATTCGACATTTTTTAGGCTACTGAGAGTGCAGTACTTTTGTCCCTTCAGAAATTGAGCAGCAGGCTTCACGTCACCTCGATGGGTTTTTGACTTGAATAGGAAGGGAAGAGTGAGCATGGTCCTTCGAATGAGGAAAAACGAAGAAAAAAGTATATACATGCAATTCAATTACTTACTGTAATTTGAAGACTTTCTAAATTAGGGGAGCTTCTAATCAAGCTAACAGCACAGCTGACTTCGGCTAGGCTTACAAAATCAATCTCAAACAACCGAAGAACCAATAGATGGCTAAGGTTGTAAGGAAGATGAGCAGAGTGCTTCACGTTACCATCATGATAGGTGCTTGACTAGAAGAGGAAGACAAGGGTCAGAGAAAAACAGGAAACATACATACATGTGCAAAGGCTTATAAAATACTCGAATTACTTACTTTAATTTCAAGAGTGCAAAGATTAGGGGAGCTACTAATCAAGCAAAGAGCACAATTGACTCCAGCTATACTTCCAAAATCAATATTGAACAACTGAAGATCAATTAGATGGCTAAGGTTGTAAGGAAGTTTTTGCGGCACACCACCTCTTGCCAAAAACTTGAAGAAAATACACAAGAAAAAGTGAGAGACTTGACAAGCGAACGTAAGTTGACAGATTTAAAAGAAAGCAAAATCAAGCTCTTCTTACCTCCAAAAAGTCGAAACTAAGCTTCAGTTTCTTAATGGAAGACAGTTGAGCCAAAAACTCATTCAAGTTAGTCTCTAAACCTTGATAGCTTGCTGGTGGAAAACTTTCGTACAAGATAATTGAAAGTTCTTCAAGGAGTGATGTGTTTATAAAATAAATTGAAGGGAGTTCGTCATAGCAGCAAAAGCAAAAAGACTTGAGATTAGGCGCATCAATCTCCAGGTCTGCAAATGTCATACTGCTATGGTCACTGTCTAGATCTAAATGCTCAAGGATTGGACATTTGGAGATAAATCTTCTAAACTCTCCAGGCGCAGTGAGAACATTACTAAGATGAAGTCTGACAAGTCTACCAAATCCTTCAAATGTGGAAGGGGGTTTGAGCGCACAACTGACAAGATGCAAATGTCTTAAATGATCAAAAGTAAATAGATGATAAGGCATTGGTCGATCAATTTCTGAGCGGGGAAACTGAAGTGTAAGTTCTTGAATAGGATGGTTTGACAAGAAATGGAGCAAGTGGTTGGCGGAAGAACGGCGATTAACATAATAATAATCAGCCTCAAAGGTGAACTTGACTATGGGTCCTTTGTGGACCAACAACACTTGATAGATGACGGACTCAGTGTTGAAATCTTTGTGTAATTTTTGCATGAATTTTCGATCAAAAACAAGACATGGAGTACTTAGCCATTTGTACTGCCATCCTCTCGACAATATGCTTGTTCTGACTGCATCATGCAATGGCAAGTGCTTAAGAATGTCATCTATCACATTGCAAGGAAGGTTGCTAATTCTATCACTTGCAATGCAACTCTTTATCCTTGTTCTGTCCATAAGTGCTAAGGCTTAAACAGACCCTGCAGATGATTATCAAAATCACTATTAATGAGTGTGTGCTGAGACCAGAAAAGTCACCAAAAAATTCTCATACATGGAGGAATTAAAATAATGGAGGTATGCTTGAAAAGTCTATAATATGTATCATGGGTTATATAGACCAACTTCGATTGATGAACGACACGCTAGTTTCATAGATTAACAGGCATCGTAATTCATAAGTAAATCTAAAAGTAATAGAGTTAAGCACAAAAAGAAAATAAATTTCACTTAACAAGAAATACCAAAGGTAGCTATAATAACAAAGCTGGGAACCTGGACAGAGTATGAGCATTGGTTCATGAAGATTTAACAACCCAAATAAAAGTTTAATCTTTAAATATTAAACTGTAATTGACACCAGAAAGCCAATAAGAACTTGAATGATGATAACCCAAGATTTTGAAATTTAAAAACATTTAGCCGCAGCCTACCCCCCCCCCCCCCCCCAACCAACGCCCCCTTCCCCCCTTTCCAGTTTCCACCACAACCCACCCACCCAAAAATAAAAAGAAAGAAAAAGAAAACGAAAAATAAAAGAGAAAAATGTGAAAGCCTTCACATATGAAAGAGAAAAGAACGCCCACAAAAACGAAGGAAGAGTAAGATCACAAACACTAAATCCGCCTTCACAGCATTCGTGCCAAAGGGCAGCAACGACTGAAGCGTTTAGAATACTCTCTCTCTCTCGGGAACTCAAAAGGTTTTTACTGAACAGGTGGAAAATATTGATCAAAAGTCAATATGAGAAGTTATATTTGGAAAAGACACAGAATATGATGCTTTGAATTTTTGTTGAGTTCCTTGAATCTCCAGATTATAAGGCTATAATTGATAACCTCGCAACCTTTTTCATGATTAAAATTGATTTCTATTTTTATTATTTGTTTTCTTTCTTTCATAAGTCAAAAATGTGCAAATGGAAATAAATACAGTAAATCATTTCTACCATGGCATGGATAGGACATTGCAAATTTTTTGTTTAAAGCATACAATAAATAGCTATGTCACATTATGTTTTACTAAAATAAAATGATTAGCATAAATCTCATGAAATGAATGGAATCGAAATAAAAAATATAATATTTCAAAAGAAGTGGATTTTATGTGTGTTAACGAATAATATTTTAGTAAACTAATTATGTGTGTTAACGAATAATATTTTAGTAAACTAATTGCATAACAAAAGCAAATAAATACATAGTAATAATAAGAGAAAAAAAAAAGAAAGAAGTTAATTCTTTTTTTTTAATATATATATATATACATATATATATAATGCACACATCATCATCCGCGTCATGCACGTACATCTGTTAGTTATAGAATTCAAACATTAGAATTACACTCTCGTCACGTTTAAGATGCAATACATTTTCATTAAGTTAAAATTATTCTTTAAAGTAGTACAGTGAAATAATATTTTGACAATAGTAATCTATTTTATTATTAATCACACCCTTAAGACGATATATATGTTTTGTAGGCTACAATTGTTCTTTAAAGAAGTACACATAAATAATATTTCGACAACATTAATCTATGTTGTCATTAATTCCAATGGGCCCCACTTTTACATAGATACTTCTTGAATATGGAATTACTAACGTATATCTTGTGCTATACACGGAAACAATTAGAAGAAAATTACAATAAATCAAATTATATTAAATTTTTTATATAATTTATTTTTTTTTAAAAAAATTATAATATCTCAAATTAATTTAATTGGAGTTAAAAATACACTTATTTTGAAGTTTACTCTAATTACAAAAAATACTCCAATATTTGAGAAATTACAATTACCTTCCTAACATTTCATTTCATCCAACAAATTACACCTACCATTAGTCAAAAAAATTTGAACTTCCAAAATTACTTTTTTAGAAGTAGAAATATGTGTTTGACCATAACAAAATGACTATTTTGCTCTCGAGGGAATTTTTTTGTTATATTATACATATTTAAATTTAAAAATATTATACATATTTAAATATTTTTTAAAAAAATTAAATATTTTATATAACATATGCAAATACTTATAAACATATACTTTAAAATATATAATTGTGATATGTAAATTATATTTAATAAATACAAAATAGATAAAAATATTTTATAATTTTATAAACTTTGTTTTTATAAATACAAAGTTTATTGATATTGTAATATTTATAAAAAAAAAATTATAAAACATATTATATATATAATTAAATAAATTCAATTTTCTTTTTTCCTTTTTCCTTTTCTTTTTTCCCCCCCTTTTAGATGCAACGATAGCCAAATGGTCGAATAATAAATATAATTTTAATTTAATTTTACTATTAACCCAGTAAATTGTCCATGCAGCTTCTTTATTGTAATACTTATATGGAATATAATTTTTTTCTTATTTTTTAGGGAGAGAAAAATTCACTAATTATGAATCACGACCGAAACATGGTACTAAATACAATCGAAAAAGTGAAAACTAGCTTTGCTTGCTCTTGCAAACGAATGATCCTCCATATTAGGCTATACCACTACGTCTCATTCTTCAACGAGTCACACACATTTATGTATACACATCATTTTCTTGCACGAGAATGAATTTTACAACTAAGATGTAAAACGATCATGAGATGAAAAAGAATCGAATAATTTGATTTATAATGAGATAAATGAATGTTTAGAAGAACATGAAGTTACAACATCAACACTGAAGGATCTTTATCAAAATTCTGCCAACACATCTCCCACAATAAAGCAGCAAATAGGGAAATCTTAAGAACCTCAATTTCACACAGTCAAGCTTAGATATATACAAGGATAACCTACGAGAGTTGAATGCGCTAAGATTAACATCATTTCTGCACAAATGTCCAAAAAAACTTTGAAATTCAAGATGGACTACGGTAGTTTCTGACTCTCTTTAGCTAGTTGTTTGTCAATAAACAGTGAGATCTTTTAGCTGTCAAAATGACCTTCACATAATGATTTCTGCTTCAGATGATGCCCGGCGTAATCTTGCCAACCCTTTCAATATGCAGGATTCTTTTTCAGTTGAATATCTTACCCAATAGCTCAACTTTATTTCCAGTTTTAGAAGTGCAGTTGCCGACAATAAAAGAAGCTTCACAAATTCCATTTCAGGTTCTGAACCTAAGAAGCCGTCAATCGTAACATTTTCAAGGTGACTAAGTTTGCACTTTTGCTGTTCCTTCAGAAATTCGAGAGCAGGCTTCCTGTCACCATCAGGTTCGGCTGTTGACTACAAGAGAAAGGCAACAGTGAGTACAGTCCTTCAAAAAGAGGAAAATTGAAGGAAAACATATATACATGTTTAAAGAGGGATATATACTCCAATCACTTACTCTAATTTCCAGACTTCGTAAATTAGGGGAGCTTCTAATCAAGTAAAGAGCACAAGCGACTACATCTATGGTTACAAAATCAACACTCGACAACTCCAGAACCCGTAGATGGCTAAGATTGTTAGGAAGCTTTTGTGTCACACCTCCTCTTCCCAACAACTTAAGTAAAACACAAGAAAATTGTGAGAGGCTTGATGAGCTAAGGAAGTTCATACATTTGGTAGAAAGCAATATCAAGCTATTCTTACCTGCAGAAAATGGCAATTAAGTTTCAGTTTTTTAATGGACAATATTGGACCAAAAAACTCAGTCAAATTAGTCTGAGGACCTTGAAACTTTGCTGGTACATTCAAAGAAATTGAAACATCCTCAAGGACCAATGTGCTTCTAAAACAAATTGGAGGACATGTGCCCGAGAAGCTAAAGGACTTGAGATTAGGAGCATTAATCTGAAAATCTGAAAATGTGGTTCTGCAATGGTAGTCATCAAGATTTAAATGCTCAAGCATTGGACATTTGGAGATAAACCTTCCCAACTCTCCAGGCTCAATGTCGACATACTTAAGACCAAGTGTGACAAGTTTACCAAATCCTTTGAATGCGGAAGGAGGTCTGAGCTTACAACCAACAAGATAGAAGTGCTTAAGCTGATCAAAAGTAAATAGATGATAAGGCATCACTTGTGTTGAGTAGGTCAAATGAAGTGTCAGTTGTTCAACACCATGCTTTGACAAAAAATGAAGCCAGTGGTTGACAGCACAATACATGTTAGAATCACCAACCTCAAATATGAACTTGATTATGTGCCCTCTGTGGAGTAACAATATTTGATAAATAATGGACTCAATGTTGTACTCATCAAGTATATTTTCACCAAAATTTTCATCAAAAACAAGATACGGAACAGTTAACCATTTGTACTGCCATCCTCTTGACAATATGCTTGTCCTGACTGCGTCCCGTAATGGCAAGTACTTAAGAATGTGATCTATGACATTGCACGGAAGGTTGCTAATTCTATCAACCGCAAAGCAACCCCTTGTCCTTGTTCTATCCATAAGGCTCAGGATCCTGCAAATGATTAGCAAAATCACTATCAATGAGTGTGCATAGAAACATAAAGCAAAAGCAAAAGGCTGTCACACACCAAAGAATTAAAATAATGGTAATATTGATGTATTCTAAAAAAGCCTATCATATATCAGGGGTTACATTGATGATGCCAGGAACAATTAGCAGTTTCATATATCATAAGTAAATTGGAAAGCCAAGGAGTTCAGGATAAATACAAGTTCAGCACAAAATCCAAATCAATTCTGTTTCGCTGAGACTAACACTTCTATAAGAAATACAACTAGACAATCCCGGCTCTTTATTTCTAACCACCTTAGCAACTCACTGATAAGCAATCATGACCCAAATCAACGGTTATCATTTGCAGCATTCCATCAATCAGACAGCTTAAGAAAAAACTAATTCCCTCAGGACATATTTTTCACACAATTCGGATAAGGAAACACAACTCACGATCACCGATAAAATTTGAAGAAACTTTTTTTTTATTGATTGATTTTATTTAGATGCGTACAACTCAAATTTCTTATAATAATATGTTCAACTACTCGACTACTACCTAGTTCTCAATTCTTTTGTCCTTCAGATTGAATTCTTGAAAATCGGTTTTCTTGAATATGTAGAATTAATCTCCTAAGAGGATATACTTCAAACCCATTATACTGTCGCGCTGTTGTATTGGATCAGAGCAATCAATCGTGCCCACAAAATTCTCTGATTTCAGTGTGAGCGTCGATTCATGAGTCAATTTAACAACCTAAACTGAGCTTAATTTTTCAATAGTAATCCCCAATTCAAATTTGAAACCCTAAATATTTTTCAAAAATTTACGACATTTGGTGCAAAAGAATGTCAATAAACCCTTCTATTTACCAGCCCTCAAACGAAAAAGGCAGAAGTGAAAGATTGAGAAAAGCAGTTTCACATTCATGCAATTCAAAACGATGACAACAGCCGCATAAACAGAATAAAAGTCGAAAACTTTGAGGGAAATGTAACAGAACAAACGCAAAAATCCACAGCTGAGTTAGAGTTTCATACCAAAATAGCAGCCGCAACTGAATCGAGATTACATACCAAAACAGCTAAATACTTGTTTATGTATTCTATTTTCCCCCCCTTTCCTGTTTCTGGCAGGAGGGATTTTCGAAGGTTTTAATTTATAAGGGAATTCTCAAAGATGCTAATTAAAAGTTTAAGAGCGGACGTTATCAATTTACAAGTGGCAATGGAGAAAAAAATAAATAAATAAAAAATAAAAGAAAAGGAATTACGAGTGACAACTGACAAGGAAAATCAATATATATATATATATATGTGTGTGTGTGTGTGTGTATACACACTTTTGATACAATCACCTCAAAATATTCTGTAAATATCAATCAAAATATCATACGCATACATACACACGCTAACTCGCTCAAAGAGAGAAGGGAAGGATAAGAGGGTTCAAACCTAGACATCAATGGTACTGGTTCAAACTCCCATCATTAACAACAATCCCAATGGCAGGAAAATGAATATATTTGATTATACATTATAACTAGTATTTCGCCCGTGTCAATGCATGGTAAATAAATATTTTTATATATACACATGTATGTGATGCAGGGTTTTTTTGATCGATCACGTGGCGGAGTTTGATACGCTCCGATTAAAATGCTAGTGGCCATCTGCCAAATAGGAAGGAATGCACGTGAGACTAGCCGATTTTGCCTCGGCATAGGCTCTCCGAGGCTTAAGTTAGCTATAGGGTATTTGGAGAAGATAATGAATAATAAAATGTTATTTTTTGCATGTGATGCGTAAGGAGTGATTGATACCTCTCGGGAGTGAGCCTTTTTGGTTATTTATATGAGAAGGGTCCCTTGATGTGACGTGGTCGATGGTGGTTGGTCAACCATTCTGACATATGGGTATAAGTAGACATATTTTTTGTCACTTCTTAGTCTCCTAAATGGCGGGTGACCTCACCACTCATTAATTGGGCCTTCCTCTTGCATTTAATGCATATCTTAGGTATTTATGGCCAATGATTATATTTATGAGAGAATATTAAATGAGCAAATGATTGATGAGATGGACCAATATACTGCAGTGGCAAGTTTGGTGGCGGTAGGTGCAGTCTTGTCAACTGGGATTTGCCCGTTGGCCACCAGCTAAAGCCAAGGTTAAGATCGAAATTTGTGCCCTTGATATATCACACCTCGAAGGCATTTCCAGATTTAGAGCCTTTCGCTCCTTACAACATTTGCTATACGCTGGAACTTTCGAGGACCAAGTAGAGCCCCTCGTGGCACTGAGGCCACGAACTTAATAGTGGGATGGGCTTGGGGATTTCCCCCTCTCGTGACTTGCACTTAGAGGTCTTCCCTTTAGCATGCGAATGCTTTCTTGAGGACAATAAGTCTCTTTGAGGGTAGCCTGCTCCCTCGAGGAAGTTATCATCTTCACTTAACAATTTTCGAGTTAATTTGCCCGCAATGACGTGTATAGCTGAGGTGGCATGCAACACATCAGTATGTATTCATGAATTTTATTAAAAAAAATAACTAGATAAAATAAATTAACTTTTACTATAACATAAATTGATAAATAAGTATATTAAACAACTTATTTAATAACAAACCATGTTCAATTTAAATATTAATTTTGGTAAAATCAAGCAATGAAAGCTTTTAAAAACTTTATCTAAAATTAAGTTACAAATAATTTTAATTATTTAAAATTAAAGTAAAAGAAAAATATTGTAAAGGGCAAATTACACTGACCACCCTTGAGGTTAGGTTAATTTACGAGAAACCCCCTATTGTTTCAAAAATGACCAAAAATCCCCTTAGGTTATACCTATATTATAATTAATACCTAGCCTTAGGTTAACTTATTTCAATTTTCGAAAATACCCCTTTCCCCATTTTTTGAGTGATTTACACTTATTACTCCTTAGGTTAGGCTAATTTACGAAAAAATCCTGAAGTTTCAAAAACTATCAAAAATATCCTGAGCTTATACCTATATTACAACTAGCACCTACTTAGGTTAACTTATCAACAATATTAATTCTTTTTTTTTTTCCTCTGTAATATTGTTATTATACAACTTTCATGTAATAGATTTGAAAAAAAAATGTGATTATTTATTCAAATAAATATTCTGAATTTAATGCATTAAAAGTATCTACCAACAGATCAAGTATGACATATTATCGCTAATACATAGTATATTTTTAAAAAAATGAGTTATAGTTCCCAAGAAAGTCAAAATTTATGTTCTATTAAATTATAAATAAAATTTTCAAGTGCATTACTTAATTTCAATTTTTTTATTTCAATTAATGTTTATATTTCTCATTTCATATTATGGATATATACAACACATATAATTATATTTTTCTTAAATATGAATTTAGCACATATTACATATATTTAGTATAAATTTATAACATAGAACATAATTAAAATAAATGGTTAGTTACACTCTATACCTTAAAGAATATCTTATGTCATATTTATTGTCGAACTTATGAAATATAACATATCAATGGTTGAATTAACATTATTTATTAGTATGTGCTAGTTGTAATATGGGTATAATCTTAGGGGGGATTTTTGTTAATTTTTGAAATTATAAGGAGTTTCTCGTAAATTAATCTAACATCAGGGGTAATCAGTGTAAATTGTCCAAAAAAAAAGGGGAAGGGATATTTTTGAAAATTAAAATAAGTCAACCTAAGGCTAGGTGCTAGTTGTAATATAAATATAATCTCAGGGGGGTTTTGGTAATTTTTGAAATAATAGGGGGTTTCTCGTAAATTATTCTAACCTCAGGGGTGGTCAGTGTAATTCGCCCAAGAATTTATGTCAAAATTGTGCTGAAACATTGTCCTCATATTCCCCTCTAAGAATTCATTTGGATGGAATTTTTTTAGAGAAGAAATACTTTATTTTTTGAAAAAAAAAAGCACTTCAGAGCAAAAATATTGTGTTTGGATGAGCTTTTAGAGAAAAACAAAAAACTAGAAAAAAAAAACAAAAGAAGCCAAACATGAGTATTTTTTAGAAGATATTTAAAATAGTTTCAAATAGAATTACATTTTAAAGTACTTTTAAATACTGTATCCAAAAATAAAATTATTTGGCTTAAAAACAAATTCAACTGTAAAAAATATGGCTCGAGAAGTAATTTTTTTTGAAACCCACCAAAACAACCCTACGTCAAGTAATAGATTTTAAAAAAGAGAAATAAGAAGCAGCCAGATGAATCTCAAGCACCCCAAATTCACACAGAGGATTAGGCTTAGGTACATGCAAAGAGAAGCCACCAAGGGTGAATGCTCTAAGGTTGCCATCAGTTGTGCTACATATCAAGACAAAATATGAAATTAAAAACGTAGGACAATCAGTGCCAACTTTCATCACCTAGTTGGTGGTGGGTAAGTAACACATTAGGGGAACCATATTATGATATTATTGTTATGTTTTGGCTTAATTTCTTTATCCCATATTGCTTAGTTAAGGAAAATGGGAAGTTCCTTAATGCTATAAAAGGACTCTTTCCCTTCCTAGTTTATCATCCCAAAATTTGTATTCTCTTCTCCCAAATTAAAAGAGCAGGCTGCGTGAGTAGTGCTCGGAGACGTAGGCATAATTGGCCGAACTCCGTTATCAATTTTTCGGGTGTGTTCTTTCCTTACCTCTTTTAGTTATTCCGCATTTGATTTGTTTCTTTTCGGTTTTAGTATAGTATTCAATATTTATTTGTCGGGTTTAGGTTGTGATAATATACTGTGCAAGTAAGTTCTGTCTAGGAGACTGGGTTTTAAGTGGGACCATTTGTGACCCCTCCAGCCTTTCCTGGGAATTTATTTGGAATGATAATTTTGTCTTAGGAGACTGCTCAGTAGTCTTTCCTGGAAATTATCGAATCAGTACAATTCACTAGTTGTAACTTGAGTGAAAAATTACCCGAGTTTTCCTAACAAGTGGTATCAGAGCCGAAGGTTCGTCCTAGGTCTGTTTGTAATATTGTTTATATTGAATACTATCATTCGAGTCTGTAATAGCATCAGAAGTTCCACCAACAAATAGTGTTACATCAAATATGACACAAGGGACATCGGCTTCCTCGTCCTCATGGTCAAGGTTTCCAATGTCAAGTTTAAAGTTGGCGGTAGAGATATTTGACGGTACTGGCCATTTCGGCATGTGGCAAGGCGAGGTCATGGACTCCCTTTTCCAACAGGGTCTTGACATCGCCATTGAAGAAAAGAAACCAGAATACATAGAAGATAAGGATTGGAGTATCATAAATCGGTTAGCATGCGGAACAATTCGATCGTGCCTGTCCAGAGAGCAGAAGTATGCATTCAAGAACGAGACTTCTACACATAAATTGTGGAAGGCATTGGAGGAGAAATTTCTGAAAAAGAGTGGTTAGAATAAGCTCCTTATGAAGAAGAGGTTGTTCCGGTTTGATTATCAACCAGGTACTACTATGAATAATCACATCACTTTGTTTCAACAATTAGTAGCAGACCTGTTAAACTTAGATGTAAAATTTGAAAATGAAGATTTGGCTTTGATGCTGTTGTCATCTCTTCCCGATGAATTTGAACACTTAGAAACTACTTTACTTCATGGGAAGGAGAATGTATCTTTAGATGCTGTATGTTCTGCATTGTATAGTCATGAATTGAGAAAACAAGATAAAATGAGAAACAAAGTAGCTACAGCAGATAAAGCATTAGTGGCGAGAGGTCGTCAGCAGAGCCAGTCAAAGGGAAGAAGATGAAGATCAAAATCGAAGAGCAGAGTTGCCAAAGATGAGTGTGCTTTCTGTCATGAGAAAGGGCACTGGAAGAAAGACTGTCCAAAGTTGAAGAATAAAGGGAAGGCTCAGCAAGATGCAAATATTGCAGAATGCAAAAGTGATGCAGAGTCAGATGTCTCTTTGGTGGTATCACCTTCAACATCCCATCCAGACGAGTGGATTTTGGATTCTGGTTGTACCTACCATATGTCTCCCATCCGGGAGTGGTTCTTTGATTTTGAAGAACGTGATGGTGGAGTTGTTTACATGGGCAATGACAATCCATGTAAAATAGCTGGGATAGGTTCAATCAAGCTGCGGAATCATGATGGATCTACAAGAGTTTTGAAAGATGTACGGTACGTTCCGAATTTGAAGAAGAATCTCATCTCTTTGGGGGCCTTAGAGTCAAAAGGCCTAGTTGTGATGATGCGAGATGGAATTCTCAAGGCAACTTCAGGAGCACTTGTGATGTTGAAAGGCGTGAGAAAGAATAATCTGTATTACTATCAAGGTAGTACAGTGGTTGGGATAGTAGCAACTGCAACATCTAGTAGCAAGAAGGATGCAGAGGCGACAAAGCTGTGGCATATGCTTTTGGGACATGCTGGTGAAAAATCCTTGCAAATTCTTGCTAAGAAAGGATTGTTGAAAGGTACGAAGACTTGCAAATTAGAATTTTGTGAGCATTGTGTTCTGGGAAAACAAAGAAGAGTGAAATTTGGCACTGCCATCCATGATACCAAGGGTATTTTGGATTATGTGCACTCAGATGTATGGGGACCTGCCAAGACTCCATCTCTTGGAGGTAGACATTATTTTGTCACTTTTGTTGATGATTTTTCCAGAAGAGTATGGGTGTTTACTATGAAGAAGAAGGATGAAGTGCTTGGAGTTTTCCTTAAGTGGAAAGCTCAAGTTGAGAATCAGACTGGAAGAAAGATCAAAGTTCTCCGAACAGACAACGGATGGAGAATACAAGAGTGATCCTTTCCTGGAGGCATGCCAAGAGTTTGGCATAGTTCGGCACTTCACAGTCAGAAAAACACCACAACAGAATGGGGTGTCAGAGCGTATGAACAGAACACTAGTGGAGAAAGTTCGTTGTATGCTGTCTAATGCTGGGTTAGGCAGAAAGTTTTGGGCTGAGGCTGTGACATATGCTCAACATCTCGTAAATCGTTTGCCGTCATCCGCAATAGATTGCAAGACTCCTTTAGAGGTATGGTCCGGGAAACCTACAACAGATTATGATTCTTTGCATGTTTTTGGTTCTACTGCATATTATCATGTAAATGAATCAAAGTTGGATCCACGAGCAAAGAAAGCTTTGTTTATGGGCTTCAATGCTGGAGTTAAAGGATATCGCCTTTGGTGTCTAGAGGCAGAGAAGACCATCATCAGCAGGGATGTTACCTTTGATGAATCTGCTATGTTGCATAAGGTAACTCAAGAAGGAATTGATGATACTCCACAGCAGGTGGAGTGTACGCCGAAGCAGGTGGAGTTTGAACAGATAATGGTGAGCCCAGAAAAAAGCACCATTAGTGACTCTCCCATGGCAGAAGAAGAGTCAGATGAGGAAGAGGTTCCGACCCAAGAACCTCAACAGCAGCCAGATTCAATTGCTGTTAGAAGGACAAGACGAGAAATTCAGAAACCTGCTCGTTTTGTTGACATGGTCGCTTATGCACTTCCAGTTGTTGATGAAGTCCCATCCACCTTTCCAGAAGCCATCCAAAGTTCAGAAAATGATAGATGGAAAGATGCAATGGAAGAAGAGATGCAATCTCTTGAGAAGAACAAGGCATGGAAGTTGACACAGTTACCAAAAGGCAAGAAAGCAATTGGATGCAAATGGGTATTTGCAAAGAAAGAAGGATTTCCTGTCAAGAATGATGTTCGCTACAAGGCAAGATTGGTAGCTAAAGGCTATGCTCAGAAGGAGGGAGTTGATTATAATGAGGTATTTTCTCCAGTTGTTAAACATTCCTCCATTAGAATTTTGTTGGCCTTGGTAGCACAGTTGAATTTGGAGCTAGCTCAACTTGATGTGAAGACCGCGTTTCTACACGGTGACTTGAAGGAGGAAATCTATATGTCTCAGCCAGATGGATTCAAAGTTGCTGGTAAAGAAAATTGGGTTTGTAAACTTAACAAATCGTTGTACGGATTGAAGCAATCACCGAGACAATGGTACAAACGATTTGATAAGTTTATGATGGGTCAGAAGTACACAAGAAGCAAATACGATCACTATGTGTATTTGCGCAGACTTCAAGATGGGTCCTACATCTACCTACTCTTGTACGTTGATGATATGCTGATAGCATCAAAGAGTCAAGTTGAAATTGACAAATTGAAGGCTCAGTTGAGTAAAGAGTTTGAGATGAAGGATTTGGGAGAAGCCAAACAGATTCTCGGCATGGAGATAAGTAGGGATAGACAGAGAGGCAAGCTTTGGCTGACACAGAAGCAGTATTTGAAGAAGATATTACAACGTTTTGGTATGAATGAAGATACCAAACCTGTAAGTACTCCGCTTGCTCCTCATTTGAAGCTTAGCAGCCAGTTATCTCCAAAGACAGATGAAGAACGAGAATACATGGCGAAAGTCCCGTATGCTAATGCAGTTGGAAGCTTGATGTATGCAATGGTGTGTACGAGACCCGATATTTCACAGGCAGTTGGTGTTGTGAGTAGATATATGCATGATCCTGGCAAGGTTCATTGGCAAGCTGTGAAATGGATTCTACAGTATATTCAAGGTACTGTAGATGTTGGCTTAGTGTTTGAGCGGGATGAATCACTTGGTCAATGCGTAGTTGGATATTGTGATTCTGACTATGCAGGTGACTTAGATAAGCGGTGATCTACAACTGGCTACTTGTTCACTTTAGCCAAGGCGCCAATTAGTTGGAAGTCTACTTTGCAGTCAACAGTGGCTTTGTCTACAACAGAGGCAGAGTATATGGCAGTTACAGAAGTTGTGAAGGAGGCAATTTGGCTTCAAGGATTGCTAAAAGACTTGGGAGTTGGTCAGAAACACGTTGAGGTGTATTGTGACAGTCAGAGTGCTATTCACTTAGCAAAGAACCAAGTTTTTCATGCAAGAACGAAGCATATTGATGTTCGCTATCACTTTGTGCGGGAAATTCTCGAAGAAGAGGAGATACTTCTCCAAAAGATTTGGACTACGGAGAATCCTGCAGATATGATGACCAAGGTGGTGACAAAAGTCAAGTTTAAACATTGTTTAGACTTGGTCAATATCCTGCATATTTGAGTTGGCGCCTGAAGGCGCAAATTGGAAGCACTACGAAGACCGTTTTTTGTTTGATTGAGAAGATTTGCATTTGGTGGGACCAGAAATTGTGCCAAGGTGGAGATTTGTTATGTTTTGGCTTAATTTCTTTATCCCACATTGCTTAGTTAAGGAAAATGAGAAGTTCCTTAATGCTATAAAAGGACTCTTTCCCTTCCTAGTTTATCATCCCAAAATTTGTATTCTCTTCTCCCAAATTAAAAGAGCAGGCTGCGTGAGTAGTGCTCAGAGACGTAGGCATAATTGGCCGAACTCCGTTATCAATTTTTCGGGTGTGTTCTTTCCTTATCTCTTTTAGTTATTCCGCATTTGATTTGTTTCTTTTCGGTTTTAGTATAGTATTTAATATTTATTTGTCGGGTTTAGGTTGTAATAATATACTGTGCAAGTAAGTTCTGTCTAGGAGACTGGGTTTTAAGTGGGACCATTTGTGACCCCTCCAGCCTTTCCTGGGAATTTATTTGGAATGATAATTTTGTCTTAGGAGACTGCTCAGTAGTCTTTCTTGAAAATTATCGAATCAGTACAATTCACTAGTTGTAACTTGAGTGGAAAATTACCCGAGTTTTCCTAACAATTATCCAAGAAGAAACAAATGTAAATGTTTCAGACATCATGAGGAGCTACCAATAACGACTTCTAGTAACGATTTCTGCTTTGGATGATGCCCGGGGGAGTCTCTCCAACGGTTTTAACATTTGGGATTCTTTTTTTTACTCATTAGCTAAGTTCGACTTCTAATTTTGTAAGTGTAGTTGCTGATGCTAAATTAAAGAGACTTCGCAAATTCCATTTCAGGTTTCGAACTTGAGAACCATTTGATCTCCACATTACTGAGTTGATTGAGAGCGCAGTCGGGTTGTTTCTTGAGAAATTGAGCGGCAGGCTTTACATCACCTTTATGATCGGCTGTTACCTACAACAGGAAGACAAGAGTGATGATGGTCATTGGAAAGATGAAAAACGAACAAAAAAGTATATAAAACACTCCGCTCACTTACTATAATTTGAATACATTCCACGTTATGGGAGCTTCTAATCAAGCAAAGAGCATTGCCGACTGCAGCTATGCTTAAAAAATCAAAACAACCCAACTGAAGAACCGATAATTAATGGCTAAGGTTGTAAGGAAGTTTCTGCGGCACACCACCGCTTGCCAACAACTTGAAGAAAAACAAACAAAAGAAAAGTGAGAGCCATGACGAATAAAGGTAAAAAGGTCTCGTGTTGGAAAGAAGTTGAAGCAAAATCATAATCTTCTGGATTACCTCCAGAAAGCCACGACTTAGCATCATCCTTTTAATGGATGATAGTTGGGAGAAAAACTTGTTCAAGTTAGTCTTTAAACGACCTTGAGAGTTTGCCCATGATAAACGTCCGTCCAAGATAATTGAAATTTCCATGAGGAGTGAATGCGTCCATAAAACACATTAAAGGGATTTCGCCACCGCAGAAAAAGCAAAAAGACTTGAGATTAGGCGCATCGATGAAAAGATTGATCTGTGAATGCGGTACTGCTATGGCTGCTGCTTTCTAGAGACAAATGCTCAACCATTGGACATTTGGAAATAAACCTTGTCAACATTCCAGGCTTAATAAGGGCATTCCTAAGATGATCTCAAGTGTAAGAAGTCTACTAAATCCTTTGAACAGGAGAGGAGGTTTGAGCATACAATTAGCAAGCGCTGCAAATGTCTGAGCTGATCAAAAGTAAATAGATGATGAGACACCCACGTTATGAATAATGGCTTTGTAGTAAAACTCAATTTTGAGTTCTTCAATACGATGGTTAGTTTGACAAGAAATGGAGCCAGTTCTCGGCGGCAGAATGGCAATTGAAATAATAACCAACCTCGTTTGTGAACTCGCTTCTGTTTTTCCTTTTTTTTTTTTTTTTTTTTTTGTCTTCTATTCTTTAATAGGTGAGAAGGCATAAATAAAGATCGTGAACATCACTATAAAATCTCTTTATTAGTATAAAGTTTTAAACAAACGAATTAATAATAATAATAATAATAATAATAATACTACTACTACTACTAATAATAATAATCACTCTATTGGCAACAATTGTTAGAATGAAGTAATTCAAAGAGTTTCGAGTTTAAGTTGAATCTTGGAATTGTTTGAACAGACTAGAACTCAAGTTGGAGAACATACAACTTGAAAATTTGAGCTCGAACTCGACTCATTAATTAAAAAAATTAAAAATTAAAAGAAGAATATTATTATCTTGTATCATCTTCAAAATTTTATCATTATATGTTATTAATTTAATCATTCATAATTTTATTTTTTATTTTTTATTTTTTTGTAATCATATAATGCATGATATTAGTTGTAAAGTATTATTATTATTATTATTATTTTATTTCATATAAATATTTTGTAATCTAATATCAATATATAAAACCAACAATAAATTTCAGTTTATTTTTTTAATTGAATAAAATAACACTATCAATTGTTTTCATGGCTATTAAAGTAAAATTAGATATTAAAGTATTAAAAGATAAAGAGTAAACTCGTAGCACCTTTAAAAAAGATTAGAAATAAAAACAAAAAGCGTCTTTCCAACAGGTAGTGAGCTAACGATTTGATTTTCAACTGTAAAAAGATCGAGGACGTGTTTGGTTTCCACCTGCGTGGCACTACCAACTGCTAAATATTATCTATGATCGTATTTGATTTGTTGTGAAATTTCTTATAAGCCATATAATTCCGAATCAACGAAAAGTGCCTATAAGAAAAGCATTTCGAAAGTGCTTTTCTATTATTACAATTTCAAAATTACAATAAACCCTTGTATTTTTACTTTGGAAAAATTGCATTTTTCGTCCTGTAACTATTGATGTTTGGCATTTTTGGTCCTGTCCAAAAAAAATATCATAATATCGTCCTGTATCTTTTCAAAATCCGAAAATTTAGTCCAGAAAGGACTAAATTTTCGGATATTTTAAGGATACAGGACTACATTGCGATTTTTTTTTTTGACAGGACCAAAAATGCCAAACATCCATAGTTACAGGACAAAAAACACTGCACATTTTCATTTATAAAATTCAAAAGATAATTTTTTTTTAATTTTCAAGGGAACAAATTTTAAAATTTTTAATATATATATATACATATATATATATATATATACATGAGCTTTTCTTTTCTTTTTTTTAATAAGCTATATAAAAATTGGACAAATTAGATATTTAAGAACCAAAATCCTATTAATTTTCAAAAACGGTCAATCACCGGAGGGTGGAGGGATACATGGTTTACTATAATCACTTTATAATTCCCATAAGGTTTACTATGCTAATATATTTTTGATGAATTTCGATAAACCTTGCGGTCTGCACAAATGGGGATTTTAAGCATTCTTTTTAATTGTAAAAAAAAATGTAATTAAAATATAGGCAAAATGTGCAGCATTTTTTGTCCTGTAACGATTGATGTTTGGCATTTTTGTCCTGTCCAAAAAAAAAATCGCAATGTCGTCCTGTATCTTTTCAAAATTCAAAAATTTAGTCCAGAAAGGACTAAATTTTCGGATGTTTTAAAGATACAGGACGACATTGCGAATTTTTTTTTGGATAGGACCAAAAATGCCAAACATCAATAGTTACAGGACGAAAAATGCGATTTTGCCTTTTACTTTTACAGTCTCACTTTGTTCATGCGAAATTACATCATATCCCTTTCACAATGCGGACAAATAAAACTTTTACCCCATGAAATATAATTAATTCCGACACACATCAAATATGATTATGCTGAACAAATTCTTAATATGTAGGACTCACAATAATAAAGAATGAAAGATTTTATAATTATAATTCAAAATCAAACACTTTCATTACATTTCTTGTATTATGTTCGTTATATCTCACTTGATTGATACCAAAGTAATGTCAAAGCAATCAATGATTTTTCAAATTATAGATTGACTACAGAAACCACCTCAATTTTTTGGATGATTTGCACTTTTAAACCCATTTTTTGTGAGAGTGCACTAGAAATATCCAATTTACAAGCTCCGATAGTACATTTGTCCATTTTCCAACTAAAGCGCACAAAATATTCCGTCAAATCACATAGAATATTCCATCGGAAAATAGACACACCGAAACATGTGCGTTAAGCCTTTAATATATTAGGTACTTCTAGTAGATCATTGCAAAAAATTAAGTACCAAAATACTAATTACCCCAAGGATTGAGGTAGTGTCCGTATTTAACCCTCTGACTCTGACAATCAACGGTCCAAATCTAACTTTACCAATTCTATTCTTAGAATATTGGAGAAGGCGATAGATATTATGAAATGGCAATTATATCACACAAAAAGCGGTAAATTGTCAAATAATTCAGAAGAATATAACAAGCAGGAACAAGGGAAATCTCAAGCAACCCAGCTTCACATTGTCAATGTAGCTTAGATAGATAAAAGCGCAACCTACTAGGTTGAACACACCAAGGCAAACATCAGTTCTGCCACATATCCAAGGCAAATTATGAAAGTCAATATGGAATACAATAGCTTCTGACTTACTTCAGCTAGTTCCTCGTTGATAAGAAACATATCCGAAGAAGCACTGGAATCTTTTAGATGTCAGAATCACTTCTTTTTCGAGTCATGAGTGATTATTTCTGCTTCAGATGATGCTCGGCGGAATCCTGCCAACTTTTTAAACATCTGGTACCCTTCTTTACTTGCACTTTGTACATGATGGGTGATTACCAATTCCAGTTTAGTGAGGGTGGCTGCTGCTGACAAAAGAAGCTTCACAAATTCCATTTCGGGTTCTGAACCTGAGAAGGAATCTATTTTCACATTTCTGAGGTGACTAAGAGTAAGTTTACAGTTTTGTTGTTCCTTCAGAAATTGAACAGCAGGCTCCACGTCGCCATCACGAGTGGTTGTTGACTAGAATAGGATGAAATGAGTGAGTATGGTCCTCCAAAAGAGGAAAAATGAAGAAAAGCATATACACTTACTGTAATTTCAAGACTTTGCAAATTGGGGGAGCTTCTAATCAAGCAAACAGCACAAGTGACTCCAGCTATGCTTACAAAATCAACATACGACAGTTGAAGAACCATTAGACGGCTAAGGTTATCAGGAAGTTTCTGCGGCACACCACCTCTTGCCAACAACTTCAGAAAATACAAAAGAAAAAGTGAGAAACTTGATGAGCCAAGTTAAGAACTAAGAGTTCACTCGTCTGATAGAAAGCAAAACCTAACTCTTCTTACATGCAAAAAGCGGCGATCAAATTTAAGGCTTTTAATTGATGATAGTTGACTAAAAAACTCGATCAAGTCAGTCAGAGGAGCTTGATGCGTTGTCGATCTGCTCAAAGAAATTGAAACTTCCTCAAGAAGAAATGTGTTTTTAAAACAAATTGAAGGGACTTTGCCCCGGAAACAAAAGTACTTGAGATTAGGAGCATCAATCTCAAAGTCTGCAACCGTGGTATTACAACTGTAGTTGTACAGATTTAAATGCGAAAGCATTGGACATTTGGTGATAAACCTTCTTAACTCTTCAAGCTCAATCAGGACATCCTTAAGATCAAGTGTGACAAGTCTGCCAAGTCCTATGAATGTGGAGGGAGGTCTGAGCTTACACCTTTCAAGACTCAAATGTCTGAGCTGATCAAAAGTAAATAGATGATGAGGTATCGTTTGATGAGTGGAAAACCCAAGAGTGAGTACTTGAATACGATGGTTTGACAAGAAATAGAGCCAGTGGTCAACAGCAGGACGGCCGTCGAAATCATAACTGACCTTACATGCAAACTTGACTATGGGTCCTTTGTGAAGTAACAATATTTGATATATAATGAATTCAGTGGTGTCACCTCCAACCAATGCTTCTTCAAAACTCTCATCAAAAACAAGGTATGGGGTAGTTACCCATTTGTACTGCCACCCTTTTGACAATACACTTGTCCTCACTGCCTCATGCAACGGCAAGTACTTAAGAATGTGATCCATGACATTGCATGGAAGGTTGCTAATTCTATCTGTTGTTATATCCATTAGGCTCAGAGAGATCCTGCAAATGATCATAACAATCGCTATCAATGAGTTTGAGCAGAGCAAGAGAGAAGAAAAAGAAAACCAACAATAACAACACAAACATTCTCATGTACCATAGAATTAAAATATGGTAGTATTGATCTACACTAGAAAAGTCTATAATACATAGCAGGGGGTAACATCGTTACCAACTTCGATGAAATGAACAATAAGCGGTTTCAAGGATAAGCATGTATCATATGTAAATCGAAAGGCGAAGGAGTTCAGGTACTAGATTCCTCTGTACGAACTACAAGTTCAGCTCAAAGAACCAAATTGATCTTCATTTACTCACAAAATTTTACTTCATAAGAAATACCAAAGGTGGTCATAATTACAAAGTTGCAACTCAGACAAAAATAGCATTGTCAAAATACTGCTTAACTCTTTATTCCGAATATAAATGAGACCACCTTAGCAACTTCACTGACATGGATTCATGAGTCGAGGAAAGGTTACTTAAAATTTTTGCACCATTTCACTAAACAAAACATTCAAAGAATATATATTTTTCACAAAAATTAAAGTACAGGGAAACACAACTCGAAACCAGTCCTTTTGGATCAAAGCCATTTACTCAGGGCCATGAGTTAAGAACACCAATTTTAGCATGAGCATTGACTCATGACTCGATTTAACTAACAAATTAAAGTCCATTCTTTCAATACTAAATCATAATTGCCCCCCAACCCTGCTCAGGGAGTACGAACATGAACAGCAATAACCAATTTTTCTTTTTTTAACTTCACAGATATTCACAAAATTTGGAGTAAAAATAAAAAAAGCATCTGAAAAGGATCCACCAATCATAAGGAAAAGTAACAGCAGAAACATTAAAATCCACAAACAGAGTGTTCATAGATAAATAAAAGACTGGAAATGCAGGAAAAGGATGGAAAGAAACAAAAACTTGATACCTCGATCTAGAGTTCCACACCAAAGAACAGCATCAGTTGAAGCGTTTACAACATTCTTCAACCTTTCTGGGAACTACCCCCCCCCCCCCCCCCCCCTCTCTCTCTGGTTCAAAGATTTTCCAATTTTGTTCAAGTTCTTAAAAATGTCAATCTATACTTAGAAGGGATGGCAACGCCCCGGAACCGTGATGGATCCGAACCCGGCGGGTTAGACCCGTTGAACAACCGGGTTCCTAAAACCATCCCAACCCGCCCCGCAAACCCGGCCCAATAATCAAAATTTCCATTTTTTAACAAATTTTTAAGAAAAAATCGTAACTATATAAGTTAGTACTTTCACAAATTCAAGACCAAAATTTGAGAAATAACTCAATTCAAAATTTTTTAACTAAATAACATATTGAAAATTTTAACATAATTAATTTTTTTCCTCTTTTCAGACCATTAACTAAGATTAATTTTTAACTAGATTACATATTAATTAACGGCCACAAATACCATTTTCCTCTTTTCAGACTGTTATAACTACAGAACTATAATTAAATTTCCCATTATGATATGCATTGTATCTAACAGTTCAATAAATTGCCTAATAGAACTATAATTAAAAAACTTGTTAGCATTCTTAAAGAATTTGAAATTTAACTGGCAAAAGAAGCAGAATACAGATAACATTATACGATTCCTCAAAATTTCATATTTAATTGGGAAAAGAACAAAGAAAAATGTGTTTACAAACAGTGATCATTACATTAAACTTCACGTCAGTTTAACCAATTCAACAACTGCAACACCAGTATACTCGCTTCCCTCTCAAGCTCATACTTTTACGCTTCCCTCTCAAATAAATTTCTAAGGTCTTTTTCCCAATATTTTTGAGAATTTCTTACCGCAGTGGGGCAGCGACGGCGACCGGTGGGGGCAGTGGCGGCGGCGGCTGCTGTGGCGGTGCGTAGCGGCTGCTGCTGTGGCGGGTCGTGGTGGGCCGCCGCGGCTGCTTCTGCTAGAGTGGTAGTGGGCGGCGGCGGTGGTCGGTTGTGCCCGGCGAAGAGGGATGAAAGTGAGAGGAGGACTGAGGAGTGAGACTTGAGACTTAAAAGTGACCGTCAACCTCTAGTCAGTAAGACTTACAAGATCTGATCAAGGGAGGAGTTATTATAATATATATATATATATATATATATATACGGGGTTGGGTTCGGCCGGGTCTTGTTGTTCCCGAGACAGACCCGGTGTCCGAAAATTTAGACCCGTGACCCGCACCGAAAGGATCGGTTCCGGGTCGGGGATCCGTGAAACCCGACCCATTGACACCGTTGATTCTGATTACACCAACTTTGACCAAATTTTAATTTTTAGTGTGTTTAAGTTAATCTATATCTAATTAAAATTTCGTTGATTCGATATTTAGAGATGCGTTTAATTCTTATAATTTTCGATTATTTTCATTTGTCGGCAAGAGTATTATTTGCCGTTAATTCTTGGACACATTTACATTGTGTTTGGTTCTAGGATTTTAGGGGGGAAAAGAAAAGAAAATAGGAAGAAAAAGTATTTTCCAATGTTTGGTTACTAGAGAAAAAGAAGGGAAATGGTAAGGAAAGGAAAATAGAAAGAAAATATAGTATAAATTGAGAAAAAATATTTTCCTTCCAATTAGGTGAGAAAAATGAAGAAAAAATTATGTTACTCTTTGTAGCACTCTTTCATTTTTCAAGCTCTCATCTCATTTGTTGCTCAAACTAATTTATTATTTAAATATATTTCATGTAAATCTTTTTTTTTTTTTGTGCAATTAATTGATTATTTGGATTTTTTTGGGATGTGTTTTTACATTTTCCTTTCTCCCTAAAATCCTAGAACCAAACATAGTGTTAATTTACAATAATAACCAAACAAAATGGAAGACAATTCTCTAAAAAAATCATTTTCCTTATTATTTTCTTTACAACCAAACAAAATATTTTAGTTTTTTAAAATTCTTGTAGTTTCTTTTCCTTTCTTTAATATTTTTCTTTCCTCCTAAAATCTTAGGACCAAACAAAGCCTTCAAATTTAAATGTCATTAAGCAAATAAATAAGAAAAAAAATAATTGAGACCGATTATAATTTTGTGCACAAATTGAACTAAAAATTATAGTTACTTATCTAAATTACAACCAATACATCCTAGAGATTTAAGGATAGTGATCCACTCCCTCCGTTCCCTTTTTTTTCGTCATTTAAGATTTTTGCACAAAAGTTTAGGAGGACAATTAATATTTATAATTATAGATTAATAAGATTAAAATGTCATTTTAGTAAACTACTCAAATTAAAGAGTTGTTGAGAGTTTTTTAGGAATTCACAAATGATACTTATTAAAGTGAAAGGGTGTATTGGGAAATTAATAATAACTACAGTATTGAAAAGTAAGAATAACAAATATTTTAAAATAAATTTTTTTCGCTAAAAGGACAAATAAAATGGAATGGAAGGAGTATAATCTACGAAAACTTTTTAGGTAAATTTTAGGAAAATAGCTACAATCTGTTACCATAATAACTATTCATTTTAGTTAAATGTTAATTCCTAGGACTTGATGGGAAATAGCTATAACTTATTCATGTCCTAAAATTGTTGTCTCATTAGATATAATTTCGTAGAATAGGTATAGTTTGGGCGAAAATAAATACGAAATATGTAGCTTCTTTATCTAATTTTGCTTTTCAATGCGGCTATTATCATTTTATCTTATCAATGTTTTAAAACCCGAATCATTCATTGAACCGAAAAAATCAATCAGTTCATAGTTCACTAATTCAACCGTTGGATCAATCGCGGCCAGACCAGTGACATCATAATTATTTTAAAAAGTAATTATTAATATATTTTAAATAATTTAAATGACAATTAATAAAATTATTCGTAAAAACCTAATTCAATTTCATGTTCAGTTTTACTATTTAAATGCTATATTTTTTAATAAACTATTTAAACCTAATATATTTATTCTTTGAATGAGTGAATGTGTATGAAGAAAATTCAAAAAAATAAAAAATAAAAAATAAAAAAAAATTGATAGATAAATTATATGGAGAAAAAACTTGTAAATGTGAATTGAAATTTGGCCCTGAAGAAATTGTTAGAATATTGAGATTTGGAGAGCAAATAAGAACAAAAACAATGGAAAGAGAAGAAACAATGTAAGAAATAAGAGAAAATAAAAAAAATGAGGATTTTTCCCTTCATATTTTTTAAGTTCCAACGGTCCATTCAGTTCATACAGTTCAGCAGTCCATTCATGATTTTTGAACGATTTTAAGAAAATGAAGCTATTTTCGGATTATTAGGACTTTGTAGTTCAACCCGGACCATTTTACTTTTACGGATCGATCGGCGGTTCAATCGGTCTGACCACCCGGTCTGATCCGATTTTAAAACCTTGGATCTCATTACACTCAATTTTTGCCTTTTTAGTTTCAAATTCAAATATATATATATATATATAGTCAAATTGGTCCAACACAATAATCTTTTATTGCTAAAATTGTCCCGCCGCCTATTTTTTAACGGAAGTGGCTTGCATCGCAATTTATTTTTGACTTTTTGGGAAAAAAAAGTAGAAACATAATTTGATTCTGGAAGGAAATAACATATTTCCCATCTTATTCCTCACCTAAAACATTTTTTATTCTTCATTTTTCTACTTTTTTGTATATTCTTCTTCTCTATTTTTTTTTAATTGGAGGGGGAGGGGAAGATTGTTTTTGTGGGAGCCAATGAGAACATCTTCAACAGACGAGAATTCTGGCCGAAGACAAAAAAACCGAAGTTGTGGACATTATCACTTGACCTGAGATTACTTGGCGTATATCTATCTATTAGAATTAAAAAAGAAAAACAGTTTAAAATTAAGGATTTCAAGTAATCCAAGTTGTCTCATTTGTGCAAGATTCCCACAATTATAACCCCCCCCCCCCCCCACATCCCTGCTTCCGGAAAAAAAAAGTAGAAGAAAAAGAAGAATGAGTGTTTTGGGTGGGAAATGTGTCATTTCCCTTCAAAATCACATTCTATTCCCCCCTCCCCCACCCACAGCAAAAAAAAAAAAAAAAAAAAAAAACACAACAATAAAACAGCGCACACGTCGCTCATGTGCCAATTTCATTAAAAATTAACGATATCACTACTTTAGTAATAAAACATTATCAAGCGCTACCAACTTAGCCATTATTTTTAATTTGAGACCAAACAAGCAAATCATTAGTGCCAAGTCAGGATCAAATCAAAAGATTGTTTTAGTATAAGAAAACTATACGTATAATGGTAAAGTTTATGCATAATTTGATTTTCAACTTTTAAATGAGAAAAAAAAAGATATGCAAAGTAAAGTTCTGCCAGTACAAGTTATTAGTGCCAAGTTTGTTATGCTAGCATTTCCATATTATTAAATTACAAAATTGCATATTCCCGTCTCCATAACTAACCTAAAATTAGTACCTCCTCATTAATAAAAGAATCTCCTATTCCCCTATTTAGGGCTATAAATCGATAGTCAAAAATTCGATTATCATTCGTATTTGTATTCATTTATAGAACAAAATATTCGTATTCGATTAAAGCTAATATTGTCCATATTCGATTATAAAGGGATACGGATATGGTATTTAGATATCCGATCAGTTTAAGATCTGCACCAATTACATACATGTTTATATATTCAATCATTTGTAATTTAGTTGTACCCATTAATTATATCCAATAAATAAATGTTTGGAAAAAATAACTTATATGTATACTAAAATTTTTATGTGCTTTTAATAATATTTCATTTTTGGTCATCAAAATAATTATAATATTTCATTTTTTAAAATTAATTGATAGTTTTTGATATAATTTTGTAAAATTCATTTGTTGTTAATAGTTTTAAAAAACTATTTTTAATAATCATATGCATTATATTTCTTATAAGATATATAGAAATAAAAAATAAATAGTTAATATTAATTATGCAAATGATAAATAATAAATTGTTGATTCAAATAAAACACATGAATTTTTTTAATGGATGTTCTATTTTTATAACTTACAGAGATATAAAAAGAATACATAAATAAACATATATGAACTTTAGGTGGCATTAATAAAAAAGTATGATACCTATATATATGTATATTATATATATATATTTGTAAATAAGTAGATTATGTATATATATATATATATATATATATATAAAATATAACTAAATTGTATGCACAAATTCTAATATTTAATTAATTACAATTAAATATCAATTATTTAAAGTTGAATAATATACTTGAATATTCATAATCGGATTCAGATACTCAAATATTTATAATTGAATTTAAAATTTTAAAATTACAATCGGATATGGATATATCATATGTCTGGCGGCAGATACAATTACGGATATTGATTTTAGATATCCGTCAATATCCATATCCGTATCGATATCCGATAAAATTAAATGGATACAAATCCGATCCATTTAATATTCGTTCACACCCTTAATTATCCCTATTCATAATTTTTCCCTATGTTTTTTAAAAGGGGTGGGTCTAGGATTCCTAAATTAAAATCCAAAATTCTGCTTTAAACCCACTAGCTAGAGATTAGTTAACTCAATCCAAGTTAGGGGTGTACATGAGTCGAGCTCAACTAAATTTAATTGAGTTCAAAATCAAGCTCGAATCAAATTGGTTCAGCTCAAGCTCAGTTCATCTGCCCAATTAAAAGTCGAGCTTGAGCTCATCTTACACTCCTAATGCAAGCTTAAGATATACTGGGAAATGCATCTAGAAATTTTTGGACTAAATAATTAGTTCAACACATTGTATTCCCTTGTATTAAGTTCAAAGACAAGCCAAGACATAGTTTCTTGATTAATTTGTCATACGTACTGATAGTACGAGAACCGCAAGTAGAAAGCATGAATTTACCGCATTAGCAAGTGAGAATTTATGTCAAATTTCTTCCAATACATCGCCCACCTATTTTTGTCCAACTCCAGTGAAAAGTGAAGAATTATAAATAAGCATCAAATAGGGAAACATTAATCGCCATTGTTTCCCATTGTCAGTCAATTTTAGATGGATAAAAGGAGAACAAAAGGCAAAAGATGAATTTCAAACCATTACGATTTCCGCTTTTGACGATGCTCAGCGGGATCTTGCTAACTCCTTTAACATCCGGGATTCTTCTTCAACTACATGTCTTAAACAATCGTTGAGCTATAATTCAACTTTTACAAGTGCAGTTGCTGTCGATAAAATGAGCTTCACAAATTCGATCCATTTCGGGCTTTGAACTAAGAAGCCACCAATCTTCGCATTTTTAAGGCGACTCAGAGTCAGTTCACAGTTTTGTTGTTCCTTCAAGAACTGAACAGCAGGCTTCACGTCACTACGACTGCCGATTACTGACTAGAACAGGAAGAAAAGAGTCATTCAAAAGACGAAAATTTCAAGAAAAACACATATAAAACACTCCAATTACTTACTGTAATTTCAAAACTTTGCAAATTAGGAGAGCTTCTAATCAAGCAGACAACACAAATGACTTCTTTTATCATTAAGAAATTCATATCAGACAACCGTAGAACCATTACATGGCTAAGGTTGTTAGGAAGTTTCTGCGGCACACCATGTCTTTCGAAAACCTTCAAGAAAATTAAGTGAGAGACTTGGTTAACCATGGCAGTTCCCACATTTGAAACAAAGAAAAATTAAACTCTTGTTACCTGGAGAAAGTTGCAATGTATCATCAGCTTTTTAACGGATGATAGATAAAGTCAGGCCGAGGTGCAGGAAAAGTTACAGATCCCCCACAAAGTGAGTGAAACCTCCTCAAGGACCGATATGTTTTTGAACCTAATTAAAGGAACTGTGTCCCAGCAATCAAAGCAAAAGGACTTCAGTTTAGGAGCATCAATCTCAAAGTCTGCAACTTGAGTTTCGCAACAGTGGCCGTATACATTTAAATGCTCAAGCATTGGACAGCTGGAGATAATCCTAGTGAATTCTTCAGGCTCAATGAGCACATTCTTAAGATCAATTTCGATTAGTCTGTGAAATCCTTCGAATGTAGAAGGAGGTCTGAGGTTACAATTAGCAAGATGCAAATGTCATAGGTGATCAAAAGCGAATAGATGATGAGGCACTAGTCGATCATTTCCTAAGTCGTAAAAACAAAGTATAAGTTCGTCAATACGATGGTTTGACAAGAAATGAAGCCAGTGGTTGACAGCGCTATGGCTACTCAATCCGTCACAAACCTCGAATGTGAACTTGACTATGGTTCCTCTGTGACGTAATGTACTCGTTAGACAACGGACTCTATGTTGTTATATCCAAGTGATTTCTGCTCGAAAATTTTCATCAAAAACAAGATATGGGATAGTTACCCATTTGTACCGCCACCCTCTTGATAATATGCTTGTCCTCACTGCATCACATAATGGCAAATACTTAAAAATGTGATCCATGGCATTGGGCGGAAGGTTGCTAATTCTGTCGGTTGCAGAGCAACTTGTTATCCCTTTCTTCACGTCCATGAGGCCCAGACGGATCCTAGGATCCTGCAAATGATTATCGCAATAACTAATCTTAGCACCTTCACTCATGACCAACGATGAATCAAGGAAAGGTTTAGATTGGCACACTGCACCAATCAAATCAAGAGATAAAGAACCACAGGACTGCGTTATACGTACATATCAAGGGTCAGATCGATACCAACTTCAATAAAGGACATATATCAACATGCATCATTAACTAAATTGAAAACCAAAGGATTTAATCAGAAAGACCGAATATCAATGATAAAAGAACATTCTAGTTATGTAAATTGATGAAAACAGAAAAACTTTACGCCTGAGCTAGCAGGTAGAGCTTCATACCTGAGTTAGAGGTTGACATTACAGTATTGTTTGGGTACTGGTACATATAACATTGCTCCATCCCCCAACAACACAACGACCACCACACCCCCCCCCCCCCACCCGCCCTTTTCTTTCCTTTTTTTTTGGTGTGTGTGTGGGGTGGGAGTTGGGGGGGGGGGGGGGGTGCGGGGTTGGAACAAGTATATATAGCAGTCTATATTAATAGCGTGTTATTATTATCTTCTCAAGTGATAAATTATTTTCAGAAAAATATAATATTTGTGCACGCTTGCCATACGCAAATAAAATGATTTTTGTTTTACATCAATTATGTGGGCTAGTCATTACATTTTAATCATCATATTAATATTTCTTTTTTGGTCTTAGCCATCCGATTCCGACTCATTGGCCGGCTAATCTGGATCGGGTACTGTAGAGGCCCATTATGAGGGCGACCCTCCCAATCCAATTGCTCCATTCACAATACCAGAATTCGAACTCTGAACGTTGCTTCTAGTGCCTTATCTCACTAAACCAACTGGTAGTTGGTATATTTCAAATTATTGATGCATAATCAATTTATTAAAAAAACTATTGATAAATAATCACAAATCAATATAACTCATAGTTAATAAATCATACACCAATTTAATTACGGAAATTGTTAATTGAACTCTACATATGGTTAAGGCACTCCATAACAGTACTGTTAAAAAGTTATGAATTTTTTTGGTTAGTTAATGAAATATCATTGCTTTATCATCTAATGACTAAAAGGACCTTCTTGTAACTTACCTATAAATTATGTCGAAAATATTGAATGAAATAATTTGTTCTTTCATTTAAAGTAGTTTATTATTATTTTTATATTCCACTTAATTATTTTAATATTCTTTATGTTGAACATTAGGAATGTCATTAGACTAAACAATGACAACAAATCAAATTTTAATTTCTTTTGATTATACATTACTCTATGTACTTGTAATGTAACATGACTGCAATACTTAACTCATGTAACGTCAAAAGACATATTTAGCTTAAAAAGATACAAGTGACCGTTGCAATACTTAAAATACACGGGGTTGTTCGGCGAAATATTTTCGACTGAAAATTCTGCAAAATTTTTGGGGGAATTTTGACAAAAATTTCAAAAATTATTATTTTTTTTTAATTTATGACGAAATTTTGATAGAAAATTCTCTTGGAAATAAAGAAAAATATAAAAATTATTTTTTTTATTTTTTTGACAGAATTTCTACAGGAAAATCAACCAAAAATATAAAAAATAAAATAAAAATATATATTAATTTTACATTTTCGGCAGCAACATCAAGTTTAACTAAATTCCTCAATTAATTTTGTTATTTCACCAATTTTTGTGAAACAATATACCACCATACACACCACCAAAGATTACCATGTATAATCCGATTCCACAACTACTTTTTTCTTTGAAATTAATTTTATATGTAGTTTCTACATTTTGAACTTGTCAAAACCATGTAAATCTCATCTTAAAACCTCGCCTAAAATACCAAAAATACAATTCACAATTATATCCCAACTTGATAAAGAATGAAATTTGTTAAACTTATACATATATCGAAGGGGTGTAGATATAATTTGACCATAAATAAATAAAATAAATTAAAGCATAGTAGTTACTACCAATATAGTGGTTTAGGGATTGAGTTTTGGATTTCATTTAGCAAACAAATCTTGCAAATTATTTGGGGGTGTAATAGGCGACTCTCAATAACCGGCCTATAATTAGGGGTGTTAAAAATCAACCCAACTCAATGACCCCAACATGATCCACTCGAAAAAAATCAGGTTTGGATTTGAAATTTTCAAGTTTGGGTCAAATTAAGTCTAACCCGAAAATTGTCCCGAAAATTCATTACTAGAAAATAGCAAAATAGCCATGAATTTTTAGCCACGGATAAAATCAGTTGTCAATAGCTACGGATCTAGCCACGGATATCAAAACATCACGAAAAACCCTAGCCACGGATTTTTCCCTAGCTAAATCCTCAAAAATGTGTGGCTAGATGGGTGCCAATTTTTTTTTTTTTTTTCATATAGTGCACTTAGCCACAGATAAAACCGTGGCTAAGAAAAATAATTTAGTTTTTTTTTTTAAAATGGGTCGTTTAGCCACGGTTTTATCCGTGGCTAAATTAAAAAAAATTATATAGTGCACTTAGTCACGGATAAAACTGAGGCTAAGAAAAAAAAATTATTGATTTTTTTTTAAAATGGCTCACTTAGCCACAATTTTATCCGTGACTAGGAATAATTTTTTTTATATGGTGCACTTAATTAGCCACGAATAAAACCGTTGCTAGGAAAAATATTTAAAGGCCGAGATGAGGAGAAAATATTTAAACTGACACAGAAAATGAGTGAGCTAGAGGAGAAGCACAATCAGAAGATGGTCGAGATGGAAGAAAAGCATAATAGAGAGATCTTAGGCCATCAAAAGACTGTGTCCCTAATGATGGCTAACCTCAAAAAACTCAAGCGTCGATTAGTTCTGCGACGTAAGAAGGGCTTTACTTAATTTGCTCCTATTGCTAGTGATGAAAATGAAGGTGGCGACGACAATGATGACGATGACGACGATGATAATGATGAGGAGGATGATGGAGACGATGATGTTCATGAATTTGACTATTAGATACTACTATATATGTATCGTTGTATGAATTGTTGTATTTAATTAGTAGGATAATACACTGAACACTTAAATTAATTATTAATATATATTTGACTAGAATATGCCTTGTGAATTATTAGTATTATATTGATTAATAGTTCGTTCGTATTTAAGTTTGTTGATATTTTGACTTATGAAAAAAAAATTACAGGTTTTGGAGTGCATTAAAATAAAATAAATCACAAAACAAACTGCAAAATTAGCCACGAATTTTTTCGTGGCTAGATTTAATAAAAAATAAGCCATGGATAAAAAATAAAAAAATAATTAAATTTTAGCCACGAATTTATTCGCGACTAAATGTAAATTTTTTAAAAAAACAAGAAAGGTTGGCCAAGGATTTTGATGTTGGCCGCGGATAAATCCGTGGCTAGGACGTAGCTAAGAATCCGTGGCCAAAGTCTGTGGCTAAGCTTAGCCACGCCACATTTGGCCGTGGATTTTTTCTGTGGCCAGATTCGTGGCCAAATTTTTTTGTCACAGATTTTTGTCAAAATTTATGGCTAAATCTCTGTTTTCTAGTAGTGAATAAAATCGGATTGGGTTGGGTTTGGGTCAATCCGAATAACCCAAAATTGAATCTCGGGTCACCCAAAACCCGATTCAACCCAACCCCAACCCGAGTTAAAAAATAAAAATAAAAATAAAAATTCTTTACTTTGTTGTTTATTTTTTCACTCTCTAAGACTATAACCTTTGATATTATTTTTTATTCATTCACTTATTTTATTTTTTCCTTTAGTACTATCTGTTTTTTTTAAATATTTATTATTGTATTTAAAAATAAATACAATATAATTTATTTTTTTATTAAATTAAATAATGCGATTAAACTGGAAAAACATAATATAATTAAGAAAGAGTTCAAATATTCTCTTTGTCAATAACAACTTAACAATGTGGTTATAGTCTTGCAAATAATATATTTGATTATCATATATCATTTTTTTTTATTTCAGTTAACTTTTCATACCCACTAGCTTAATATTTAGCCTCACAATATAAAAGTTTAAACACAATTAAAGGCATAATTTGTAGTACTCCTAAACCATTTTCTTAACAAAGGGAAAAAAAAACTCAGTTTATATTGTTAGGAAGAATGATTGGTATAAAAAATTATATAATTATTTTGCAAAAAATGTCATAAACAACTCTACCCTTTAAAATTTATATTGATATTTGAATTTATAAAGATTAACAATTTTTTAATTTTAATTAGTTAAATCATATTATATCATTTCTAAGATTATATTCTCAATGTTGAAGGCAAAAAGAATTTTTAGTTATTGAAAAATATAATAGTTTTATTGTACTTAAGTTACTTAAGTTTTATTGTAACTTATTTAAAAAATTCCTACTCCATCAATCACAAAATTTCAACTAATTTCATGGTTTTATAAAATGATTCAGAATTGATAATGATATTTACGCTAACATATGGTTTTTATTTTAAGATATTAGATTGATCTCTTTCTCTATTTTTTTGGTAGTTTTTTATAACTTTTTTTTGTCATAATCAAGTTTTTTCTTAAAAAAAAAAGGAAAAAAGAAAAATGGGTCTAGGTTGATTCAACTTGTTGGGTGACCTGAAAGTGAACCAGGTCAACTTGAACCCAATCAAGTTAGGTTTAGATTAAACCTTTCGGGTTGAACATTAGGTTGAGTCGGGTTCGGGTTGACATTTTTTATATTATACCTATACCTCAACTTGACCCAAACCCACCCGATCCACTTGAATTGACACGCATACCTATAATATCTAGTTTGATAAGGAATACAGTTTAATTTACTAATATGTTAATGAGAAAATAACAACTAAGTAGGACATAATCCTAGCCCATGTTGTCCAGTTAAATGAGAAATAGGGAGGTGTTGGTCGGTTAGTGGTGACCAAATTGTGCGTAGTCTTAGCGAACTAAAGTGAAAGGAACATTCTATAGCGCCTCAATTTATAAACAAAATATTTAATTAGTTGTTTGTGGAAAAACTTATAGACGTGAGAATGAACGTAAAATGATTTCTGCCTCGGATGATGCCCGGTGAAATCTTGCCAACTCTCTTAACATCCGCGATTCTTCTTTAGCTGCATTTTTTGAACAACAGCTCAGTTCCAATTCCAGCCTTATAAGTGCAGTTGCTGCCGATAAAATAAGCTTCACAAATTCTATTTCGGGTTTTGAACCCGAGAAGCCATCGATCTTCACGTTTTCAATGTGACTCAGAGTCAGCTCACTGTTCCGTTGTTTCTTCTGAAATTGAGCAGCAGGCTTCACGTTACCATTACCAGAGGTCGATGACTAGAACAGGAAAACAAAAGAGAGTGAAAAAGAAGAAAAACATATATACATGTGGAAAGAGCGATAAACTATATACTCCAATCACTTACTGTAATTTGAAAACTTCGCAAATTAGGGGAGCTTCTAATCAAGCAAAGGACACAAGTTACTACATCTATGGTTAAAAAGTCAATATCGCACAACTGAAGAACCATTAGATGGCTAAGGCTGTTAGGAAGTTTCTGGAGAGAACCACCTTGTGCCAACAGCTTCAAAAAAACAAACAAGAAACCGTGAGAGACTATATGAAGTGAGGTAAGTTCACACGTCTGAAAGAAAGCCAAAAAAACATTTCTTACCTCCAGAGAGCCGCAGTTAAGTTTCATATTTTTAATGGATGATACTTGACCAAAAAACTCAATCAAGTTACTCCGAGAACCTTGAAACATTGGCGGTGTGTACGAAGTAATTGAGACTCTCTCAAGGAATGATGTGTTTTTAAAACAAATCGGAGGGAGTTCGCCAAAGAAGTGACAGCAAAAGGACTTGAGATTAAAAGCATCAATCTGCAGGTCTGCAAATATAATGTTGAAATCATCGCATATATTTAAATGCTCAAGCATTGGACATTTGGAGATAAACTTTCTGAACTCTCCAGGCTCAAAGAGAACATTGTCAAGATCAAGCATGACAAGTCTACCAAATGCCTTGAATGCAGGAGAAGCTCTGAGCTTAAAATTAGCAAGCTTCAAATGTCTGAGTGTTAGGGTAGCACACGGATCTAGTAGTACATTTATTTAAAAAAGGCGACAATAATTTGATAATAAAACGAACGGAAATTAAAGCGACACAATATTTACGTGATTCGGCTAATAACAAGCCTACGTCCACGGGCAAGGAGCGATTCCACTATAAGAAATTTACAGAGAGTTACAACAATTAGAGAAACAATTCTCTAATTAAACCCGAAACACCAAGAGAACAAGCTCACAATTCTCTCACAAAGAATTTCTCTCTCAAGTGTTTCCCGACTCTCTATTCTTCAAGCCTCTCAAATAACCTCACTTGTCTTGAAGCTCTCTAACTTCTTCTCTTTTCTCTCTTCTCCATGTCTCCAAATGAATGGCTAAGGCTACCTATTTATAGGCAAAAAGAGATGAGATAAGCATAATCCATTTCTAATGGATAAGCATCATCCAATATTAATGGATAAGCATCATCCATTTCTAACGGATAAGCATTATCCATTTCTAATCGATAAACATTATCCAATGTTAAAGGATAAACATTATCCAATATTAATGGATAAACATCATCCAATCCTAATGGATAAACATTATCCAAATCAAGAAGACTTCAGTTTGAAATTTGCTTCTTTGCATAAATCGAGGCCATCATTAAATTCAAGTCACAATAACACTGAGCCGATCAAAAGTAAATAGATGATGAGGCATTGTTAGAGGAGTGGCTGAGTAAGGGAAACAAAGTGTGAGTTCTTCAAGACAATGGTCCGACAAGAAATGCAGCCAGTGGTCCAAAGCAGCACGACTTTTTAAATTGCCAATAACGTCATATGTGAACCTGACTATGGGTCCTTTGTGGATCAAAAGAACTTGATAGATAACGGTCTCAATGTTGTAACTTGAAGGTAATGTTCGTTCGAAATTTTCATTGAAAACGAGATATGGGGTAGTTAGCCATTTGTACTGCCACTCTCTCGACAGTATGCTTGTCCTCACGGCTTCACACAATGGCAAGTACTTAAGAATGTCATCTATCACATTGCACGGAAGGTTGCTAATTCTGTCAATCGCAGAGCAACTCCTTGTTCTGTCCATATGGCTCACAGAGATCCTTTTAATCATTATCAAAATCAATATCAATGATAATTATCAAATAAATAAATATCAATGAACGTGCGCAGAGAACCAACCCTCACCCCATTACAAAGTTGGGAACTTGACCAGAATTCTAAATCATTTAACCAATTAAGCAGTACTAGCTATTTATTTCTAATGCAAATGAAACCAGCTTAGCAACTTCATTGACAAGCAATCTTGAATCAAGGGGATTTGCAGCATTGCGCAAATTGAGCCCAAAAGAACAATAGGAACAGCAGAAAAACATCCACAACTATTAAGGAAAAGTAACAGCATAAACACCAAAATCCACCCAACAGTGTTGTAGACAAATCATACACGGGAAATTCAAGGAAAAAAAGGACTCAAAGAAATAAAAAAAATCACACTTAGTTGAGAGTTTCATACCAAATAGCAGCCGCTACTGAATCGTTCGCGAGGGGTACTGCTATTTTTTTTTTTTCCTTTTTTTTTTGTCCGTCCCTTTTTTCTTTTCCCGCTTCGGAGGTCATAGGGAATTTTGTTTTTTTATTGAAGTTCTCAGGGATGGTAGTTCTATGTTAATGGAATGCTGGTTTTAAGTCAACCTAGTTCATTAAGGAGCAGGAAACAGAAAGTAGGCCGACTGTAGAAATGCCAAAAAAGTATAGATGATTCTTGACCGTCGGTGTTTCTAGCCGTTGGATATAAAAATATATTAAAAAATAAAATTATTAAATCATCATACTTAATTCAATAATTAAAAATACTAATTGGATACTACTGAACTTGATAGCATCTAATGAGTTGTGCTTGGAATAGCTACAAATAAGCACTCTGGTAATTTTGGCTACAAAAAAAACAACTTTGAGTGTTCGATTGAAAAAATTCTGCTTAAGCTAAGTGGAGAAAAAATAGAAGCTAAGAAGTTGGAGGAGATAACTTTTATTAGCTTTAAAGTGATTATTGATATTTTTGTAAATAAATTGAATTTTTTTAAACTGTTCACTGTCAACTTTTAATTGCTATTCACTTTTATTTTTAAACACTTCTTATTTTTTCCACTCAATTTTTGTTCTATTTTCAACAACTTCAATTTTCCTAAAGTAAAAATAACCCTAAACATCCGCTTTGTATTTTATAGCAACAAGCATTGGTTTTTTTATTTATATATTACAAATATCTAACTAGTTAAAAAATAATTTGATGAAAATAAACTAATTAATCTGTTAAGTTCCTATACATTTGTTTTATGCCAAATATATGTATTTTTGGATAGGCAGAAATGTATAGGAATTATTTTTTTATAAAATAGATTGCGTATTTGAATGAAATTTTTGTGAATTGATCAAACTCTATATATATTGTATCTATACAAAACTAACTTCTTTTATATCGGAGAAAAAAAACTATAATAAAAATATTAAGAGTTCTAATAATAATACATATCATTAATATTTTCTAATCTAGTATTAGAATCCTAATTCACTTAAAAAAGAAGAAAAAAATAGTAAAGGAAAAAAAAAAAAAAGAATCATGGCTAATGCAAAACGTCTTCGTCGGCAAGTTTTGGCAATTACCAAGATAAGCTTATCTATACTATCAATAAAAATTAAAATACGAGGGCCTTTAATTTATTTTTTTTTGGGTTCCTTTGATTGTGTTCTTTTTAAATTGTTCCTTTTTAAGCTAATAATTACAAAAATTAAAAAACTTACCTAATTCTTCCACATATTTAATATTTTCCTCAATTGTCTCGCCACTGTCTTCAGAAACTATTATTGATTATTTATCTCCAACATAATTTCTTTTATATATTTTTTGGGTTCTCTTTACAATGTTAATTATTTTTCTCCTCTTTTCCTTTTTCCCCCCCAAAGTAAACTATTTACCATTTCTTCTCCAACTTTAATTTTCCTATGTTTTATTTAAGTACTTTAGTCAACATAATAAATTCACAATTATGTAGTTTAAAGAATTAATAAAATATCTATCACATGAAAATTGAACTAAAAATTGAATCTTATAAGTATTAAACCTTTTTGCATACACGTCGAGTGCACTACCATTACTAGCATCTATTAAGAGGGAATCAAGGTTGATTGCTTGGTTCTTTAAACCGTTTGTCAGTTTTAATCTTACAGTAATTTGCAAAATTAGCACTACCCTATTAAGTATTCAATGCGTACGAATGTTTTGTATTTTATCAAAATTATAGAAAAAAAATCAACGAGAGAGATGATAATATAAAGATTAAAAAATGTACAAGTAAAATATCAAAACCAAAAAATTATTTGAAAGTTAAGAAAACAATTTATTTTGATATTATTTTATCTATCATACTTGTATTTACTTAACTAATGTAAAATTTTATTTTATGTGTATGATTTAATCTTACATCTATATATGTAAAGTTTGTACTAAATGTAATGAATAAATTTATTTAACATAATTTCCTAACTCATGCTAAGTGAGATATTTCATTATCTTCCAGCACTTTTGTCTCATTGTATAATTTTAATGGGTTTATATATATATATATATATATATGGAATACCCCTCTATTAATTTCAATTAAATTAAACAATTTTGTAAAGTAAAAATGAGTATAAAAAATCCTATACAATGTGAAATCTATCAAGGAAAACCCTCCATCGATAGTTTACGTTACCCTTTTAACTTTCTGAAAGCTGAACCCTTTGTTTTTAAAAATCAACAAGGTGAAACCTCTACTTTGTACATGTTTGTCGCTTCCATTTTGAATCTCTATTTGAGATCTTGCACCCTGCAAGATTGAAACAAAATGAGTGAGCCTGTAACGGAACAAAATAAACTAAAAATCGAAAGTTTCATCTTACTCTGAAAAACTTGGACTGGGTATGAAGTTCATTCTTGGATCCCTTTATGTTGTGGCATTCTTTAAAAGCATTTGCTACAAGTATATGTTAGACCTTCTATGACATTGAAGGCTCCTTCGACATTGAAGCCTCTTGTGACTTTGGATGTTCTTTTGATGTTGAAGGTTGTTGTCTATCTTGCACACTGAATTGATTTACACCCATTAAATTATAAATTTAGAAAATATTTACAAATCATTAGCAAATCAAAACCGCTAAAAATTCGATGACAACAGGCTATTATGCTAATTAACTATATCCAAGATTACACATACTCAACAAACACAATCTATGTATAGCTAAACAACTTCTAACAATAGACAATTGCAAATGTACTTGAACTTAATACTTAGGAACGGAGACAAGAATTTGATTGAGGGGGGCAAAATATTTTCAAGATCATTAGTTATTTAAATGTATAAATATAAGGGTTATATATAATATTAACATATAAAATAACAAAAGTTATAATATTTATGCGTATACGACCAATAGACGTGCTACAATCAAAAAAATATATTAAAAAAAATGATATTGAAAAAATAACAAACTATTCTCTGTTTTAAAAGAAGCAAATATAGTGGATAATGGATTGCTTCTGAAAAATACATAACAATGAATTTTTTAACAATACTTAACAAAATTGACAAACCAACATAATGATATATAATCAAAACTCAAAAAGTATTAAAATAGATTTTTTTTCTCTCTCTTTTTGTTCTCACAATCAAAAAAAATATCTTTTCTTGTTTCTCCGCCGTCACATTCCCAAATCATTCCAAACTAAATATGAAGTCTCAAATTAGTAAAATTGATTCAAGTTCAATAGCCCAACAAATAATCATCACGATTCATTAAGTTTAATATTGAACAACTCTTAAGCTTCATATCAACAATCTTAATATTCAAATCTCTACACAAAAAATCAATTACAAAAACAAATAAATAAATAAATGTATAAATGTCAAAATTAGTACACAATACCTTCTTGTACATTGCTTTTGAAGAAAGAATTGAATATTGTAGGGTTTATGAGAAAAAAAAAATTCTAATAGGATTTTTGGTGTTTTAATTGGAATATCAGAGAGAGGTAAAATTTAATAGAATTTTTAATATTTTAATTTGAAGAGAAGAAGAAAAAAGAGAGAAAAAAGAAACATAGATAATTTAATTATTATGGTAAATGAGATTGAGTAAAAACAAATCACTAAAGAAAATAGAGTAAAGAAAATTCAAAAATTTATTATGTAACTTATATAAAAGTCAAAACTTTATTTGGAGGGGTGGGTGGCAAAATTTAAAATTTAAATAAATTCATGTACTAAATGGTAAATTTTTAAAAAATTGAGGAAAGGAGGGGGTGCCGCCGCCGCCACCAACAACACTACAAGAAAAAACACTATTTACGATGGAAATTTCGGCCAAAAAATTTCAGCGGAATTTAGACAAAAATTAAAAAGTTAAAAAATAATAATTTTTAAAATTTTCGGTAGAATTTTGGAGGAAAAATAAATAAAAGTAATAATTTTAAAAATTTTCAGCAAAATTTCGGCGGAAAATTCCTTTGAAAATTTATAAAAACATTAAAAAATATATTAAAATTTAAATTTTTGGATTTCTATTTGAATTATTATTATAAAATTATTATTATTATTATTAATATTTTCATTTTTAATTATTATTAATTGAATTGTTGTATGCTATACATATATAATATTATGTATTATATATATAAATTTTTTAAAAAATTAAAAAATATTAAATTTTTCAATAAATAAAAAACTTATCATTTGAATTATTATTATTATTATTGTTATTATTATTATTATTTTATTTTTAATTATTATTACTTGAATTGTTGTATGTTATATATATAATGTTATGTATTATGATAATAAAGTGAAGATAACTCAACGACAAGAGAGATTTGGTTGCCAACAAAGAGGCAAAGGTTCGACTTGCAGCAACCCCAAAATTTGGGGCAATTTCAAGCGCATATATACACGTGTTTGAGACTTGGGTCGAGGTCCCGAGTTCGACTCCTGAGTTGGGCAATTGGATCTTCATTTTAAAAAATATAAAAAAAAATTCAATAGAATAATACACCAAAATTCGGTTGAAAATTAAAAATAATTTTGGCAGATTATTGTGCCAAAAATTTATTTAAGCTTTAAAAAAAATCCACCGAAAATCTGCCAAAAAATAATTTAAATTTCGAATAATTAGCAGCCGAAATTTCGTCGGAAATTGAAAAGCGACAAGGATTTATTCGGTGGATTCGTTCTACCAAAATTACCTATTTTCGACAAAATTCTTCGAAAAATTTGCAAAAAATACAGTTTTTTTCTTGTAGTGCAACCCCCTTTGGCTCCGTCACTGATAATACTTAACATATATGTTCGTCTTTTTGTGGTACTCAAATAATCATTTCCGCATAACATACAATAATGAATGCATGCAAGAGGAATTGATTAAAGAATTACAAAACTCCTTCTCTCTTCTTGAGGTAAACAACACTGAATACATACAACCCATCATACAAACAACAAACCTGTACTCAAAAACAGGTTGGATCATTTGTTGTTGTATGTTGGTATTTACACAATCATAGCGTAATTATATCGCCAATATTACCACACACACACATATATATATATATATATAACTTTATTTGTTACATTTGATTATTATAAATTGCAAAAACAATAATAAATATTTAATATTATATTAACATTTATCAGGAATATAAAAATAATATTTCAATAAAACACATAGTTATAATGTACAATTAAAGATAAGTATATATATATATATATATATTTGAACTTTCTTCTATTATGAATTAAGCGAGAACAATAAAGTATATTGGTACTAAAATTAGAATATAATAGTTGATTCATGAAAACATTATAAAATCAGAACTCATAGGATAGGTATCCATGGGAAGATATAAGATATAATAAGCAAAGGGATAACACAGCCAAAAGATCAGACAATTCATTTCTGTACATCTCAGACATACTTTCCTTTAACAAAAACAAAATAAAGTTAGAAATAAGCATGAACAAGGGAGATCACGAGCAACCCATTTTCACATAGTCAATCTAGCTGCTTAGAACCTACTAAGGCGAATGAACTAAGGCTATCATCAGTTCTGTCACATACCCAAGGCAAGATATCATCAGTTGTTTGTGCATAAATAGCATATTAGGCAAAGCATATTATCGAAAGGAGCAACGAGAAAACTTATAGACATCGGAGTCATCCTCAAATAATGATTTCTGCTTTGGATGATGCCCGGCGGAATCTTGCGATAGTTTTCAACATCCGATATCCTTCTTCAGTTGCACCTGTTAAATGAGGGCTGAGTACCAATTCCAGTTTTTTAAGTGTCGTTGCTGCTGACAAAAGAAGCTTCACAAATTCCATTTCAGGTTCTGAACTTGAGAAGCCACAAATCTTCACATTTTTTAGGTGACTCAGAGTAACCTCATAGTTCTGTTGTTGCTTCAAGAATTGAACAGCAGGCCGCACGTCACCAGCACGAGTGGAATTTGACTAGAAGAGGAAGACATGAGTCAGTGAAAAAGAACAAAGTATATAATGGGAGTGTGTGGAAAGGCTGACAGAGTATATACTGACATCACGTACTTGAATATGAAGACTCTGCAAATTAGGGGAGCTTCTAATCAAGCAAAGAGCAAAAGTGACTTCAGCTATGGTTACGAAATCAATACGGAACCACAACCGAAAAACCGTCGGATGTGTAAGGTTTTTAGTAAGTTTCTGCATAACACCACCCGTTGCCAACAACTTAAAGAAAGAGAATTAAAAGGTAAGAGACATGATGAGGAAAGGTAAGTTCACGTGTTTGAAAGAAAGCAAAAGAAAAGCCTTCTAATTACCTGAAGAGAGCCGCAACAAAGTTGCAATTGTTTAATGGATGCTAGTTGACCAAACAACTCGATCATGTTACTCTGAGAACTTTGAAGAATTTCCAATGAAGTACATCCATGAAAATAAATGAAAACTTTCTCAAGGAGCGATGCGCTTTTAAAACAAATTGAAGGGAGTCTGTGCCAGAAGTATAAGGTTAAGGACTTAAGATTAGGAGCATCAATCTCCAGGTCCCCAAGTGTGGTTCTACTATAGCTGCTGAGTACTAAATGCTTAAGCATTGGACACTTGGAGGTAAACCTTCTCAGATCTCTAGGCTCAGTGAGGACATTTGAAAGTTGAAGAGTGACAAGTCTATCAAATCCTTGGAACTCGGATGGAGGTCTGAGCTTACAATTAAAAAGACGCAAATATCTGAGCTGGCAAAAGGCAAATAGATGATGAGGCACTGGTTGATCGATGCCTGATGCTGGAAAATAAAGATTAAGTTCTTGAATCCGATGGTTCGACAAGAAATGGAGACAGTGGTAGACGACAGCATTACTACTATTTGGTTCCTGATAATACCAATATGTGAACTTGACTATGGGTCCTTTGTGAAGTGCCAATACTTGATAGATAATGGACTCGATGTTGCAGTCTCTGTGTAAACTTCTTTTGAAATTTTGATCAAAAACAAGATATGGGATAGTTACCCATCTGTTCCGCCACCATTTTGATAAGATGCTTGTCCTCACCGCATCACGCAATGGCAAGTACTTAAAAATGTGATCCACCACATCGCACGGGAGGTTCCTAATTCCATCGGTCACACTTGTTCCATCCATAAGGCTCAGAGTGATACCTGCAAATGACTATGAAAATTACTATCACAAGGAGATAAAGAACCAAAAGATTGTGGATGAATCAAAATAATGGTCAGGCAGAGCCATTGGGGCTGGTTGACGGGTGCAATTGCCACGCCTCCCTCCCAAGTCTACATAAACCTAAATTTTATATGTATTTTTTTGAAAATTTTAAATTCTTCCCTCCCCCTCCAAATAAAATATTAGTAACATCTTTAATATTATATAAAAATTTGATCTCAACGAAAAAAATTCTAGCTTTCTCTTGATAATTGTAGTATTGATATATACTAAAGAAGTATTTCACACATCAGGCGTCACATCGATACCAAATTTCAGTGAAGGAAATAGATTTCAGCACAAAAGCCGAATGATATAAGAAACTACCTTTACTACTTCAGTCGTAAGAAATAATGAATCAAGGAAAGGTTTAAATTTGCAGCACTCAATCAATCGCAAGATTGAAAAAAAGAAAAAAAAAATTAATGCTAATCCCCCACTGCGCCTACATATATGTTTTTCACGCAAATTTTGTGTTAAGGGCCACAGGTTAAGAACTCCAATTTTAGTATGAGTATTGACTCATGACTCGATTTAACTGCCCAGATTAAACTTACGTTATACAAAGTAGAAAAACAATACCAAGAACAACAATAATCAAAGAATCAAACCTGCGAACGACAAAAAAAAAAAAAAAAACCTCTCGCATTAACAGAAAAACATACACATATCTTGAATGAAAAGTAACAGCCGAAACACTAAAATCCACAAATCACACACGAAAATTAAAAAATAAGACGAAAAGAAATAAAAACTTTGCGCATATGCTAGTGCTTAATTCCTTTGTTTTACCTGATAGTTACCTCAGTTAGAGAGCAGAAAGAGATAAGAGAGAAGTGGGAGACAAGTCCGACGATTTGCTTGACGAGAAAGAAAGAGACTGGGAAAAAGAAGATAAACGAAATAAGAGAGTAAATTAAGATACTATTTTCTCAGGGGGTAAGATCCTTTTATAGGGGTCGTAATCGTGTTGGGTTAGGTGGGTTCGTGTTGGGTTGAATGAGATTGTGTACAAATTTGATCCATTCAAATCCAATTTAATAAGTTTCAAGTCCAATAAACCCAACCTAAATATGACTTAATAATTATCGAGTCAATCTAATTCAACACGATAATTTGCGTATCAATCCAATAATACAAAGCCCACGACTCAACTCACATTAACTTGTTATCATCATGCATACTTTCCCACTCATTAGTCAACTAAAAAAAATAATTATAATATAATATAAATAGAACATATTGATCACAATATTACAAAATAACACAACATATATTCATAAATCCCAAATTGTAGATTATAAAAGTTCACAAATATCCATAAATTATAACTAGGTGAGCATTTGGTCGAAACAAATGTGACCCTAGGTGATGAATTAGGACGACATGTTTCTTCACTCATTTTGATACTTAAATAATGATAATAAATAAATAAATAAATCAAAAGTGTAAGCATCGTGTTGATGAATTACACAATAAAATTATCGTATTTATCATATATATAACCCACAATCCAGTTCAAACCCACTCAAAATTTTCATATTTCTTTTTGTGTCGACACAGTGTCGAGTCATTGACCCAACCCAATATCATGTTATTGTATTATATCAAAATTTTAAAATTATTACCCATATCTCTTAAATTCTCGTGTCAAGAGAATTTCAAGCTAAGCTTTTATCTCAATAAAAAAAAAAATGAATTTCAAGCGAAGCTTGGTCAAATTAACACGCCATATTTCTTTAGGTCTGCTCTGAAGATCAATCACAATTTTTCATCATCTCTGGAGAAATCCATCGTCGTCATCTGCTTGGCTTTTGGTTCTTGAAGGTACAGATACTCTCGGAACCCTAGTTCCTCTGTCCGGCAAAACCACAGAAGGTTAGGCGTATTTATATTAAAGTGGACATCCCTAAATATTTATATAGACCATCATCAAAGGCAAAATTGCCAATCAAATTTCAACGGCCAATCCCAATAATCACGTTCAAATTCATCAACGTCCATGTTAACAATTGGAAACAATTTGAGTAACAAAGGAGGCATACGCTACAATTTAAATATGAGGGGGTAAGCGGTACATTGAGTAAAATATTGGGGTGAAAGTTGTAATTAGCCCCCTTTTTTTTGTTGAATGCTTGAATTTTCATATTTTTATGATTTTGAAGAAAAAAATTTTGAGAAACGCGAAAACGTATTTAGATTTTAGGAGGATTTTTTCAAACAATTCTGAAGGTTGATTAGGGCTTTTTTGTGGCTTTTTATTCCAGTTGTTTATTAACTAAAACTATGTTTTCGAACAATATTTGGAGTGTGGGGGTGGGGTGTGTGTGTGTGTGTGTGTGTGTGTGTGTGTTACTGTCTTCGATTAGAAGAGAAAAAAAATTAGAAACTAGATGGATAACAATCCATCCTCCTACTTTTTTTTTTTTAATAAGTAATCCCCCCTCCTCCTCCTACTAATAATAAGAAAAAAAGAAAACTCCGCTTTATTTCTTTTAGTGTAAAATCACCTTATCACATCCTATTATCTCTTTTTTATTTTTTAGTCATCCGGTTCTGACACATTGGTCCACTAATTCAGATCAGATACTGTAGAGGCCCATTATGGAGGCGACTCTCTCAATTCAGTTATTCCATTCACACCGTTAGAATTCGAACCCTAGATGTTGCTTAAGGGATATCTAACGCCTCATCCCACCATTAATTGCATCACTTTGCACACTTATAATCTTTATTTCGCTCCTATTATAAAATAAAAAAATGTAAGATATCAAAATTACCATTATCCTATTATCTATATATTATATGTATACAATACATAAATTTATTCTTATATAATAGTTCATAAATAAATTGTATTTTCTTATGAAAACAACGTGACCATAGTATCGTCCAACCAAGTTGAATAGATTCCATTATTTTAATGGTTATTTATCTCATTGTTAAACTTATTAGTTATTACACTTAGTTGTTCTATTTTATTGCCAACTAACTCGATTGCTTCAATGTGAATTTATATCTCCGTTTTATAAATCACTCCGGAAATTTTCTTAAATAAAATGTTTCGGTCAATTTCCCTTTTCTTTTTGGTAATTTATTTTCTCTCCCGTGTTTTCTATATATATTTTACTTAAATTTTCTCAAGCAAAACCTACTCACCCAAATTAATAAAACTCGAGGAATTTGAGGCCCCTAATGACCATAGTAACAATCAAATCCGTTTGAGCCAAAAAAAAAAAAATCTTATTCAAAACAAGTATGATCACATTCAATAAATTACACAACAAATGTAGTTAGGTCATTTTTCATAAATATACATCAATTATATATCAACTGTTATTCGCTATTAAAGTGATTACTACCAATGTGGCCAACCCTAGTCCAAGTCATTCACTATCAATTATAATCCATTTTGTATGAATTCTTTTGATTTGTTTCTCTCCAACAAGCAGGTTCTCATAATTAGTGACGGTATATAATGATCAATAAAACGGTCACTAATTGCTTTATACCTTTTCCTGTCATTTAGTCAGGACTTGGTGCCCTATTGTAACAATTGGTAATGCAGTAACCAATTTTTTCCCTTATTAATTATTAACGAGAATTCTATAAGATATAGTAGTAAACACTATAGATTTCAATTCAAACACTACCAAAATAAAATACACTTCAACCCAAATAATACAGTGCTTTTATAAACTGTAACTCACACATTATATACATGCCCATCCATAATCTAAATAAACTCGTTTAATCTAAACCTTCAAATCCAAAATCCATGAATCTCCAACTTTAAAAAAAGTTTAATTCAATCTAAACCAACAATTAACTTAGCAACCAGAGGCATGCATAATCGATAAGGCAGGCTCATAGCCAATCTTCTTGTCAGCCCCGCCCACCGATCTCGATCCATTGTTGTTCTGATGATAGAAGAAAACTTGAAGGCCACCCCAAGAATTTCCACAAGATATATAACAACTTGGTATTTTCTTGCACCAAGAGTTTTGCCATATCCTTTTGGCACTTTAATCAAATCACCCTGGAAGACAAAAGATTGTACGTCATAACAAATCATCACATGGGAAATTAGATCAAATTTCATAAGCAATATTGTAATAATTTCACCTTCCGATCCTGAGGGATGAGAGTGTCTATGTTTGCAAGTGAATCATTACTCGCCAATGGAATAAAGTCCAGCATTTTAGGATCTGCGTCAAAGCAAGAAATTAAATTTTAGTTTTTTGATTAATAAGAGTAAATACTTAATCGGGCTGTCTTAGATGAAACTAAGCTTGTCCATAAAATATGCATCGATGAAAGTGGTAATATATATATATATATATATATATATATATTAATACTTGAATAAACAAATTTCAACTACACTTATGAGTTACGGTACCTGACAGGGCAGTAAGAAGTACTTCAGTAAAAATTCAGTCAAATCCTCAAAAAGGGTTTTCATAAAGGCATCAATGTTTTGAGTGAGGAAGTGGATGTAAGAAAATGGAGAGTCGAATCCATCCTCCAACTTAATTAACTCATTCAAAAGTGGTTTGTATTCTTCTTCTTTTTTTTCTTTTTTTTTGTACAAAAATTTATTTGGTAAAGTTGACACATCTAATATTTTCACCTATTTTCATTTTTAGATTTGTATTTTTCTTCTTTTTTCTTTTTTTCTATAAAAATCTATTTGGTAAGAGTTGATATATCTAATATTTTCACTTATTTTTGTTTTTTTTTATTTACTATGGTTGTTATTTGACACTATGTAGAATTTTTCTCCCTAAGAATTTAGTAGTTTTTTCTTTTTCTTTTAATATTATATTTTAGAAATTTTTGATTCTTTTTTTGACCAATTCTTACTTCCTCTAATTTAGGAAAAATTACACTAACTATCCCTGAGGTTTGGCTAATTTACGAAAAAATTTCTACTTTTTCAAAAATTACCAAAAACCCCCTAAAGTTATATCCATATTACAAACTTATTTCAATTTACAAAAATACCCCTTCCTTTTTTTGGGTGATTTACACTGATCACCCTAAGATTAGGTTAATTTACGATAAACCCCTTGTGGTTTCAAAAATTATCAAAAACACCATGATGTTATATCAATATTACAATTAGCACCTACTTAGGTTGACTTATCAATAATATTAATTTTTTTTCGCTATGTAATATTGTTATCATAGAATTTTCATATGATAGATTTGGAAAAAAAATGTGATTACTTATTCAAATAAATAATCCAAATTTAATATTATGAATTTATACTAAATATACGGAATATATGCTAAATTTATATTTGAGAAATGGCCATTGACAACTAGAACAGCAAAACAAAAGTGAGTATATATGGTCCAACACAAGTGTAAAAATGAAGAAAAACAAGTATACTCCCATCACTTACCCGATAAATCTATAGACTTTGCAAATTAGGGGAGCTTCCAATCAAGCTAACAATACAACTCAATTCACCTATCCTTACAAAATCAATGGAGAACAACTCAAGAACCTTTACATGGCTAAGATCGTTAGGAAGTTTTTGGGGCAGACCGCCCCTTGCCAAGAACTTAAGAGAACACACAAGAAAAAGTGAGAGACTTGATGAGCAAAACAAGTTAAAAGAAAGCACGAGTAAACTCTTCTTACCTGCAGGGCATCACCGTCAAGCATCAGTTTTTTAACGGATGATAATTGACCAAAAAATTCAGTCAAGTCCTGAAAACCTTGAACCTTTTCCCAAAAACGTGAAAACAAATTAATGAAACTTGTTCAAGGAGTGATGTGTTTCTAAAATAAATCGATGGGAGTTTGCCCCCGAATTTTAAGCTACAAGACTTGAGATTAGGAGCATCAATTATATCAAGGTCTTTAAAACCATCTGCACTTAGTGTTAAATACTGAAGTGTTAGTTTTTCATAGGTCTCAGGATGCTAACGCAGCGGAAATATAAAAATTTAATACATAACTATGATGAAAAACGCATCCACTTGCTATCGCGACGCGAATCTTATACAAACATCAAAACACGTTTAACAAAAATTCAAACAAAATTATACCTTTGAACTATCCGTTTGATGTAGGGAATTGTCGTACTCAAATACGAATCCTCCTTTGAATTCCCGACTAGCTCTCGATCATCCGAATCACATTCTCAAACTCAATTCGAACACATCCACGCGTATAGGAGTCCAAGCGTTCTCCCTCTAAAGATAGTCCACACGAACGGATATTCTCGGGTTCTCGATTCTATGTTGGAATCGAATCGAAAACCGTCTTTGTGTATATAAAATTATTTCTATTCTAACTTTTAGAATAATTCATAAACCCTTTAGGAATAATTGAGAAGGATGAATATATATTTCGAATCGTATCTTAATCCTTTTATCATTGATCGATCAAGAACTAAGAACATATAAATAAATCAAGAAGGGGAAAAATAAATGTGTCATGATTGCCACACAATCATCTCATGTGCTAAGCCATTAAAAAGAAAAATATATATAGAAAACAAAATTTTCTCTTCTTTTTAATCATTGCCGTGCACCCTTTGTTTTCTTCTTTTCTGTACGTGTGTGTTGTATCTCTCTGGCCTTTTTTTTCTTCATGTGTTATATATATCCATATCTACATACATCATGTGCATGTATATCTATATATATGACAAGATAAATCTATCTCTCTTTTGTTTTTATCTATCCACACTTACACGTATGTGTGTGTGTGTATATATATATATATATATATATCATATCACCTGATTATGTATATATATATGTGCACGTATATATATAATATCATAAATATGATTTACCCATATGTATATTATCTTGTATATATATGTATAGTTTTGTGATATATATATTATATCCACATATATATATATATCAATTCTTCTAATTAATTTATTTCAAACTCTTTGAAAACAAACCTTCAATTGACTTCTAATTTGATAATGATAAGAATCTCTATTCTTATATTAATCATAAATCAACTAAATCTCTATTTAATTGATTTAATCAACTAATTCTAAATTAATCGATTCTTTCATCAATTTCATCAAATTGAATTAATCCGCCAAATTAATTAATGGGCATGGGCCTTAAAAACCTAATTAAATTAACTCTTTAATTTTATTCAACTAAATTAACTATTTAATTGAGCCCATCAATTAACTTAATATATTCTATTGATTAATTAATGTCTAATTAATTAATGGATTGGGCTCTCAAGTCCAATTAAATTAACTCTTTAATTTAATTTAATTAAATCAACTTATTGATTCAATTAAATCCATCAATCAATTAATTTGTTTAATCAATCGAATATATTGTATCTCAATCGATTAAACCAACACTTTGATTTAATCCAATTAAGTGTTTCATGTACGTTTATGAGTTTATCCATTCATTTGTGTGTGACCCCTTAGGTTCACCAATCGATTAGAAATGGGCTCGCAACATATTGTAATATTTTAGATGGTAAATTCATCAATCGATTACTTAAACTCATTTAATTAATCACTTATGAATTAGAACCCGTTCTAATTCACAAGACCCATCTATCGTGGTCGATGTCCAACAAGAAGCCCATGATGCCTAGTCAATAGGTGAAGTGTAATGCATGAACCTGTCTACTTATGGTTATTGTGCAAATACATTCCTTCCATTATCTAATCTCCCAATTAAGGTATAGGACATGGGATTTATCAGAAATCCTTTTAACCTCAATTTTATGGTTCTTATTTATAATTAGCATTTTCGACAATCGATCTAGAGAACTCATTTCTAATCATTGTCTCTACCGTGGTCACGAATTTTCGTAGACTAGTTAAAATAGAACACATAGGAGATTCACTCACTCTACAAGGTGAGCAAATGGATTCTTTATTGACTCTCACAAACCTTCATACATGGGAGATCTATACCCAACATAGGCGCCATAAGACCCGCCACGGGATCGGTGCCTATATCAAAGTATAAATTCACACGTACAAGATTACTATGGAGCCTCAAGTCTAAGGACTAATTAATGCACACCAAAAGCTGAGAAACAATCCTAAGTCGACGTACAACTAGTGCTCCCATTTAGGTATTTCTCGGTGGGATCCTCAGTGAACTCATTCTCCAATGAACACCTACTTATGCATATGAATATCTCTACATTCAATATCTATGAAACAAGACATCCTTCCATTTGAGATATTTCATAAGTACAAGTCTTAATCCGAGTCATGTTTGCCCCTAGTATTGGTTAGACTCTTCGACTTGGAGTGATTTAGATCACGCCTTAGAGACTTGTTTCAAGACGTCCATCTCTATGAGGCCAAGTCTCATAGCCTTATGTGATCTAGGAGCTTCAACCATATGTGTATAACTCACACATTATGATGAAGGTGGCCAAAAGGTATAAACTTTCAATTCTATTATTAACTGAAAAGATTGTTTGTTACAAAGAGTATTTAATAGCATCGTCAATCTCATTGGTTTGCTCGGCACTACTCTAACATGAAGCATTGGACATTTGGAGATAAACTTTCTCAACTCTCCCGAGGCAAGGCAGACAGAACTCAGATGAAGCCTGACAAGTCTACCAAACCCTTGGAACTCAGAAGGAAGTGGTTTGACTTCGCAATTAGCAAGAAACAAATATCGGGGCTGTTGAAGAGTAAATAGGTGATGAGGTATAATTTGAGAAGTGATTGGGTACACAAATATAAGAGTGAGCTCTTGAATTCGATGGTTTGACAATAAATTGAGCCACTGGTCCGCATCAGGACGGCTTTTCCGATCAGCCTCGTATGTGAACTTGAGTATGGGTCCTTTATGAAGAACCAGCACTTGGTAAATAACGGAATCCATGTTGTAATTTCCATGTAAGTTTTCTTTGAATTTCCAATCAAAAAGAAGGAATGGGATAGTTAGCCATTTGTACCGCCACCCTCTCGACAGTATGCTTGTCCTCACTGCATCACGCAAATGGCAAGTACTTAAGAATCTCATCTATCACATCGCACGGTAGGTCGCTAATTGTATCACTTGCAAAGGGACTCCTTCTCCTAATTCTATCCATTTGGCTCCGAGAGCTCCTGCAAATGATTCACGGGAAATGCAAGAAATAAAACGTAAAGTAACAAAAACTCCACACGCGTTTCATATACAAGAGTAGCATCAACTGAAGCATCGACAGTACCTAACCCACCCCACCCCCCAATAAAAAAGAGCATATATCATGTCAAGTGGGATGTAGTCAACTTAATGCAAGAATGAAAAAAAATTTAAGATTGTCTTAACTTCCCCTGTTCGAGCACTGATCGCTAGAGCGAAGGTAGCGAGCACTTAATAGTTTCTTTGTCTCTTTTCAAGTACAACCAAATACAAACAATAGTGCAAGCAAAATTGTATAGAAGCTATTATAAACAGATAATATATCAACAACCTACCTTTCAAAATTCGTTTCACACCTATTCTATGAACCATTAAAGAAACAAAAAGGCAATTAAAGTGTGTTATTATCAACTGGATGGAGTTTGAGGGAAACCTGTTGAGTACCTTCAATCTTTAATTCTTGATAGGAGTTTAGGGCTTCAATTTTGGGAATCTAGTTTTAGTGATGCCTAACTCTTTGAAGCGGGACTGAATTTGAGGGACCGGATCTTCAAAATGTCAAGAATTTGAGAGAATTTGAAATATAAAAAAGTAAAATATAATTTATTTTGATAGGAGTTACGAAATTTAAGGTAACAAGTATTTATCAAGCTAAATTTTAATTCTATGACAAACAAGGCAAGATTAGGCCCTTTTCTAGTCCTACTAGAATTAAAATTCTAATAAATATTAAATTAAGTAAAATTATAACAAAATTAAATCATTTTTTTATGAATTTTTGTTGGTCCATAAACTCTTAAAATTGATGAACGTCTTGTCCTATATCAGAATTCAGGGCAATTGAAACGTTCCATGACGATACCCATAAGATTCAATTTCAAATTTCATTCTAACTAAATATTATTTTTAATTACAACTTTAAAATAATTTAGATTCAAATATTAAAAAGAATCGCTGAATTAAGTATAATAAACATTAAAGTCTCTCTTTGTTATTGTTTGAAAAAAATAAGTTACTAACTTTTTCAATCAAAGTGACATTCTAGACTCTTTTATTTATATAAAAATGATTAACCATATTTCATAATTTTATTTAATTCTTTTTTCAAGACTGAAGAAGATATGCATTCGTTGTTTAATCAAAAGAATCCATATATAATTATAGTCAATTATAATAAAATAACATATTTAATTGTAGTTGGCGAAATATGCCCATTCATTTTTATTCAAAATAATAGAACTTCACTTATCCTCTATAGTCGTAAACTTGTTAAGTTTAAATAATTAGTATATATAGTTGCGGGCTTCTAATAGAATGTAGTTTTGTACTATTTAACATTAGGTATGGCCTTAGTTAATTGCCACATGTACATAAATTTCACTTCAAAAGGTTAGTATATTCTATTTTAACCTATAACTTACTTAGTAATTTATAATTATTTATTTTGAATTATCAAAAATATGGTACTTATCTTTTTCCAACCTCCTCAATTTAAGGTATTAATGAAGAGAGAATCCCTAATAAGTAAGAAAGTTAATAATTTTTTTCCTCTCTCTCTCTATATATACATACATGACAAATAGATTACATTATGATGAAATTTGTAAATAAATAGAGTATGAAATTAAATAATATTAAATATATTATATTAATAATTTTATTTTATAAAATAAAAAATGAAAGATGGTCTTTTATATTAATATAAATTCATAGTTATCATTATAAAATATTTCAATACTAACATAAATAAATTAAGTAATTAGTATATGATTTTTGTTTAATTATTTCAAATACAAAAATTTATGAAAACACTATTACAAAGCATTTCACTACATTCCAAACAAAATAGCTTTTACTCATTTTTCTGTTCTTGTTTGTTTGTTAATATCATTCTATCATCTATTGACATTGTAGAATTCACAATTCACTTTAACAATACTTCGATTTCAAATATATATATATAGATATATTTTCAATTATTAGTAATAAACATGCACATAAAATTAAAATCATTTTGCTAAATGATGTATTGATTTGATGAAGACATAACATAATTATTAGTTAACATTAATTATATTCATGTGGCAAAATTAAGGTGATTAAGATCATATCAACAATGATATTGATAGAATGAACAACACAAAAATTTTTTAATTATATATAATTAACCAATGATTCAATTAATTAGGTTACGGTTGATTTTCTATGTTATTATCATATTAAACGAATTATTGTTAATAATAAGATTACAATAGTTATGCACTTAATTATTTATTAAAAGAAAAGGCCTCGTAAGTTATTTTCCTAAAAAAATTATCATTAATCCTATATTGATAAATATTTCAAAAAGTTATTTGACAAAGAACAAATAAAGATCAACAGAATTGCGTACATTTTCTGTGTGCAAATAGCAGTATAAGTCAAATATTATATAAATTATTGATTTATGGTAGTTATGGAGTTTTTAATTATAATTTTATCAAATTGATATAAATTAACTATTGATGAATAATGTAATGATGTGGAATACTAGACAAAAATAAAACTAATTGAGAAGATACATAAGTAATATTAAAGACACGATAAGAGATGGATATATCATTTTGAGCATCAATTTGATTTTGATTTTAAAATAAATTTTAAGCACCAATTTGACATCTTAAGAAACAATCAAATTTTACTTGATATTTTTAATAAAAAATACATTTCATGAAAATTGATAACACATTACAATAAGGAATTTGTTGAAATATAAATTATAATAATTTTGTCAAAATTCTCACATTAAAATGCATTAATATGTTATTATGCTTGATGATAAATTAAATGTTAAAATATATCTAATAAAAGTAACTAAAAGGAAAAGTTAAATGATGAATGTTGATTAATTGCTTGATTGAATATGATAAGTTTAGTTTAATGGGCCTTACACATGTAATTAAAATTAGAGCTTATAGGTAATAATAAGTAGCAGGTCACGACAACCTGCATAATATGTTACAAGTAACTATAACCTGTAAAACAGGTAACAGGTACTCTAATAAAATATTAAGGGTACCTAATGTTAAACTTTTTCAACCCTACGTAGTTGTCTTTACACTAATAAAATATTGAGGTATACCTAAATAATAGTCAAAGCCATTATAGTTTTCTCTTCTTTTTGTACTTGATTATTATCTTAACTTTAAATTTAATTAGCTAAGCTACCAATTACTTTCTTAAATTAGAATTAAAAATTTGTTTATATACGTAATAAGGAATTTAAAGTTGAGTACATTGGGCACTAAATATTAAATATATATGGAAACTATATAACAAGCACATATCTTAGCCAAGAATGCGGTTCCTTCATTTGAAGGATCCTCGTAAATTCCTGATTTTTGAATCATGTTGCATTGAACTCTTTTGATTGAAATAATGTTGGGAATACAACGTACGGACACTTCTAAAATTAGAGTCATGCAGTGTCGGACATCGTGTCGGACACGACACTCCCCCGACAGGTGTCTGACGCTCCACTTACATGGCATGTCTATAAATTATAAAAATCTAGCACTTCTGATAGCCTATCAGACACACTATCAATAACGTGCCCAACACTTTTCGGACACTTAAAGTGTGTTTTCATATATTTTTTAGGGCATTTCAATAATAAAAACATAATTAAGAATAAAGATTTTGTAAAGTCACTCCAAATAAGATTGTTGATATATCCAATAATTTATTTTGAATTTTATATTTTATCAAAATTGAAAGTTTCTTTTACTTTAAAAATAGATAGTTCATAATTTTTTTTTTTTAAAAATTATAATACACTAGTTAATATGAACGTCTTCCTCTTTGTATTTTGTATTATTATGTATATAAAAATGGTACACTATATATATATATATATATATATATATATATAAATGTGGAAATATATAAATATTATCTCGTATTATCATTAAAATAATAATAATAAATTATATTAATATTGCCATGTCGGAGACGTGTCATATCATATAATTTTTAAAAATTTTGTATCGTCGTATCCGTATCATGTTGTATCCGTGTACGTATAACAAAAGTTGGATTTCCTTTAAAAAGAAAAAGAAAAAAAGAAACTATATAACAAGCAGGGATGAAGATAATCTCGCATGTATATTTATTTTATTTATTTATTTATTTATTTTTTATGAATCCTAAATATTTAATTCATGGGAAATAAATAAAACATTGTTAGTTTTTTTTTTTTTCTGTTCTTTTCAACCACTAGCCGACTAATCCGAATTTGAATAATGTAGAGATTTAATATGGGGGCGACTTTTCCAATCCACAGACTCTATTCACAACTTTAAAATTCAAACCTCGAAACTAGGGGTGGGCGTTCGGGTCGGGTTACCCGATACCCGACCCGATCGGGTCGGGTACCCGAAATTGTGAAAAATTTCGGGTCGGGTACCCGACGCCCTAATTCGGGTACCCGACCCGATTAATGTAATTTAATTAAATTAGTGGATACATATACATATATGCATTGTATAGAATGATAAAAGTATTTTATTTTGATTTTGTCTAAATAATTGAGATATTTAATAACACCATATTATTTTATCTAGTCATTAATATTATATCCACTTATGTGGAGCTAAAGTGTTTAATTGTCTAATTAAGACAAAAATGCTAGCAATTAAATGTAGATGTATTATTTGGTTGTTGCTATTTAATTTTTTTTCTAAATATGACATACAATTAATATTTCTAAAATTATTCTTACAATATACCATGTGTTTGTTATTTCATTTAAATTAATAGTAGCAAATTGCCAAATTGGTACTATTTACTTTTCTTCCATAGTTTCTAAATTAAAAAATATATTAATATTTCAAATAATTATATAAAAATTATCACTCTCTTTTTGCATGTTTGAGGATTCACAAGAACTATAAGCCTATATTTAATTTATTTTATATATTAATTGTGAAAAAAGTTATTTTATCAAAAAAAAAATTCACTGAAAAAAAAAAAACGGGTTTTGGGTACCCAATCGGGTACCCGAAAAAAGTTCGGGTTAAATTCGGATAATTATGTCGGGTACCCGAAATTTCGGGTACCCGACCCGATTAACCCGACCCCGACAAAAACCCGACCCGCGCCCACCCCTACTCGAAACATTGCTTAAAAAATTCAGTGCATCATCCACTAAACTAACTGCTAGTTGATTATAGATGCATGATCCGTACAAAGAATTAACGCCAAACTTTGGGCTTGGAAACATCGATGGGAGATACTGGCCCCAAATCATAAATTTAGTTAGTCCAAGGCCAAAATGTACTGGGCTTTAGTTCTAGTTTAACGACTCGGATTAGAATAGAAAACAGAATACTCATATGATCAAAATACGAAAATAAATAAACGAATTCATAAATTATAAACACTTCGTACATGTACTTTTCTGAAAAATAAAAAGTAAAAAACAACAATTTGTTATATGTTAGAACTGTATATTATATAAACAGATGAATAAAATGTCAGGGGCTAAAAGTATACCAAGCAATCTTCTAAGACAAAATCTTGTTATATCTCCAATATTGACACTTATTAATATACGACATGACATGTACAAAATATTGTTAGATTTTCTTCCATTACCTCAACTAATCATTAGTGTTCCAAAAACCAACTACTAATTGGTCTAATGAGATGACGCATTAGATCCGTTAAACAACGTCCAGAGTTTAAATTCTGATGTTGTGAATGAAACAACTGGTTTGAGAGGGTTGCCCCCATAATAAGCTTTTCCAATATTTGATCTGAATTAATCGATCAATGAATTGGAATTGAATGATTAAAACCAAAAAAAACAAAAAAAGTGGCGTTCCAAAATATGTCAATTGGGTTGCCAAAGGCCCAAGTATTGTAACAACAACCATAATAACAAGTTAATATATTTGTACCAAATGCACTTGCATATGAATAGCTTTCACCTGTTTCTCTCCAATAACCTGGCAAAAGCTACGCAAGTTTGTACTCAAAGAATACTCCAGCAAAATCATTCATCTTCAGCGACTGTATTCTCAATGGATATACATCATTTTGTGAATCTAAAACAGTAATTTTCTTCTGCTAAAATTCGAAGAACAAAATAGTCAGGAACGTGGAACCTATACAAACACTAGACAAAAGACAATTCTTAATAACATTTTTTTTTTCTGCATTTCGTTTAGTACAGATCTAAATGCTTGAACTTCAGTTAGACGATGCGATTATTTCCAGCTTTTCACACAAAATTCTACAGCTCCATTTTCGACAGCCCTGAAAAAACGCAATCACACCTTGAGAATGTGGAGAAAGGAAGAGACGGTAATAATCCAATACAAGTAGGCCCAAGCAATTACCATTTGCATCCAAATTGCTAACAGAGGGATTAGAGTTGAATCCCATTTGCAGGATATTTTGGAGCTCATTGTTCCATAAGTTCTGAAATGAAATGTATGTATTAATCATGTCAGAGCTTCAACAAGAAGGAAACATACAAAATAAGCTGAAAGATCTTTATGTTAAGTTCAAATCTTCTGTTTCATTTTTCCTGTTCGACTATCTTGATTCTACGTGGACTACAAAGTGGGACACGTGTTATGAATCTGAATAATGAAATATATAAGTGAAATGAAAAAAACATGAATAAAAAATTTGGAACCATTTATGTTACCGGTGGTAAGTGATGAAATGGTGGAGTTGTGCCTGCGAAACCATGGATGGGTCCATGGGGAAGTCCTGGGAAAGGATGAGACGAGCTCGATCCCGGAACAATTCCAAGTGAAGTTGCATTGCTGCCACGCTGATGAAGAATCTAAAACAAATGTAAATTAAATGGGCATTATTAAAACTGCATTTTCAAGTGAGTTTATGCTCAATGAATCAAAGGTATCTTACATCTTTAGACAAAAGACGCTCTATATCCACATTGAGTTCTGGATTTACAGTGGCGAGCTTCATCGACAAAAACTGCATCCAGAGAGAGATCTCATCTTTATTAGATGATACTATGCAACGGGATCATCATGATTACATTTATCAGCCTATTCATTGACATAAGTTTTTCAATACAAGGCTAACATAAGTGCAATGAAACATTTTTGCTGTAATTAGTTCAGCACAGGCTATTTTCTCATACTAACTTTAAAATCTAGAGTCCTAGACAAGAATGGAATTTTTATTCGATTAATTGGTCACAATAGCATACCTCAACTTGCTGTTGTAGCGATTGCACATAGTTGATAATCTCATCAAGCATCACTGCTTTGCCAGTAATCTACAAATATTCGGAAAAAATCAAAGACTCAGCACTTGTATCACCTCAACAAATGAAGAAAGATATATTCAAAGCCTTATCACATATTCACATCTAATAATTACCTTATTACAACCAGGAACAAGTTCTTGCAACAATCTCATCCTCTCACTAATCTTCTCTCTCCTCAACTGTACACACAACACTTGTTTAGCTTACTTTCATATGCACAAGCAGAGTTTTGTACATCAATTCAGGTTTAAAACTGAAAAACTGAAAAATTCACCCTTTCTGCAAGGCTGTGACTGTTTGTTGCCTGACCCCTTTTGGCTCTCACATGAATGTAATTATCTTTAGAAGCCTTCTCCACCATTCGAACTATCTTTAGCTTGTTTAACTGCTTGCTTACCACGAGAATTCGAGCCGACATTTTTCTTTTCATCTTCTTTAGGAAATTCAGATGTTTCCCCATTTTGATCCTTCTGATTCTCAACTTCAACATTCTATAATCAAGAAAATTAAAGCTAATTGACATTATGTTCAGAAATACAAAAACAAAAACAAAAACAAAAACAAAAACACACACACATACACTGTTAATGAGTTACCTTAGATGAAGCTCCCAGAGATACCTTTCTTTTCCTCTTCCCATTAGGAGAAGATCCCAACAAACCATCATCTGAATTTTGGCAATTTTCTTGAGAATCTGCAGTATTGATTGAGTTTTTATGTATCCCAATACCCTGATTTTGTGGGAAATTTGAGTGGCAGCCAGATTCATTCATGTGTCCAAATGAACTAATCACCATTTCTGAAAAACTCCCACTCCCAAAACTTGGAATTTTTGGGACCATATCAACTAAACCTGAATCAGAAGGAAAATGAACCATACTCTGATTTTGCATCACAACCGGGAAATGTGGATTAGCAAACTCATTTTGAGCAGCAACCATGGAATTATTTCCAAGAAAATTGCCATTTTGATCCCAACCAGAAGTATAAAAGGGGTCCACCCCATTTGGGCACATTGACATTCCTGAAACATTGTCAGACATTGAATGAATACTGCTATTCCCATTTCTCTGCTGGAACACTCTATCCCCAATTTCTTCTTCAGAACCCATAATCAAGAAAACAAAATTTCAGGGAAAAAAAAAACGCACAATTTGGGACTATGTTTGAAGGGGTTAAATGAGAGTAAAAAAAAAGTGGGCTTTTGACCAAAAATAGCTGGAAATCTTGCAGGGCTCAACAAGGAACAAAATAAAACCAGGGCAGCTTTTTTATGGTACTGAGAGGGTAAAATTAAAGAAAAGCAAAAGAAACCCCCTTATTGCAGCATCCTAGAGCCACCAAAGGTAAAGTTGAAGGGGAAAAAAAATCCAGTGTAGCAGGCATAAAATCTACACCAGAAGCTCTCAAGAACCCTACTCTAATGTGGGAAAAAAAGTAATGACCCTCAAGACAAGAAAGTATGAATCTTTCAGAGCTTAAAGCAGACAATGGAGAAATGAAATATATATTGGTTAAGGAACAGCTCACCACACTGTTGAAAAGAAAGCAGATTCCCTTTTCTTTCTCTTTTGCTACTGGGATTAATTATCATACAATCACACACTAATTTGTATAAATAAAAGAGGAAAATAGCTCTTAATCCCAATCATTAAACTTGATAAATTCCTTGTACAATTCCCAGATGCAAGATTTCAAGATTTGACTTGAAACCAAACAGCCCCACAAGAATCCCAGAAAGAAAAAAAAAAAAAAAAAGCAAAATTCCAAGGACCCCTTTTGTGATATTGTAACTTAAATTGAGCCAGAAAGCACCAAATTCTGCTTGGATTTTTAACAAACAGAATATGAGCAGAGGATTCAGAGCAGTACAGCTATACTGGGCTTATGAAGCATCATATGCTTGCTTAAGTTCTACAAGAAAAAATTCACCCTCTTCACAAAAATATCATACCACAAACAATGTACATGAATGACACCATATAAGTAATCACAGAGGCATTAAAAAACAAAAAAAAAAACCAAAAAAAAAAAAAAAAAGAAGAAAAATTTAAAAGAATAATTAAAATAAAAATAAAAATAAAAAGCTACACTTTTACCTGCCCGAGTAACCAAGTGACATGTATATATGATTTTTTAAAAGACAGACTAACTACTGCCAACTGCTCCTCCTGCAGGGTTAAATTATTATACAACCTAATCTTTTAAACCCCCTTTTCTTTTTCATTAATTTCCTAAAATATTTAAATTAACAAAAAATAAATAATTTGATAAGCTGCTAAGTTCTCTTTTTTACTTTTGCTACTCTCATCATGGATTGGAGAGGTTCTTCTCTTGAACCCAAAGCTATCTTGAAATCTTTTTATTTATTTTTTTATTTTATTTTACTGCTTTTTTTACTGACACATTTGCCAACTATTCTCACAGACTACTCTTTGCTGTTACACACTCATTTTTCTCAGTGCCAACTAATTACCTAACAATTCTTTTTGACAAAACCTTCATTATATGTTCTTGGGGTCTACCATCCATACATGGCCCCATCAAAATCTATACACTTACTTAAAAATCTTATTATTTATTTATTTATTTCTGAGCAAGATTCAATGATGAGGTTAAGAAATTTTCATGCTATCAATTTTGATATTTAATTATTGAACTTGAGTATAATAATATCAAAAATGTCAAAAAATTTAAAATATAACATCATTATATTCAATTTAATAATTAAAAACACCATTTACGTATTATCTAAATAGATAGCATCTCATGAGTCAATAAGATCTCTTTAATAAAGATACAAATGAATTGAGTTGAGTCGAGCCGATCCGAGCTTTAGCCTTTTTTTTTTAAGGTTTGGGCTCGAGTTGATTCAAGCTCGACTTGACTAATTTGGCTTGAAAAATAATGACTCTAAATATTTAATATTTTATTTTCTTGCAATTTGATATAATGAAGTTGCCCCTGTGAGCATTAATGAATTCTTGTTTATATGATTTTCCTATTTATGTTATGTTGATTTAATTAATTGATTTTGTCAGAGCAGTCTTTTTTTTGTTTTGTTTTTTTCTTTTTTACTTTGGCCCTTTAGTTCTCCCAACACGAGGAATAATGGAATCTCATTCCCATAATTTTACCTCATTGTCCTCGTACAGTTTCCAGCTGTGGGTGTCTATATATTATTATATATATTAGAAATATAATAGTATTATAATTATAATGTCGATAAAAAAAATAATTGTAAAAGAAAATAAAAATATTGTTGGTCAAACCATAATATTCTGGTCAATAATTTATTAAGGCTGTAACCTTGCTGGAAATTCAAGTCATTCTCAATTAGCTGTCGCATAATTTTAGAAAAACATCTGTGCAATTATTCTGATATATTATTGGTTCCAAATATATTGATATCAATTTTTTAAAAAGTTTTGAAATAAAATTATATTTTCAGATTCCTATATTTTAATTGATCTTTTTATTTAATGTCCCCCCTCTCCCCTAACTCAATTATAAAAAAAAAAAACAAAAAATCCTCTATTCTAATATGTCCCAATTATTTTTTTTAAATGCTCTAATAAGCTTCAAAAATACTTATATATTATGCATTTTAATAGAATGTTGAGAAAGATAAAAATAAAACTTGTGTACTTGTTTGCTAACTACTACAACAATGTGAGTATCAACAAAGATGTTTCGCGCCCGAATTTATTGTTAATTACTTAGACCGAGAGATATAAAATGTGACACCCCGCATTACATCGAATAAATATTAAAAATTAAATATTTTAGAAAATTTTTACTAAACAGCTCAATGTATTCATTGGAAATCTTATTTGGATGAATTATTCATAGTCTAATAACAAGGTGCATTCAATAAATTGGGATACAAATTTTGTATCTAGCAGGCTCACGGTCTCATGCGTAACAAATGGTATCAGAATGTCTCATTAATTAGTGAAAATAATGAGAGCTAATTGTTTTACAAAATAAAATGTTAAATGTGCCGAAGCCACTTTTTAAATTTACAATCTTAGATTATTTGGAGGTAATTTTCACATTGAGGGGGGGGGGGGGGGGGGGTGGGGGGTAAAAGAAGAAGAAGAATTATTGACATTATTGAAGTCAACTTTTTATCTACTAGAAATAAATTTTAGTTGGTTTAATTATATTTTTGGTCCTGTAAGTGAATTTTTTTTTCAAATTTCGTCCTATAAATTTGATAGTTGCACATTTAGTCATATATGTTGGTTCAATTTGACACATTTGATCCTAAATTGACACATTAGGTCCTGTATGTTGTCCAATTTGACACATTTAGTCTTAAATTAACAAATTTGGTCCTGAATGAGACAGGACTACATTTGAAAATTTAGGACCAAATGTGTTAATTCAGGACCAAATATGTCAAATTGAATCAACATACAGGATTAAATGTGCAACCATCAAATTTATAGGATCAAATTTGAAAATGGGGTCTCACTTACAAGATCAAAAGTGTAATTAAACCATTTTAGTTTTACTTATTGTTATTTTTATTTTTTTTCATCAAAATTAAAATTCTAAAAAGCTGTCTAATCACTCAAATCAACTTTTTACTAATAATATTCCCCACCCCCACACCTGCCAACGCCCCTCACCAAAAGTTTAATTTAATGCTAAATCCGTCACTGATCAGTCAAACTAATTTATGATAAACCAGAAGTAGTTAAGATCCATCTGAATAGAATTTTTTAGAGAAAAAAATATTTATTTTTAAAAAAAGCAATTTGGAATTAAAAAAATTTGTATTTTAATGATTTAAAAAAAAAAACAAATCAGACAAAAGAAAATTAAAAAAAAAATTTTAAAAACTACACAAATTAATTTCAAATAAAAGTATTTTTTAAAATACTTTTAATTATTACATTCAAACATAAATGACTTAATTTCAAAAAACAATATTATAAAAAATATCGTTCAAAAAGTATGTTTTTAAGTTCATAAAAAACGGTTCGTAAGTAGCAAGGGGGAAATTGCAAGGAAACGAAAGCAAAGCAGCACAGCTATTGCTTTGCTGTTAAATAAAAGTGGCAATCTGAAAATCTTATGATGTTTGATAATGGAAATGGGTATTTTACACACGTAACATCAATTGATTTTCAATGTGGGGTTCAGTTAGGAGATCTATTAATTATTCGACCAACTTTTTTAAGGTAATATTGAAAAGAATAAATTTTAATTTTATTAATATGCATATTGTCGGTGTAAATTTCTTTGCCTCTTTTATTTTACTTATTTTATTTTCATTTTATACTTTTGAGAAATCCTCGTAATGCAATATACGTACATCTAAGATATTTGTCTATATTAATGTATACATATTTAATAATAAAAAAAAAAGGAAATAGAATAACTAAGAAATATTTAATGAGATAGTTTTGAACTGGATTGGGAGGATCATCCTCATAATAGACATCTGCAGTATCTGATCCAGATTAATCAGTTAATAAGTCGAAATCGGGTGGTTAAGATAAAAAAAAAATGAGATAGTTTTGTTAGCTATTGGTAGAGGTAATTGATGAGGGAAGATAATTTATTTGTTAATGGTATTTAAATCAAGCTTAAACATTTTTTATTGGTTTGATAAAATTTGAAATCCGAGCCAACTAAGCTAATTAGTTAAAAATAAATAAATAAATTATTTCTATAATTGTTTTTTTCTTTTTTTTTGATGAAGAATTGTTAAAATGTTTGAGTTATATATACTTGTGTTAATTTGATTCGTGTGCCAATCATATCATGTTAAAACATATCTTTAAGTTCGATAAAAAACAATCAATGAAAACTTTAAAATTGTATTCGCGGCTCAAAATGATGTGTTTAATTAATCAATAGAAACCTTTCCATCTCCTTTTTCATGTGAAACATTTTGGTTTTATAATTTGAGATGGTATTATCTCGATACAGAACCTAATCCGTTTAGAAACGGTGATTATTTTTAGACTTATGGGCATCTGTAATTCTAAAAATTAAGAATTTTAAGCAATATTGTAGTTGCATATATTAAATAAAAAACGTTTATTAATTGTATAGTATCTTAAAATTATAGGAGTTTTATATTTATGCTCAATAAGTGACTGAATATGTATATATATATATAACAGTGGTAGAGTCACATATAATTTAGAAAGTGTGCATATACTCCTTAGCAATATATATTCCTCTTGGGTTGTCTCACGATACACCCTGTGGTTTTCATTTTATCTTTCTAAACATAATTTATTTTATTAGTAGCATGTAGTTGGGAGGTGCACACCTGATTTCGGGTCTAACTTCGCAACTAATTCAGACATATTGTTTTACATATTTGTATATCTATATGTTGTAAACATATACCAAATAAAAATTAAATACAAAGTTGATACATAAAGAAATGTATAAAGAATATTTAATTTAACATCTTAAATTTGGATCACAAACTTGGATGGGGTCCATTTCAACTCCAAGTTTCGAACAGACTCATAATATTGCTAAATTTAAAGTTTAAACCTTAACTAGATATATAATCCTGGTTCAATAATTACTCAAAACCATCCAAATCATGTCACGGGTTTAAGTCTAATTTTGCATGTGTGAAACATCATTTCTTGTACTTGTAATATAATTAACTAAACATATTACTAAATAGTAAAGCATATAAGACCCACACACCATCACGCGTAAAGTGTACATGCAATGGTCATTTCATTTTAAGATATGGTCCTGCCTAACTTGCCATCATGGCTTTTAAATTCATATTTTTGAAAAAAACATAAAAGGCGCAAAAAAGGGGAACAATTTATTAATTCTGCATGGGCAAATTGTATAAATATCGTCTTTTTTGTTGAAAATTTTTATTTGAATCATAATTACTAATTGAAAAGTAGAAGGGCCGTCATAATTTTATTAAAATAGTAACATTTGTGAATTGCCTTTTTTTTTTTGGCCCTCAAAATGATAGGTTAACGTAAGTTACAAATATATATACATATATATATATATATATCCATATATCCGTATTAATTGATATAAAACTTTAATTCATCAAAGTTATTGTTATCACATTACTATTTTGCCTAAGACGAACACTTACATTATGTTTGGTTATCGGATTTTGGGAGGAAAAGGAAAAAAAAATAGGCAGAAAAAGTATTTTTCAATGTTTGGTTATTAGGGAAAAAGAAAAAAAATTAAGAAAAGAAAAATAGAAAGAAAATATAACATAAATTGAGAAAAAAATATTTTTCTTCGAATTAAATGAAGAAAGTGAAGGAAAATCTTGTTTTCTAATCTTACGTTACTCTCTCCAGCGCTCTCTCACTTTTCAAACTCTCACCTCATTTTTGTTGCTCAAACTAATTGATTGTTTGAGTATATTTTATGCATTTTTTTAATGCAGTTAATTGATTGTTTGGATTTTTTTTTTTGTGTTTTAACGTTTTCCTTTAGTTTACAATAATAACCAAATAAAATGGAAGACGATTCTCTAAAAAATTATTTTTCATATTTTCTTTAACAACCAAACAAAATAGAGAATTTTAAAATTCTTGTAGTTTCTTTTCTCTTCCTTAATATTTTTCTTTCCTCCTAAAATCCTAGAACCAAACAAAACCTTAAGGACCCTACAAAGAAAGAGACTAAAATTAGTTATAATATACTAATTGATAATACAAAATTGTTATTAATCATATACATTTAGTGATAAAAAAAATAATATTTTCACAAAGTGAATTTTTTCATAATGACAATAGCAATTAGATGATAAGGAAAATCTCGTTACAAAATTATAAGGGCAAAATACACTTTGCCCTCTCATACTATACCATTAGTAACACTTGCCCCTCTATACTATCAAATGCATCATTTACCCCCTTGAAATTTATTATCATAATTATTAGTGAAAAAATTACCCTTTATTTCATTATACATATAATTTATGTTATTGTTTTAATGTTAATATTTGAGTAAATAGTTATTTTTAATTTTCTTTAGTATCATATATTTCAAAAATGTCAAATAGCTTTCTAATTTATAAATGTTCATTTCTCAAGTAAAGCATGTATTTTTATACTTTTTTAGGGAAAATAAATAGTTAAAAAAATATAAACAAATTATTTTTCAAGCCGCTTAATATTAATTAATTGTGCATAATTGATTAATGAATTGTTTTGCTTCCAAAAGTACTTTAACTGATTTCACTTAATTAGTTAATATTAATTATTTTTAAAAATTATTATATTATATTTTATTTTCATTATCTATTATTCTTTGTGATATATATGTTTTAATTGATGAATGAATATTTATAATTGAGAAAATTATTTGGCATTCTTAACATATGATTTACCTATAATAAAATTCAAATCAATCATTTCCACCAATATTTATATTAAAATAATAAGACAAAGTATTTGTATAATAAATAAAGGACGATTTTATCATTAATATTTAGTAATCAATTTTAGAGGGGCAATTGATAGTTTTTAGTATAGGAGTAAGTGTTACAAATGACATAGTATAAGGGGGATAAAATGTATTTTGCCCAAATTATAATGATAACTAAAATACCAATTTTTTTTTACATTTTTTTTACTATTAAACCACATTGTGGCAAAATTAAGGTTATTGTCATTAAATAAACTTAATCAGTAACAAGATAAAATGTAATGTCACTTAGTGCATATTAATTACAACTTTTCACATTGCAAACTTTGTGTTTTTTGTCACTAATTAGAGGCATAGCTTCCCCCTGAAGTTTACATTGAGCTAAATTCAACATTTTTTTTTTAAATTTAAATCCCAAAAATAAAAAAATAAAAAAAAAAATTTGGTCCCCCGCCCCCAGAAAACTTTCTTGCTAATATTGTATTTTCTTGTAGTAAATGCAAAATGTAATGATTTAAAAAAATAAATAAACCTAAATTTAGAAATGGTGGGGGCGGGGGGGGGGGGGGGGCGGGGTTTAAAAAAAAATGAACATCTCAAGAAAATAGGGCTCATCATAATTTCTCTTCTCTTAAACATAATTCTCAACTTTCGAAAATCGTGATTATGATTATGCTGGCTTTACCCAGTTCAAAGACTATACTTTTAACGCTACACAATCTTTTTGTCGTTAAAGATTTTTACTTTTGGAGGGCCTCGCCAAGCTCACTCTTGTCGTTATAAAAAGTTGCTCTTCATAACATTAATTAGTGGAAGCACAAAATAAAAGAACTAACTTGGCTTACATAACAAAAAGAGAAAAAAATGAAATTAACATAAAACGAGCATTTAACCTACTTCCTACTTAAAGTTAAATGTCCAAACCAATTACCAAATTAATTATTTTTGTTTTATCATATTTTTATATTTAGTGATCCATGGGGTTATTAATAAAATAACGTGTGGATATTTCTTGACAAAGATATATATTTTACAATTAACTCTTGCAAGAATACTCCAATCAAGAGTGTGCGTTCAAAAATACTCCGTTCGGATCATCTATTGCATAATCGTGCTACATCTTCAATTACACTCATCAATACACGCCACCCACGATTTTGCAATAGAGGATCCGAACTAAATAATATTGTCTCAAATCAAAAATTAACTATATTTTCTCCACCAATTTTGTAGAACTCATCATTAACAACTCTTTTTTTTTCCCAAATAATTGAAAAGATAAGATCGAGAGGCCCTGTTATGGCTTACCCAACTAAAATAATGAACCACCACAAAATTTTCCTTTCACCAGAGCTCACTAAACTAAGCATGCAACGTGAACAACATAACTTGAGATAAATATATGTTACATATGTTGATATATTTTTAGCTATACTGTCACAATTTTGTCGATGTTACTGTAGTTAGCAAGTGGAGTTGAAGGTGACCCACATTCCAACATGAATTTGTCGGGCTAGAGAAACTTTACTAGTGTCTTAATCGTAAATGATATTATTGATATATCCCATATATATATATATAGAGAGAGAGAGAGAGAGAGAGCTGTATATATGCATCCATGAAAATTAAGCGAGGGCGAGTGGAAGCATGCGCGGAACACAAGCAATGATTGATGGCAGTTCTTCGAAGATTAAAAGTAGGAAAAAAAATCTGCTTTTAAGGAATCCGAAACTATGATGCATGCTTAGTATTCTTGTTCACATCAAAGCAATCATTTTTAAGCCAATTCCACGATTCCTCATTCGGAAGTTTGGTCAGATTTGCTAAACCATCAAACAATGGCTACTTTCTTTTTTTCTTTTTACTTTTTTTGGCCCTCATGGGGAGAGTGTTTGTGGGATAAGATATCTCATTAATAGTTGTTCATGTTTAGTTTCTGTTCCACATTAGTTCTCCATCTCCCCGTATGAGCTTTCATTCTATTTTAACTCTTCATCTCTCAAATGTATTATTATATACATTCATCTTTATCAGACAAAATTGGATTTTTGGTCATGTATGTCAGTGACTTTAATTTTTGGTCTTTTATTTATGTAGTCTAGCAATTTAAGTACAATAACTAGTATTTAGCCCATGCTAAGGCACGGGAAAGAGAGTTATAACATAAATCGGTATAATAATAGACTATGTTCGATTTCAATATTAATTTTGATATAATTATGGTAAGAAATTTTTAAAACAATTATGCGGTATCAAAAAATTTAATTATTATTAAAGTAAATGATAAAAATTGTAAATGAAATATTAATTTTGTTATTTTATTTGAATTAAAATTTAATCTATCATCGTTTAATTACTTGATAATTATTGGATTCTTTTGAATAAACATGGATTACAAATATAGTTATTTAAATTCATATAAAAAGTATTCAAATTTCATACATGAAAAATAAAATTAAATGAGACTGTCCATATATGTGCTATTTGGATAGTTTCAAGATTTCTAAATTATATATATAGATTAAAACAAAGAAGAATGACAATCCAAGGATTTTCTTTTTGAAGACTTGAATTTCGCCAATTTTGGGTAGAAAAAAAATTATATATTGAAAATCCTCAAAATTGAAGGGAAAAGGATGTGTAGAGATGCCAATTAAGTAACTGGACAACACTTATTAAAATATGACAAGATAATGGAGTTTTAAAGTTCAATATTCTAAAAAATATGAACTAAAATGTAAATTAAAATACTGTACATATATATATATATATATATTTCATTATTAAATACTTATTCACATTTTTATACATTTTTGACAGATTATGAAAAATCACATAGCTGAAATTGTTTTGTATATATTAATATATAATTTGCAAATACGTATATGTAATTATAGATTTTAAGTAATATGCATGTGAACTATTGACATAAAAAATTAATGATCATTAGTTTGTCATGGTGGCTAAAAATTAATTTTAATTTTCGTTTATGTTTTGTCAACCCAAGTTCAAAGTCTCAACAGTGACAAGTTACTGGCATAAATCTTTCATATTTTGATTGTATCAAATCACTCTTTCAATTGGCAACAACATCATCATTTTTCCTCTTTGATTTTAATTTATAAAAGAATTTTGGTGAAGTTCGAATTTCTCTTCTCAATCTGTCAATATTTTGTAATTAATGTCCTTAAATTATCAAACCCCACAAATAAAGGACACAAAATTAATTTATAAAATGTTTGTTTGATAGAGATGAGGGATTAAATTGAGATGAAAGTTAAACGTGAATGACTAAAATAGTATATTTGAGAAATGAGGGTCTAGAGGGGGTTGAAAACTGAACATGAGGGATTATAATGATATATTTGAGAGATGATGGACTAAATTAAAGTGAAAGCTAAATATAAGAGACTATTTATGAGATTCGACCTAATATTTTTATTTAGGATAAATTACAGGTTCATCCTTTGAGGTCAAGTTTAACTATGACTAACTCCCTCTTTATTTCACTAAGTATTGTTACACCTCCGAAGCAAACTCCAGGAAATCGTAAAGAATATTATATTACCCTTACTAAAAATTGTTGGAAAGGGTAAAAAATATAAATTAATGAGTAAAGTGCAATGACCAAAATACCCCTATGATCTAGTCACTGAAAGATTCCCTCACTACTAGAAAATGTGTAAATTAATGATAATAATACAATTGATAATGAAAAAAATTATTATTAATTATATGCATTTAGTGACAACGAAATTTTATTGTCACAAAACAATTATGCACAATATCAATAGTGATAGCATAGTGTAAAAAGGTGATAATATAATACAAAATTGATAATTAGTGACACACATATAATAGCAACATAGTAACAACAGAATCTTATCATAAAATTCTAATGATATTTTTTTCACCAAGTTATTACTATAGGTATGTCACTAATTGTTATGATTGCCACTAAGACATTAACTGTTGTCACTATTGAGTGTATATTGTAACAAGATAAAAGTTATTGTCACCAAAGAAACTTAATTAGTGATAAAATAGAAAATATTATCACTTAATATAATTATTAGTGACAACTTTTATATTGTTACTTTTATATCTTGTCACTAATATTATTTTTTGTTGTAGTGCCTCTTATTTTACTAATTATGGTTAGCAAAAAAGAAAGTAAAACACACTCTTTGCACCGTCGCAACTACTATTAGAGTTACTCGACACTACCACAAGGTGCGCCTCATCAAAAGCCAGGTTAGCCCCCAACTTAATTTTTTGAAGGACAAATTCCAGAAGACCCCTCTGTATTTCGTAAAATAGCTAAAAACCCCCTATAATTGGAAAATAGGTTAACTATCCCTTGTGTTAATAGCAACCTAGCATAAAACCCCACTTCCATCCAAACTGACGGTGTTGATAGCACTCGCGCCTTGAGTGCATTTGTTGGTTGTGTTTATGTGTTTTTGACCATTAATTGACCAAACTTTTGACTAAAATACCCCTCTTATCTTTTTTAATTTTTTTATTTCTACCCAACTACCATCAAACACTAAACAAAAAATAATTCTAACTTTTCTAAATCTATTTTAAATTTAGCACTAAAATAATTAAAATTAAATTCTGAAAATAAATATTAAAATACTAAAAATAATTTTATTTACTATTAAAAATTTTAAATTAGTAAAAAGTATTTTATATTTATTGTATTTAATTATTGTTCATTAACAAATTAAAAATATACAAATATTTTTATAATTTAAGTTATTTTTCAAAAAATAATGAAAACTCTTATTTACCTTTTCTATAATAAAAAAACAAAGAAAGCATTAATTTAAAATATAAAATTGAAAAAAAATATATATTTAACTATCATTGTAATGAATTAAAATTTTGGTAAATATAAAATATCCACATAATTATTATCTTTTAATTTAAATTTGATTTCATGTTATAATATTAAATAAACCACTTAAAAAAAGATATAATTTCTTTTTCATATTTTATTTTTTAAATTTATATAAAAAAAAAATCAATTTTTTCATTTTTTTTTGCCCCCCCCCCCCCTCCCCCACTTTTTTCCCCTTTCTTCCCCATTCTTCACCCACCATAGACTACCACCAACCATGGTCTCCAAGGTCTCAATCCACCTCCAAATCCCGCTGCCTCCCAAAATCTCCTCGGCTCATGATGCAAATTCGCAGTTGTAGTCCCAAAAGTTGTCGCCGCCCGAAATCTCCACCCCGAAGCCCACCGTTGTGTGGCAGATTTGAGAAGACTGTTGCCAATTTGAGTGAGGGAGAAAGAGAACTGTTAGACATGGATCTTATTTTGAGAGAGAGGGAGAGAGAGAAGTGCCAGAGAGAAAGAGACGTGAGTGTTGGTTGGGGGGGGGGGGGGAGAGAGGTGGGGGAGAGAGGGAAAGAGGGATGTGTGTGTGGAAGAGACAGAGACGTGAGAGAGAGAGAAAGAGAGATAGAGGGATGTGAATATATATATATATATATATATATTTATATATCTTACACAGGGGGTTAAATATAGAGAGATAAAGGGCATAATGGGTATTTCAATAAAAATTAAAGAAGCTAATTAAATCTATATTGACGAAGAGGGCAAGTGTGCTGAGTTTTTCGTAACAAATGGGGTTTTTAGGCTATTTTTCGATCACATGGGGTTTTTTGTTATTTTTCGATCACATAGGGTTTTTTGCTATTTTTCAATAATACAGGGTATTGTTATGGAATTTGTCCTTTTTTGAAAAACACACTCATTGGTGCTCAATTTCAGCCTAAACCAAGCCACCACCAATTTCGTCATAGCATTGTTTCTTGTCTATTCCGACAGTTATCTTTCTCAATTGATAGAATTATAGAATAAGATATGAAACATCATTTTCAAAGAAAAGATCATGTTCGCTTTTGTAAACCTTAAATTAATTCTATGTGGAAAACTTAGATTTAAACCCCCATAGAACATTTTAGTTAGAAAGTGTTTTTTTTTTTAATGACTTAAAGAATTTATTATCAGGAAATGTCAATTTCAGATGTAGATATCGAAATTTTAACATTGTTACATAGTAACCCCAACAGAAATCCAACAGAAGGGGGTGATTATTAACCGCAAATAAAGTTAGGTGGTGTGATGGTAATCAATGAAACAAGAGAGGAATCTTTTATAATTAGACCTAGCCTTAAAGGATGTAACTATAATTTACTGTTTTAATTAATAATATTTTAAACTTATGCAGTATAAATAATTGCATTAGTGATGGTTTATATACAACCAAAATAAATATCAATATGAGCTATCTTTAAGATAGCTGGATGCTGAAAATTTCTTGTCGATGAAACCTTTCATTTTAATCACAAAACGTGTTTTACCTGCAAAAAAGGAGAAGTAAAATAGTTGAAAAACAATGAATAGAACTCTATACCTATACACCTTGCATATTCATTTATTTATAGGACCACCTTTTATAGAAAAAGAAAATTAAAAAATCATACCCCACATAGTTTCATACAGTTAATTCTTTCTCATTATTCATTAATAAATTATAATATATGGATCAATGTAGGGGGTGTTTGCAATTACTTAAACAAAGGCACTTTTATACTTTTGCTATTTTTAAGCAGTAGAGTAATTTTTGGAAGAATAGCTTTTGTTTTTCTTCAGCAGAAAACAGCTAGAAGCTGGAAGCAGTTATCAACCAACTTGTTTCTACTTTTTGGCATTTTTGTAAGTATTTACAAGTTGATTATCTCACAATGAAATACTGCCTAGTTTTTTTTTTCAAACACTCCAATTGCTTTTCATCTTTTTTTTTTTCAAACATTATCTACTTTTACTAATCAAAATATTTTTCAATATTTTTTACAACTTCAACTTCTTCAAAAACATAAGTTTTTGCAAATACTTACGATCTTTAATTTGTTCTGGATTTTATAGTCCAGGCCTTTTGCTGGGCTATACTTGATAGCCTAACGGCCCTGACCCACTTGATAAAAATTCCAGCTTGTTGGGCCTAAGAAAGTATATTTCAAAATTCAAGAAAGAATTAAAGTTTATTTCACCAAAGAGACCCAATCTCGACACTACATTTATATTAATTTATATGTTCATGAATATAAGACCCATTCTCAAATTAATTCATAATCAAGATAAATACGACAAAAAAATGTTATAAAAATTGTATACCGTATATAATATATTGATTATAAATAAAAGAAAATGTATGGTGTACAGTATAAATTTGTAATCAATAAGTGAACAAGCATTGCTGGTCAAATGTGCCTCTTGACTTTCATTATTAATACTCCACAAAATAATTAAAGATCGTGCTAAAGAGTCTGATAAATTAAGCCAAGGACTGAACCAACAGAAACTTGAAATGAAATAATGTAACAATTTTGAAGTATCCTAGCATATGGCACTCTCGAGAAACTTTATAACTATACTCAACTCATTGCAGTATTGCACCGGACGGGATCCCCTACCTCAAAACGATGCCCCATACTCTAAATTCATGGCACATGTAAAATCTAATTAACATAACTAAATAATCTGCCGTTAAGTAAATCTTGAAGATTTACACGTGTCATGAATTTAGAGTATGGGGTATGAGATGGGGCATCGTTTTGGAGTAGGGGATCCCGTCCGGTATTGCACAGCTAGTAACAACAAATCGTACATACAAATAGTACACAACAACAACAACAACAGAGAGAGAGAGAGAGAGAGAGAGAAATAAGCAGCAACAAGGGAAATCAGGCACAGATGGATATAAGTGAAATCCACTATGGGTGAATGCACTAAGGTTATCATCAACTCTGCCACAAAATCAAGGCAAAATATGAAATTCAAGACCGACTATAGTAGTTCTTGACTCTCTTCAACTCATTGTTCGTTGATAAATAACATACTGAGAGAACTAATATCCAAAGAAACAATGATCTTCAGATAATGATTTCTGCTTCGGTTGAAGCTCGGCGGAACCTTGCCAATTTTTTAAACATCTGGTATCGGTCTTCACTTGCACCTCCTAAATAAGGTCTGAGTCCCAATTTCAGTTTCGTGTCTTTGCTGCTGTCAAAACAAGCTTCACAAATTCCATTTCCGGTTCTAAACCTGAGAAGCCTAATATCTCCACATTTTTTAGGTGACTCAGAGTAGTTCACAGTTCTGTTGTTCCTCCAAGAACTGAACAGCAGGCCTCAAGTCACCAGCACGAGTGGAATTTGATAAAATATTCCTATCACTCTCTAAAATAACAAGACTTCGCAAACTAGGGGAGCTTCTGATCAGGCAAACAGCGCAAGTGAGTTGAACTAATTGTACAAAACTAATATCAAACTGGAGAACAGTTAGACGGCTAAGGTTGATGGAAAGTCTCAGGGGTACACCACCTCCTGCCAAGAACTTAAAGAAAATACACAAAAGAAGTGAGAGACTTGACTAGCCAAAGTGAGTTCACAAGTTTCGGAGAAAGCAAAACCAAACTCTTCATACCTGCAAATAGCGGCCGCAAAGGTTCAATTCTTTAACAGATGACACTTGACTAAAGAACTCAATCAAGTTAATCTGAGAACCTGGAAAATCTGCGGATGAATCCCACTTGAACGTAACTGAAACTTTCTCAAGGAAAGGTGTTTTTAAAACAAAATGAAGGGAATTTGTCGCAGATACTAAATTTAAAGGACTTTAGGTTGGGAGCATCAATTTGCAGACATGCAAATGTGGTACCGGAATGGTAACGGTATAGATTTAAATTCTCAAGCATTGGACACATAGAGATAAACTTAGTGAACTCTCCAGGCTCAATGATGACACTGACAAGAACAAGTGTGACAAGCCTACCAAATCCTTTCGATGTAGGAGGCCTGAAGTTACAGTTAAAAAGATTCAAATGTTTGAGATGATCAAAAGGAAATAGATGAAGAGGCATCGTTTGAGTAGTGGAAGAGCAAAAACCGAGTGTGAGTTCTTCAATACAATGGCTTGACAATAAAAGGAGGCAGTGGTTGAGTGTAGGAAGGCTTCTTGAATCATTGCGGACCTTGTATGTGAACTTGATTATGTGTCCTTTATGGACTGCCAATACTTGATTCATAACCAACTCGATTTTGTAATTCCTGCGCAAGTTTTTTTTTGGAATTTTCGATCAAAAACAAGATATGGGATAGTTACCCATTTGTACCGCTATTCTATCGACAATATGCTTGTCCTCACTGCGTCGTGCAACTGCAAGTACTTAAGAATATCATCTATCACATTGCAAGGAAGGTTGCTAATTCTATCGGTTCTTATATCCATCCGGCTCCGAGAGATCCTGCAAATAATTATCAATGAGTCTTGTGCAAAGACAACAAACTTTCTGAACAAAAAGAAAAGAAACAGAGATTGTGTAATGCATGGAATAACTAAAATTGGTATCGACTTCTTGGTTTGACATATACTACAAAAGTCTGTAAGATATCTATTTACACACACACACACACACACACACACCCCAACTTTGATTAAAGTCAATTCATAGTTCCAGATCAACAGGCATCCTAGGTAAAATGCAAATCAAAGACTGAAAAAAAAAAACAAAAAACCCAACAACGACAATAACTGAGGACCACAATCTAAGAATTAACTCCAATTTTGTATGGGCACGCAAGATTTAAACATCCAATTAAAGTTTAATCTTTCAGAATTAATTGGTGCTTTAATATACCAAAAACTATACGAACATGAATGACAAAAAATCAACCCACAGTTGAGAGTTTCATACCAAAGAGCAGTCGTTTACAATATTTGGTACTGCTGAATACTAACGCCGCCGCTTCAGCCATTTTTTTTTATCTCAAAGTAAACCCACTTTCAAACGTTTACTCTTGAGTCGTATTTTTTATAATAGAGTGTTTTTGTCAGGCTAAATGGTATTATGTTTGGATAATTAAAAATATTTTAAAAATTATTTTTATTTGAAACTACTCTAGATATTGTGCACATTCCTACGATCGCCCTAAACTCTTTGTATGCAGACACTTTTGGTTGAATAAAAGCTTCTGAAGATTGGATTAAAAAAGAAAAGTCACTTTTGTGGCTTTTTTATTGGCTTCTGTTTTTGTCAAAAAATGCATCCAAAAATAATTTTTTTTTTCAAGAAGTAATAAGCATTTTTTCTCAAAAAAATATCTACTCAAAAAAACACAATACCCCGTCGTAGACTTGTGAGTGATAGTGCACGTAGCCCAATCAGCATCAGAGTAAGCTTGAACTTGAAGAGAACTATGGGCAAGAAAGAATAAACCAACAAAAGAACAATCCTTCAGGTACGTCAAAACATGCATGGCTCCATCCCAATGGGCTTAAGTAGGCCGGTTGACAAACTGGCTAAGCTGTGGGATGGCAAATAACAAATCAGGCCTAGAAAGATTGAGGTATAACAATCTTCCAATCAAGCGGCGATACCGCTCAACATGTGGGTATAAAGGATTATTATCTTCATGAAACCTATAACTGCGAGGTAATGGAGTGTTAACAGCCTTGGCATCTTCAAACCTTGTATCTTTAAGGATGTCTAGTATGTACTTCCGTTGAGTAATGATGGTACCACTAGAACTTCGAGTGATCTCAAATCTTAGGAAGTACTTGGCCAAGCCAAGATCCTTAATAGTAAGAGCATTATGTAAGAAAATCTTGACTGCAAGAATCTCATCCTCATTTGAACCAATCACAAGAACATCATCGACATAGACTATCAATTCTAAGAAAGAATCACTGGAATGTTTGAAAAAAAGCAATGATCATGCTCACACTATTTAAAATCATATTCCAATAGTTTTGTAGTGACTCTAAGTCCCATTGCCTAGAGGCTTGTTTAAACCCATAAAGAGATTTTTTAAGCATGCAAACTTCCCCTGGTCTAGCTTTAGTATACCCTTCAGGTGGCAATAAGTACACTTCCGCATCAAGGTGTCCATGCAAAAAAATATTATTTATATACAATTGATGTATGCTCCAGCCATGTGCAGTGAACAATGCAAGAAAAATCATAACTGATACCAACTTAGCCACATGTAGGAAGCTATCAAAATAATCAATACCAAAGGTTTGGTTAAAACCTTTAGCCCCCAAACGGGCTTTGTACCTCTTTACTGTCCCATTAGGGTTAAATTTTACCTTATAAACCCACTTTGAACCAATAGCTTGCTTATTTGCCAATAGAGAAACTAACTTCCAGGTATTATTCATTTTTAAGGCCTCTAATTATTTATTCATAGTATCAATCCACTTTTGGTGCTTTACTGCTTGTTTATAAGGGGAGACTCTACAATTGCTGACACATTGGCAATATAAGCAAGGTAAAAATTAGAAAAAGTAAAATAATTAGAATCAACAAAAGAAAAAACAGAAGTAAGATTAGTCACTATCAATTAGGTGATAATTTTAATTAATCTGATTCATGACTGTGATGACGAGATAATTTAATTGAGAATGGCATTGAATTCTCATTATCTTTCATAAACAGTAAAATTATCGGAGAAGCCGACAAGGTTTCGTCTCAATGGTAAGGTGGATATTTTTCTAATTTGATCCTAGTTTGATTATACCATACAATGGTTTATATTTCCTTGTTATTTGATGATAAATAATTGTAATAATTTATTTTTTATGTGAAATATTAGTACAATTGGTTAATTGCAACAGATCATGGATATATATATAATAGATCGATATATATATATATATATAAGTAATATTACCTGAGCAAGTAGTTTTTTTATTCTCGATATTAGCAATTAACAATTTTCTTATTCAAACATTTATATCCGTGAATGAACAAAGAAACAATAGATCAATTCTATCATTTTCCTCCTTTTTTTTTGAAGAAATCATTTTCCTTAATTAAAGAAGCAAAAATATTAAGTAATTAAATTCAAATGAAGCACAAGGCCGTTACCAGCTTACGACTTGCTATATTTTCTTACCCCTTTTCGGTCAATACTACATCTATTGATAGCCCCATGATTAATCCTTTGCCAAAAATTTGAAAGAAAGTATTTCTTGAATCTTATTTTTTAGCCTTTTTTGTTAAAAGTCAAATTATGTTTTTTTGAAAAAAAATAATTTACTTGTGGCACCTTATATATATTAACTGGAATGATATACACACACATACTCACCTAAAACAAAAGGTGGAAAAACAGGACACACACACACATACTCACCTAAAACAAAGGGGAAAAACAGCACACACACCCCCGCGCTCACCTAAGGGGTAAGAGGAAGGGAAAGTGTGTGTGTGTGTGTGTGTGTGTGTGAGAGAGAGAGAGAGAGAGACAGAGACAGAGAGCTGTGTTCTCCTATTTGCAATTGAATTTTTTTTTTAATTATTTTGGTTCCACTTTTCTTATTTAAACGTTGTCCATTTGAAACAATTAAATTACTGTATATACACTGTTTTGTCGTCGGCCCAGTTGCATCCATTGTTTTTATCGATTTACTCTAATCTTGTCCCCGGATCATTGAGAAAAGGTAGAAGAAAAATAAAAAGAATCAAAAATTAAAATAATGAGTATTATTATTTGAAGTAAATTTATCTTTTTTTTTTTTATTATCAAAATTCAAGAATCAAACACAGTATAAACAAATTGGGACAAAAAGAATTTATGAAACCAATAAAAATAAGAAATATAAAAATAAAATTTAACATAGTGCATGTTCAAAGACCATGTGGCTCTTATTTTCAGTTTACATTTCTATAGAAACACTACAAATTGTGAGAAAAATAATGACAATAAAAAGAAAGAAAAGCAAAAAAATAAAAACATAAAATAAAAAAATTTGCAAAAAAGGAATTCATGAAAAAAGTAAACCAAAAAATCAAAAACATTAAACTGAAGATTGCATAAACAAGAATTCATAAATAACAAAAAAGATTAAAAAAAAAGATAAAGAAACAAATAAAATTTAAAGATGTAAAAAGAAGAAGTTATTAAAAAAAACAAAAAAAAAAACAAAAATATAAAGAAATAACTAGAAATTTGCATCTGGTATAAATTTCCCACTCACCGTTCAATTCCAATGGTCCCAACACTCTTGACGCACGTGACAGAAACAAAAAAGAAAAAAAAATGAAAATATGAAGAAAATGAAGGAGGAGGAAATGAGGTGGGTTTATCCTCCGTTTGATTTTTTGAATTTTGGCAAGAAAAATAAAAAAAAAAAGTTCTTCAAATGATAGTATATTTTGCTTTCATTTCGAATTATTTCATTTTCTTCTTATTTTTTCTTAACAAAATTCGTGTTCCAAATATAACGTTGGAGTCATGTGGTAGGGACCGTAGGGTATTGGAGGCATGGTTTGCCTTCACGCCGAGAAATCCCGGAACAGCGACGAATGCAATAAAGTGGAACTGCCATGAGTTCAGGCCGGAGTTGGAGCTGTGATTTATCGGCCAAATCGGCATTTCTGTCCGATTTTTCAAACCGAAATGCCAATAAGGAACAAAACACCGGATAAATCGGCCAGAACATTTATGGGGATGCTAAAAGTTTAGATTTGGGAAAATTTTTGTTTGGTTAAAGAAAATTTGTTTATTTGAGATATCATTGTTTGGTTGAAAATTGGGATTAATATTTCTATTGTTTTATTCTTTTTTGTCAATTGGGGACTCCATTGAAGATGGTTTAAGATTGACGACAATGAATAAGGAGAGAGTATGAGAGAGAGAGACAGAAGAGTGGAGAGAGAAAATACATATATATATATATATATATATATTAATAAAAAAAGATGGGCCAAAGGGGTTACCAGCAACTATAAAATTATTATTATTTTTTTGTGTTTTGGTAAAATTTTAGTAATTTTGACCTTAAAGTTTGATAAAGTAACAATTTTAAATCAAAAATTATGATTGGACCCTTAATTTTCTATATAGTACTTGTACGCAAAACTAATAAATTTATTAATATATTTTTGTGAAATAACTTATTACATAAAATATAATATATTAATAAAGAATTACTTTTACAATTATTTTGATGACATTATAGTGCTGCCCATATTTTGTATTGCTATACTGATCATAATTTTTATTGCACAAACTTCAAACATTAATTATTTGTAGCCTATTTTATTCTTTCTTTCTTTTTTATTTAATTACTACGATATGTAAAATAAGAAATTATGTAAAATTTGGAATCATAAAAGTAATTATATGCTTTTTTTCAAAACTTTGTATATTTTTTAAATTTTTTTAATAATTTTTAAAATTTGTATAAATTTGTATGCTTTTTAATGTTTGATAATTTTTTTTAATAAATGAACTTATAAGCTCTAAAAATAAGCTATTAGGAATTTATAAGTTCAAAAAAGAAAAACAAAAGAAAAAGAAAAAGCTTCTCCCAATTTTTTTGTTTTCAAACAGTTTATAAAATGCTTAATGCTAAAAGATAAAATAATACAAATATATTTATTTTTTTCTAATATTATATTTCTACTATCTCAAAAAAATTTATTTATATGAAATTAATTTTACTTTATTTCTTTGGTCTTCATTACACTTAAACCTTATAAGCGCTTATTTTTACCAAATAGAATTACAAATTAGAGGATGTTTGACTAAGCTTATAAGCTTCTCAAGATATCTTATAATATGATTTAGAGCTTATAAGATGTGGCAATAGTGTTCGGCTAAATTTTAAGGGAAAGAGCTTATAAGCTCAAAAAATAAGATGTTTAGGAGCTTATAAGTTCTTTTTAAAAAATTAAAGAGGTGCTTACTTATTTTTTAAAATCTACCAACATCATTTGTTTTCAAGTTTCAATTTAAATACTTACAATATTATCATTACTAATATATTATAAGCTTACATCCAGCTTACTTATCCAAATAATTTAATAACTATTTTTAAAATAAGATCCAATATTTTATAAGCTCTTAAAATATCTTATAAGATGTAAGAGCTTGCAAGATGTTTTAAATAAGTTTAGCCAAATACCCTCTCATAAGTTCCAAAAATATCTTATAAGTTACATAGTCTTATTCTATCAAAACACTTTAAGAACTTATTTAATATATATATATATATATATATATATATATATATATAAATTTACAAGCTTGAGAAATATCTTATAAGTTCTTTAGAATAAATTTAGCCAAACATCCCCTAAGTGTTGCAATTTTTTGTGGCCCAACCTCATTTCCTTACGTTAAACAGGCATATTATTCTTTCCATATTTCTTGCTAAACATAAAAACTGCTCACTAATTTATTCTATTGATTAGGAAACACAGAAAAAATGGAAAATGTCATTAATTTAAGGGAAAATTACATCCACCTCCCCTGAGGTTTGGCGAAATTACATTTTAACCCACGGTTTTTTGTAAATTACAAAAACCCCCCTGAGGTTTATTCCGTCTAACAATTTACCCCAGCCGTTAATGACCGTTAGGGTTCCATTAGTTTTTGTACGTAAAGTTCCGATAGTACCCTTGACGGGTTTTTTTGTCATATATATAAAATTTTTGGGGTTATATGTTATGTATTACATCTTTGTGGGGCTAAAAGTAATAATATTGAAAAAATTGCTCCGTTTTCCGAGAAGTTTTTCGGTGAACTTGAAGCGGGTCTTCAACTTTTTGACGTGGAAAACACATTGGTGAGGTTAATTTTGGGCTAGAGTCGGTTTTATACATTTTTCGTTTATCACTTGTAATTATTACATATCACATGGGGTTATTGTAATATACACAAAAAAATATGGGTTAAATTGTAATTTCTCCAAACCTCAAGGGAGGTAGATGTAATTTGCCCTATTTAATATCAGCAAAAAATAAAGGGCAAAATGGACTTTTTACACTTTCCGTCCATAAGGCTGGGGTAAATTGTAATTTCGCCAAACCTCAGGGGGTTTTTTGTAATTTACAAAAAACCGTGGGTTAAAATATAATTTCGCCAAACCTCAGGGGAGGTGGATGTAATTTTCCCTTAATTTAATCATTTCGCATGCATTTCTTTCTCTTGGCCTAACCTTAATAAGAATTTGGAGCATTAGCGGGAAAGTTTATGTGTGTGTGTGTGTGTGTGTGTGTGTGTTTTGCTATGTTTGTTTGTTAATCCTCAGGTCGTTATCATTTACAACTACAAATGATCCAATCACTAAGAATCTCAATGTATTCGTGTGCATGAATGTTCAAGTGAAAAAGAACTTTGTAAGAATTTATATAATAGTGTGTAAAAAAAGTATCATAATTTGGGAGGTTTAAAGTATTTTTATTCCAATTATTAATTACAATTTTCGAACATCAACTTGTATTTATCTATCTCGAAATCTAAAACTAACCGCTTAACTCTTCTAATTCGATCAAAAAATCTGTGCACTCATGTTGGAATGAATCCCATTCTAAGTAAAAAAAAATTAGTAATATTATTATTGATCAATAAAACACTTGTTTCCAACCCAATGCGAAAAAAAGAGAAATTGAATTGGTCACTTTTCACCCCTTGGCTCCCGCGCAAAGGCCAAACACCAAGTATCTGACGCAACGCTTAATCCTCACCGTTGAATTCCAAGTGCCCACATACGTGGCATAATATGATACAGCGTTAACTTTTTTTTTGTTAAAAAAAAAAAAAAAAGAAAGAAACGTGATGCGGCGGTATGTTAAATCTCCCTATATAAGAACTTCCCATGCTTTGCCATGCAATCCCACAGCTCTCCTCTTCGCATCCTGCCTGCCTAAAATTTCAATCGCATTTTTCCTTTATAGAAAAATGAACGTGACATTTACTTCGTCCAAACAAATTCAAATGCCCTGTAATCTGAGCATGGCATCCAAAAATCGCCAACCACCCCTCCTCCGCCGCCCGCCGCCCAAAGAGAAGGTGGTTGTGGTCATGGGAGCCACCGGCACGGGCAAATCTAGGCTTTCCATCGACCTCGCCAAATTTTTCGGCGGGGAGATAATAATCACCGACAAAATGCAACTCTACAAAGGCCTTGACATTGCCACCAACAAAGTCACCGTGGACCAGCGCCGGGGTGTGCTTCACCACCTCCTTGGTATCGTCCCCCCTGACTCAGAATTCTCCCCCGCCGATTTCCGGGCCGCGGCGTCTCTTTCCCTACGCTCGACCATCGGCCGCGATCATGTTCCTATAATCGTCGGCGGTTCATGCTCGTTCATCGAAGCCCTTGTCGGCAATACTAATTTCCGGTCGAGATATGACTTCTGTTTTCTTTGGGTTGATGTAGCACCACCAGTACTTCATTCTATTGTGTCTGATCGGGTTGATAAGATGGTAGAGAGGGGAATGGTGGATGAAATCAGGTCTCTCTTTGAACCGAACGCCGACTACACGAAGGGAATACGGCGAGCAATCGGAGTTGCCGAGTTGGACCGCTTTTTCCGAGTGGAATCGATTCCCGATGAGGCAACTCGGGCTAGAATATTGGCGGAGGCTGTTGATGAAATAAAGATGAACACAACCAGATTGGCGGGCCGCCAGCTGGAGAAGATTGGTCGGCTGATGAATACCAATGCGTGGAATATACACCACCTTGAGGCCACAGAGGCGTTGCGGAGACGCGGCGGAGAGGCGGAGGCGGAGGCGGCGTGGGAGGATCTGGTGGTCCGGCCTAGCGTCGAGATCGTGAGGAGGTTTTTGGATGACTGGGTGGCGATGGGATAGAGCTTCTTTAATGGATGCACTGTAAGTGTATTATTTAGTGGTTTTTGGGGAGTTTTTACAGTTTGATTGTGGTTTTTGTGTACGAATCTAGTGGCGGTAAAGTTGGCAACTGCTACAGTTAAAAGGGTTCAGAAATCCTGCGTTCGTGTTTGTGTGGGTTAACGTATTTGGAAATTGGAATTCGAGTTGTTATCCTGTTTGTTTGAAGCCATAAAATCAGCCTTTTGAATGCATCTCCATTTGGGATTTTACTCTGGACATTTACAAATTTTGCGTGCGTATAATTTCCCGGAAACTACTTTAATTTTGAGACAAATTAATAACGAGATTTGATGTTCAACATCTAAAAATATGTTTTGATTAAGACCAAATCGGTCGCCGAACATAAAGGCTCGACCTTTTGAAGTATTGTTCCGCACCTTGAGACGGTGGAGTTTGGTCATTTGATGAAAAAGCACCTCACAAAGTGTGAGAGATGAATTGTAGCTTATAAACTTGTTAAGTCTTTAGATTCCTTCCGATGTTGGACAAGAATATGATATCATCATAAGCCCTTCAGTCGAGGGACTTTAGAAGAGGCATAGGGTATTGTCCTCACAGATGACGCCATTTGATGATGTCCAAATTCGTAGATGAACATGGAGGTCCGACCTTGCGAGGTATTGTCCCTCGCCTTGAGAGACGCATTTTCATCAAAGGACAAAACCCCATTGTCTTAATATGTGGGATAATACCTCGCAGGATCGGGCCTCCATATTCGGCAACGGAATTTGAGCATCATCATCTTGGAAATGAATTGAGTAGAAAAAAACTAAAAGCTAAATGCAATTTATTCTCAATTGAAACAGTTTTTCTCCACCTGTGCAAAGTGCACACACACACTTCACATTTATTTTCCCGAATTAATCATTATTATTAATAAATAGTCTAAAACTAGACATATTCTGCAGCGAAATTGTTGTCCAATTGTGTGACAGTATTTATGGTCACCATGCAAATTAAGCACTCTCTCTCTCTCGTTAATAGTATTTCTTCAAAAGCTTCATTAATTCCAGCCCTTTTATGCTTACCATAGATTTCGCCACTTCTATTAATTTTAGTAGGAAAATGAAATATTGAACTTCGCATGTGCTGGACTGGTTTTGCGGTTTTCATTGGACCTGGGTTCAAATTAGTTGGGCTAATTTAAATCATGAAGGAATGAGAGGCCCTTTTTTATTTATACTAGTCTATGTCTATCAGTGAATTAAAATTTGGACATAATCTAATCAAAAGCTTAATTTTAATATACCATGAAATTGATTTTTAAAGACTTATGAACACAAAAAAGAGACAATTAAAATAAGATTAAATTATATGTTGAAAAAAATAAATAGAAACAAAAAGTAGAAAAAATTATAAAGATGAACATGATGCTAACAAAAGCCAAAAATGATTTATTTATCAAAAAAAAAAAAAAAGCCAAAAATGATTTTTTGTTTTTTTAAGAAGCTACCTTAGAGTAGCTCCAAATAAAAGCATATTTTAAAATATTTTTAATTATTGTATTCAAATGCAAAACTGTTTGATTTAAAAAAATGTTCTATTCTAAAAAGTACCATTCAAAAATACTTTTTTTTAAATCCATCCAAACGGGCTCTTATTTTAATCATCAAATCTCGCTGATTTTAATTATAATTTATAGGCTATTCTATAGACAAATCAGTACTATTTAATTCCTATCGGTAAATAAATATTCTTATTTATATATTATAGTGAATTTTATTATATAGAAAACAGAGTGATGACTAATATTGACTATGAATCAATTCAGTCGAGGATTTCTAACAAAAGGTAATTTTATACTACATAATATTATATATTTGCTTAAGTATTTTTCCTTTTTTAAAAGAAAAGTTTTCATAATCGTGCTGCACGAGTTTTAAGCTAGCATATTTAATTTATTCATGGGACTTGCTTTTATAGAAAAGAAAAAGAACAAAAAGAAAATCATATCAAGCATAGTTTCACACAATGTATATTTTCTCATTATTTCAAACGTGGATTAAGACAGTGTATTTAGAGGAAGTTTGGAATTGTTTTTTTTTTAAAAAAAAAAACACTTTGATATTTTTGGCTACAAAAAAAATATTTTTTGAATGTTTGATTGGACAATTTTTGTTTAAATTAAGTGGAAAAAGAGTACAAGTAGAGAAGTTGGAAACAATTTTTATCAGCTTAAAAGTGATTATTGATATTTTTGTAAATAAATTAGACTTTTTAGAACTATGAACTACCAACTTTTAACTGCTTCTCACTTTTACTTTTAAACACTTCCCACTTTTACTATCAATTTTTGACTGATTTTCAATTTTATTTTCAACTGCACACTTTTACTACTCATTTTTTTCAACTTTTTCAATATTTCTAACTTCTCCCAAAGCAAAATCAATCCCAAATACCCTCTTAGTATACTAGAAAATATTAAACGATCATGTCTGAAGAGATCCGAATTGTCTAGTTTAAGCCTTGTAGCTAGGGTTGTCAAAGGGTTAGATTTGGATCGAATTTGAAAATTTCAAACTTGAAAATATGATAAGCTTTCTCAATACCCCAATTCAGTCGAAATCCTATAAGATTTTCATTCATTACTACTCTATATGAATTTAATAAAAAAAAACAAGAAACCAGATTCACAATTGAAAAATCAAAATTATAAAATCAAGTAACTAATAAAAAAAAATCTTATGTAAAAACTAAATTTAATTAAGTAAAAAATTATTTTAGAATATGTATAAAAATTTGACATTATTTTGTTAAAAAATTATTTAAAAAAAATTATTGTGTTATTAATTATAATGATTTATATATTGCATTATACTTAAACTTCTTCACTAATATTATATATAAGGCTATTAATCTAATAAAAAGTATTATTAAAATTCGAATTCAGGTCATTAACAAATCTAAATACTTGATTTTGTATCCTATACATTTATTTTGGATTACGAATATTTATAATTGAATTTCATCTATCGAATATTTTAATCAATCGAATATGCTAAAATCGTCTCAAATCGAATTCAGATAAAAATTTGCTCCATTGACAGCCCTACTTGTAGCAAAGCTCTACTTAGAGCCCGGGCCTTTTTCACAATCTGAGGACTCTTAAGCTACAACAGTTAGTTAGTTAGCTTGATCTAATTAGCTTCCTAACCCATCATTCTAAGCTACCATCTCTCCATAAAAAACAATTTCCAAATTCACCAAGCTATTTGAATCGCTGTAACTCTACTGAAAGGGCAAGAAGAAATGAGAAATAGAGAAAGAACAAGGGAAATCCTAAGCACCCAATTTTCAAAATGCCAATCAAGCATAGATAGAATAACATATCACCCAAAGAAATAAGGAAATGTCTGTGGACAAATAACATATCATCTTTCTACAGTTGAAGCTTTTAAATAAAACATAAGTTTTAATTGAAGCAATTGAAACTTTCTCAAGGAAAGGTGTGTTTTTGAAACAAATTGAAGGGAGTTTGTGCCAGAAACTAAAGCCAATGGACTTGAGATTAGGAGCATCAATCTCCAGGTCTGCAAATGGTGTATTCATATAGAGACTGTCGAGCATTGAAAATCTGGAGATGAACCTTCCCAATTCTCCAGGCTCAATGAGGACATTGCTAAGATCAAGTGCGACTAGTCTACTAAAGCCTTTGAATGCAGAAGGAGGTCTAAGATTACAATTAACAAGTTTCAAAAGTAAACAGATGATGAGGAGTGGCCGAGTGGTAAAAACAAAGTGAAGGCTGTTCAATTCGATGGTTTGACAAGAAATAGAGAATAAGGTCAATAGCAGGCCTACGACTGTTGAAATCACCACCAGCGTAGTATGAAAACTTGACTATTGGTCCTTTATGGAGTAACAATACTTGATGAATAACCGACTCGATGTTGTAATTTATCTTTGAAGTTTTCATCGAAAAACAAGACATGGAATAGTTAGCCATTTGTACAGCCACCCTCTTCCTCACCGCATCATGCAATGGCAAGTACTTAAGAATGTGATCTATGACTTCGCACGGAAGGTCGCTTATTCTATCAGCTGCAACGTCATTCCTCATACTTGTTCTGTCCATCAGCCTCACGGAGATTCTGCAGATGATTATCAATGAGTGCGTGCAGAGACAACATAGACTTATATACCAACTTCGATATTTCACAAGAAATACCAAATGAAGTTATATTAACAAAGTTATGCAGGAATGTAAATCATCAAATTCAATCCAACTTCAATGACAACAAATTATGAACCAGTGAAAGGTTTTACACTTGTAACCAACAAAAAGGTTTACATTTGCAGCATTCCACAAATCACAACATTGGAAAAGAAAAGAAAACTATATATCTTTCATACAAACTCTAAAACAAGGAAACACAAATCGCACCAACCATTTCGGATTAAACCCATCTAATCAAAGCAGCAGTCTAAGAACACTAACTCGTGAATAGTGAACTAAAGTTCAAATCTTTCAATATTAATTAACTAAAGATCAATATGAAACTAATAAGTACTTATCATGTACAAATCACTTAATCGGGTTTGGATAAGAATTTCCCATAAACAACATACCGAATAATAACCACCATAGTCATACATACTAGTAGCAGGACCACAAAAGTAGGAAAGTGGGATGGTGATTTTGCAATAATAGTAGGACCTAACAGCTTTAACATTGGAGAATTTCTAATCAAAATTTCTACTTGGGGCAATGCTCGATGAAATCTTGCCAACCCTTTAAACATCTGGTATCCTTCTTCACCTGCACTTCTTAAATGAGGCTTAAGTTGCATTTCCAATTCTATAAGTGCAGTTGCTGATGATAAAACAAGCTTCACAAATTCTATTTCGGGTCCTGAACCTGAGAAGCCATCAATCTTCACATTTTCGAGGTGACTCAGAGTAAGTTTACAGTTTTGTTGTTCCTTCAGAAATCGAACTGCCGGGTTCGCGTCTCCATCATGAGTGGTTGATGACTAGATGATGAAAACAAGAGTCGGTATGGTCATTCGAAAGAGGAAGAAATGAAGAAAAACGATATACATATGCAAAGGGTGCTGATAAAATACTCCTATTACTTGCTAAAATATGAAGACTTTGCAAATTAGGGGAGCTTCCAATCAAGCAAACAGCACAAGTGAGTTCAGCTAATTTTTCAAAATTAATATCAAACTGGAGAACGATTAGATGGCTAAGGTTGACAATAGGTCTCTCGGTCGGGTTGAAAATAAGTCTCTTGGGCGCAACACCTCCCGCCAAGGACTTAAACAAAAATACACAAAGGAAGTGAGAGACTTGACGAGCCAAGGTAAGGTCACATGTATGAAATTAGAAAGCGAAACCAAACTCTTCGTACCTGCAATGAGCCACCGTTAATCTTCAATTCTTTAACAGAAGACAGTTGACCGAAAAAATAGATCAAGTTAACCTGAGAACCTTGAAAATCTGCCGATAAAGCTGGATAAGCGAACAAAGTAACAGAAACTAGCGATGAGTTTTTTAAACAAATTGAGGGGAGTTTGCCCCGGGTGTAAAACCAAACGGACTTGAGGATAGGAGCATCAATCTCCAGGTCTGCAAATGCAGTACTAGTACGGTAGCCATACAGCTTTAAATGCTCAAGCATTGGACATTTGTAGATAAAACTTCCAAATGCTCGAGGCTCAATGTTGACATTGTAAAAATCAAGTGTGACAAGCCTACCAAATCCTTTCAATCTATGAGCTCTGAGGAAACAATTAGAAAGATACAAATGTCTGAGCTGATCAAAAGAAAATTGATGAAGAGGCGTCATTTGAGGAGTGGCAGAGTAGGAAAAACCGAGCGTGAGTTCTTCAATATAAAGGTTTGACAAGAAATGGAGCCAGGGGACGAGTGTAGGACAGCTTTTTGAATCTTCGCCAACCTGGTATGTGAACTTGACTAAGTGTCCTTTATGGACTACCAATACTTGATAGATGACCAACTCGATTTTGTAATTCCTGTGCAAGTTTTGTTTGAAATGTGGATCAAAAACATGACAGCGGATAGTTACCCATTTGTACCACCATTCTCTCGACAATATGCTTGTCCTCACTGCATCGCGCAACGGCAAGTACTTAAGAATCTCATCTATCACAGTGCATGGAAGGTTGCTAATTCTATCGGTTCTTAAATCCATCAGGCTCCGAGAGACGCTGCAAATAATCATCAATGACAACAAACTTTTTTTTAAAAAAAAAAAGCAACAGAAAGTCCTGTAACATATACTATTTACACAAAAACCTGTAGCATATCTATTTACACACGCACACACCAACTTTGATTAAACTCAATTCGTAGTTCCAGATCAACAGGCATCCCGGGTAAAATGCAAATCAACGACTGGGAAAATAAATGATTTTTTTTTTTAAAAAATTCTTGAACTGTGATTTTTATAATAATTTTTTTAAAATCAAATTAAATAGTTTTATATTTGAATGTAATAATTAAAATTTTCAAAAGTGTTTTTATTTAAAATTATTTTTGATAGCTTACAAAAGAAAGCTATTTTTTTACTTTTTTAATAGGCTTTCTGATTTTTTTTTTCAAAAAGTTCATCCAAATACAAATTTTAATAAAAGGTAACTTCGTATTACATAATATTTAGTATGATCTAATTAATTAATTTTCGTGTGTATTTAGATTTGTTTTTTGCCGATTTCAATGAATTATTTTAACCTGTAGCCTACTTTGTAAATTATAACTAGTCAATTTTTTTATATCAAATTATTTTATCACAAACTTGGTGTTTGTAGGGGGAAAGGCCTGTGAACATCCATTAGGTTTTTTTTTTTACTTTTTATTTTTCTTTTTCCTTCATCTTTTCCAAAATATAAGTCCAACTAAAAATAATTCTCATAATATTACTCCTTCAAAAATATTTTCCATATTATAACTCATATTGCTATATATATTGCCATGTAGGCAAAAGTTTACTAGTTGAAATTGTTTTTTCTTTTCTTCTACTTTATAAGCCCATGAGAATCCAATTTATTTTCCATTTTTTTTTTTGAGTTCTATCTAGTCTTTTTTATTATTTTTATTTTATTTTTATCTTTTCTTATTTGTGAAGTGCTATTGTATTCCTAGCGCTTAATCTAGACATCAAATAATCGAATAATCATAAAGTTATAGTAAGAGTTTACAATCTTTTTTTAAAAACACAAGAAGGCATTATTATCCTTTTTAGGAAAAGGCACGTTGGGGGTAGTGTGCTAGTTTTTAAAAATATGAGGGATCGCTGATGGTTTTTTTAAATTTAACTCTTTTATCAATCAAAAGACTGAAACAAAAAAAAAAAAAACTCACTAATTCCCACGTTTATATTTTTCACATATACAAAAATTTCTTGTCAAGAAACACCCACCGGAAACGAATCCCTTTGGTTTTGGATCAAACATAGGTCCACTAACTAAAAACTCCAATTTTCACGAGCACTGACTCGTTAGGATTTAACCACCCAATTAAACTTTAATCTTTCAGAAATAATTGGTGTTTTGATGCCCAAGAACAACACGGGCCACGCCGCCATTCAATCACTTCAAGCAATTCTTTTATTTGTTTTTTTAATACGTGTGTGATTTCTAATTCAATTTTAGGTATTGATTGATATTTCGTGATTAATTTGATGTGTGTGTGCATTAGTGCCGCAAAGTGTTTATTTTGAACGACATGAATAAAAACTTAAAATTATCTCTTAATGTATGTACACAATTGCATTTTGTTTCCAGGCCTTTGAATTTCAATGCAAATATTAATTGGAATGAGTGAATGATTTTCTCCTCAAATGTGATAAAATAATTTTCTAGTTGCCGTCGAAATTGGAGTTAAAGGGTGTCAACGATCACTTTAAAAATATTAGATGGTGTTCTTGCCCAAACATAGATGATATGAGGCCAAGTGTGATAGACCTGAATGTTAGGGAGTTGTCCGTAGTTTACCCAAAAATTAATTTATGACAATGAATTTAAACTAACTAACAAATATTGTAAATAATAACTTTATTATTTCATTTAAACTGAATCATAATCAATTTTTGAATAAATGTTGATTCCTGGGATAATTATCTTAAATTTGAGATAAATATTGGATTGTAATGGATAACTAGCAATATTTGCATACTCAATATGTGTGCACAATCAAAAAAAAGAAACAATAATTTTATTAAGTTCAAAATTTGATAGTATTTATATTATCAAAATATTGTTTTTTTAACTATTTTTAGTATAAGATTAAGAATAAGTGAACGGTAAAATAAGAAAAAATTAAGAAAAAAACACAAAGAATATTAAAAAAAAGAAAAATATTAGAGAGTGAGAGAGAGAGTGAGAGAGAGAGAGAGACGGGAGACTAATAAGAACGTGGAAAAGAATAAATGAGAGAGAAAATAGAGAATAAATAAAAATTAAAAATATTGACAAACCAAAATGAATGAGAGATCAAAATGTGGTTACTAAGGGGTGCTTTTCCTTTATATGATGATAGTGTAAATAGTATAGATTATTTGATTTAAATTGAATTAAAATCATTTTTTGAATAAATTTGATTATTGGGATAATTATCTTAAATTTGAGATAAATATTGGATTCTGATGAATAACTAGCTATTTTGACATATTCAATGTGTGTGTACAACAAAAAGTTATAATTTAATTACATGTTTAAAATTTGATAGTATCTATATTATCAAAATATTTGTTAATTATTTTTAGCATCTGTATAATTTATACTATATATTAAGTGTAAGGTGCTTTGATTTTTTTCTTTGGTGTGTAATTGTGGTATTCCTAAATACTCTTTTAACTACTATTATCTCTCTTCATATTTCTTTCTCTTCAATGTTTTTTCCCCAGTTTTTCATCTCTCTCCCATTTTCTCTCTCACATCCTTTTCTTTCAAATTTTTTTCTGTTTTATCATTTTATTTATTTTTTAATCAAAAAGTATTAATTTTATTTAAAATTGATTTTTTAACTTTTCATAAATTTAATAAATATATTATAAATAATTTAAAAGATAGTATAAATAGTAATAGATAAGAAAGATGTGTATTTGCATAAAAAAAATTAATTTTATATTATTAAAAGTTAAGTATTAGATTAAATTATATTTCACCTTTATTTTGCACACACATCGAATATGTTCAGTACGCTAGTAATTATATAAAGGGTGAGACTCTTATAATAATTGATTTGGTCTCTCAAATTCTCTGATCTATCACTTTTTATTTTCTATTTTCTGTCTGATGCACCCTCTACTACACTTCTTTTATGTTTTTTTTTTTTCTCGTTTTACTTTTTTAATCTATCTGCTCTCTCTTCTTTTCTGTTTTACACTGTTAAATAGTTTTTAACTCTCTTATATAATTTCGTTTCAATTATGTAATTTTATCTTGTTTTATTTTTTTTAGTTTCTTAAATATGATTTATAAAATAATTTATTCATATATAAATAGGAAAATAAAAATATTATTATTGGAGAAAAACAATCCCTTTTGATTTTACCATCGTTGAATCATACCACACACACACACACACACTGTTGGAAACAATTGATCAGAATATGTAAAATTCGATATTCTCGTGGGTGGATTTATTCGATAATATAAATACAATGCAAGAACAGTTTTTACAGTAAAACCACTATAGCCAAAAGTAAATTAAACGATGTCCATAAACAAATAAATAAACAAGAAAGTACAGTAGACTTATCAGTATTTATTTGAAAAGGTACGACTGAATCACTGGGTTGAGTCGGTTTTTCTTAAAGAAATATTCGCTCCACTGACCGGTGCGATGGGTCTACGATACTCCTTCCAGGATAAGACAATCCAGAGGTCTGTTCCAAGCTGCATTGCTACGTTGAACCTTATTTCAAAAGCTAAACAACTTTAATGGTTGTGTATGCAACTCAAAACACACACCCGAAAGCTAAAAGTGTATACACTCTGAAGACTCAACAATTTTTTAAAACAGTATACTTTCTATTCTCTCTTATTTCATTTGTGCCTTTTGCAGGGAATCAGGAGGCAGCTTATATAGGGGGATGAGACAACCAGAGTTAAATGCTGGTACATTAATGCACCTTGAAATTGCCAACAGACACGCAATGCACCTGGATACAAAAACAGACAACATTCGAAAATGTGTTATTTGACCAGGTAACGTGTCTGCCGTTTTCAAACAGTCATTACACCAAGGGCAATTCAATAAAAAACAAGCTCGAGATCGAGATAATTTGCCCAAACGCCCACACCCGCACCTGCCTCGTGGCCATGGCCGGAGCCGGGTCGGGTCAAGCGGGCGGCACGCGGGTGTAGGATCTGCCCATATGCGGTACTTAGTTATTTAGTTTATACTATAATAATACTTAACCACATAAATACTAAGATTATCAAGACTAATATATCATATATGAGATATTTTACACAATTTTAAATACATTGAAACAATATTACCGTAATCTTTATCTTGAAATTTCTCTTTAAAATAATTTAATTTTAAATTAATCCCTTTATAAAAATCATCTTAACAAGCCCTTTTCCAAACACACATGCGTTCAAATAATATAATTTGTCTTTAGCAAATGGATGAGCCGCTGTAGCAAGATATTTGTGATTAATCAATTGTCGCCATCATTTGGTGGCCTGCGTTCAAGTTCCAGTAGTGGCTTTAATTTTTTCCAATCCCCAATACAAATGTCCCAGCTGTCCTTTTTCTTGTTTGGGTTTTACAAATGCAGAGTCCCGATTTTAAAAACTAAGACCTACACTAATCTATGGTTTAAAATTTAAGAGCTTGAATTGAATTGAGTGAACTTTGATTCAAAACTGAAGTCTCATAATTTTGAGTTTTTCATTAAAAAAAGAAAAGATTTGATCAATTGAATTTTTAAAGTTAATATATAATTTGGAGTTATTAGTGTTAGTAATTAGTTTAATTTAACAATTGCCTTTTTGAGGGGATTTTTGAGTAAAAATGTGGTTAGCGAACTAGTATCAGGACTGGTCTATGAATTTCTTCATCATAATTTTTCCTATTAGAGGCGGGGCTTTTGGTGATGAAGATTTGAAATTGATGAAAAATGATTTAATGGGTTGAATTTGTGGCTAATCTCCCATTATTATGTTCATGTGGCACTGGTTGTAATTTGTTTAAACTTCATACACTTCATATATTTACAATTAGGCACTGGTTGTAATTTGTTTAAACTTCATACACTTCATATATTTACAATTAGGCACTGGTTAAATGACGAATGTATTAATCTGGTAAATTGTAATAGTTGCAGATTTCAAATTTTCAATTACCAATTGACAATTATACAAAAACCGGTTTATTTCAAAATTCAATCTTTATAAATTACTCACAAAAATTATTTTTTTTTCCATATGATTTATATTAAGAGAGAATTTTACTGTAAAGAACGTTGCTTCATTGCTTATTCATTTAAACCTTAGTCATTATTCACATAAATTACTTGAAATTCATTTAAACTCAAAAATATATGATACGCGAAAGGTCCTCATACAAGCAAGTTGGCAAGTTCTATCGCTCTTCAACGTTTTTTTATTTGTCAATTCCTTTTTTTGTGAAAATGTGAACAATTTCTTATATTTATTTAGATATTCAAATATAAGCATTATTTTTTAATTTTTTGGGTGTAGAATAGACCAAAATAGAAGGATAATAATAATAATATTAATAATAATAATAATAATAGGAGCACCATAGCATCATAGCATCCGCCAAAGATTCTTTGAGCTTCCATTATTAGATACAGCAAGTGATCCAAAATTATTTATAGAATCACAAAGATAGCATTACTTTAATCAGAGTAAAATCTTTTTTTAAACCAAATAATTTTATATTGAATACAGTAATTAAAAAATACTTTAAAATGTGCTTTTATTTAAAACTATTATGAATAGCTTCTAAAAAAATCCTTTTTAAAATTTTTTTTTCTGGCTTCTACTTTCTTTTTTTTTTTAAAAAAATCATCAAAACATAAAAAAAATTTTATTTTGAAATATTTTTTTTAAATAAGTATTTCCCCTCTAAAAATCTATTCAAACGAGCTGAGACCCGGGTGAATTTGGTGGACTTTATCTTGTCAACTTGACACGATCTTGTTTGTTCAAAACAACAGGGTCTACTTTTTGAAAGCGAAGCGTTTATGGCCTATATGACCTCATGGATTTTACGCAGTCCAAGCCCAAAAAATCTACGAGCTTTCACTTCTTTAGTAGGGCGTTTGCATATTTATAATTCGCCTATAAATTATGGCTTATTTGGATAAGTTTAAGAAAAATTAAAAAATATATATATATTTATTTAGTTGTATTTTCAATAGTAGAATTTTTGTTTTTATTTTTTTTAAATTTAAACAGTTTTGCATTTATATGCAATAGTTTAAGTGCTTGTTTGGATTATATTTTTTTTTAAGAGAAAAACTTATATGTTGGAAAAACAAAATTATTTTTGGTTAGAAATTTTCAAAAAAGCAAAACTATAAAGGAACAAAAAAACAATTATCAGAAAATGGCTTTTCTTCAAAACTACTTTGAACGGTTTTCAAAGATTTAACACATTTAAAACATTTTTAATTATTGCATTAGACACAAAATAACTTGACTTATGTAAAACAAGGCTCAAGAAGCATTTTTTTCCCCCTAAAAAACAGAAGCACTTTTTTAAAGCATGTCCAAACATGTCTTAAAAGTGCTTTTAAATGTGTTTTTATTTGGAAGCTACCATCAATAACTTACAAGAAAGCCATTTTTTCAACTTTTGCTTTTTCAAAAGAAAGTCTGTTTTGCTTTTGGGGCTTTTTTTCTAACTTTTGCTTTTTCAAAAAAGCTCAACCAAATTTTATTTTTTTTACTAAAATGCTTTTGTTCTTTTTAAATAAAAAAATCAGTGCTTCTCTTTAAAAAAAAAAAAAAACCATCCAAACGGGCTCTATAATTACTAATAAAATAGGGGAGCTAATAATAAAATAAAGCGAAAAAATTAATTATGAAAAAAACATACCACTTTTTTAGATTGAAAATTTAAAACTAGAAATTCTAATTGTGAATAAGTTGTTACAGTTTAGGACTTCATCACTAATAATTGAATAATCACTACTTAGAGGAAAATGCTTGATGACCGACTACCTGAAAAACGCGAGGCCCATTAAGGTGGGCGGACATGAACGCGTGGAAAAAAATTAAGATAAATTATTGTAGGAAACATTAAGTGGTGGGAAATAAATATACAAAACTTAAATATAAGTTTTAAAAGCTATATAAATTTGGTTTATCTTTTGGGCTAATTTACAAAAAAATTTTAAACAATCTTATGAATCTTTAGTCTTTGAAGCCCATCACAAGTAAATAATTCTTGTAACACAATCCAAATGCTCAGTTGTGTGAGTAAACCCAATTTTTCTTAATGCAAAAAGCCTTAGTTCCAAAATTTCTACACGAATCAAGATTGAGTATAGACAGTTTTTCATCACTAACTCAAACTCATTGTCGAATCGTACCCGGAAGAATATGAAGGGGGTCAATCTGGCATTTCACAATAAAGTGATCGAAAATGATATTTTAAAAATATTTACAATTAAGAGGGGAAGCTAGTATTTTCCAGACACACAGATGTATCACATTTGTGTGTGTGTGTGGAATCAGAGTAATCTTAATGGGCATCTTATTGGTACCTGAATTCTAACATAAACCTAGACAGGTCACGATTATTAAAGAAAAGAACTGAAATTTAATTTGTCGCACTCTTTGGCTTGCTTGTATATGCCAGAATATTTACAAAACACGATGAAACGCATCTCAGGTTCAAAGGAAAAAGAGGGACCATTAATTTGGAAATGATACACTAATTAATACAAAGGAGTTAGTTTCATGGTTGGAGACAAGTTCCACTGTGGGGGAACATATGTTACAACCCTTTCACCTAATATTTGAAATTTGGAACCTTATAATAGTCCCATCATTTTCATGCCCTACAGGTTGAAATTTACTTGTTGACAATTATTTACACTTAGGACAATATTTTGGATTTTGCATATCTTGTCCTGTTGGATATTAGATTTCAATCAATGGTTGAGAAAATTGGGTGACAAAAGTTATTTATTTTATTGTTTCTTTTTTTTATAAAAAGTGATGTATTCCATATCAACTGTAATATCTATATTCTACATGGAATTTATAAAGAAAAAAAAATGACTTGTTTATAAGGATGGTTCGAAAAACTAAAAGTATTCATTATATATCTCTTTTAAGTAAATTATTTATAACTCAACTTCAGGGTGCACTCCGTGAATCCAAAGCAACTCTCGTGTCCAACGGACTCGTAGGCCCAGGGCATGACAAATGATATCAGAGCCCGCTCACTAATCAAGATATTGGGAGCTAAATCCTACACACATGGGAGCCCTCTTGACGGTCAATCTTGGACTATGTCACACCGGTTTATAAGTAAAAAATGACTTGTTTATAAGGTTGGGTCAAAAAAACTCAAGAGCATTCATTTGATATCCTTTTTGGTCAAGTGGCTCATAGCACAATTTCAAAGTATATTTAGCGGGTTTAGAGGCAATTCTCACATCCAACGGGTTCGTGGACACGAGGCATGACATCAACTGATTATATTAATATTTTCAAATAAAGAATCAATCACTATATCGATAATATCACTAATTATGAAATGCAAAGAAACTACTATCCAACAAATATAAATTACAATTCAACATATTAATACCGCAATCGTGTAATCCAAAAAAAAAAAACTTGAATCCTTGACCTCTTAATCGAGGGAAGGGGTTTTGACTAATCATTTATTTTCTTTCCTTTTCTTTTCTTTTTCCCCCTTGTTTCTCTTATGGGTAGAGAATTGAACTCAACCAAACTATAAAATTGCACTTTCTTTTAGTGTCGAACTAATACATTATATATTTAGTATTTATGACGAATTTCATCTATAAAAATTATGTTAGTAAATGTTTTGTCACTAATTATTTCTTTAGTTCTGTTTATATTGAATCACGTCACTAATTCATTATAAATACTTCAAATCTCTAATAGAACCTCTTCATCACATATTTTCCATCAGTAAAGGTGTTTTCTTATAGTACCAATAGCATCATTTAAAACAAAGGGCAAATCACAGTTACCTCCCTAAAGTTTGCCAAAGTTACAAAAAAAAAAAAAAAGGCAGGCCTTAGGTATGGAATTTTGCAGTTGCCATCTTCAAGGTTTGCAAAAGTATGAAAAGGTTAATATAGTACCAGAAACCTCGATATTTCCCTTGACATTTGATTTATAAACACCCCCCAAGATTAGCTAAAATTACACAAAAGCTCCTAAAGTATTAGAATTTACAACTACACCCTCGGTGGTGATAGCCATCTCATGTCGAAAATTTATAAAACACACATCTTCAAAACAAACCCCTCTCTCAACTGCACAATGATGGTATGGTCGTTTAATGTCATTTGACCTCATCAGATGATGTGTTTGCAATTCACTCTTTCTTCAGACAATTAGTCAGAATATTGAATGATGATATTTTGAAAAAAAAAACACACATAATTTTTGAGATAAAATCCTAACAGAATGATTCTTTGTAATTTTAGCAAACTTTAAGAATAATTTTAATAATTTTTTATATATGAGAGAATTTTTTTATATAATTTAGGCAAACTTTCGGAAAAGTAACCATAATTCGTCCTAAAAAAAGTATACGGGATATTGTGAAATCTAATGCAAGAAAAATAAATAAACAAGAGAATGACAAGTCAACTTCAACTAAATATTGTGGGCAGCAATATTAGAGATTCCTCTGTCCAAATTTTGATGTTTTACTTCTGCAATCCACATTTCAAATTCGAAAATTTGGGGTTGGGAATGATATTTTTGGACTTTGGTTCATTTACAGAATTATAGTTATTGGATAAGGGGAAATATAAGTATATAACATTCACTTTTCAAAAACCATATTTATTTATTTTGAAAAATCTCCTAATATTGCTTACAAAATTGCTAAGCCATTGACATCAACCAGTCCGGATTCTCTACTACAAAACGGTACTACATCTCCTCCTACACTTATCAATGCACGCCACGTGTATCGATTAGCGGTTAAGGTAAGGATACAAAATCTTCAAAAAAAATTCTATATCATAAGTTTTTCTCTTTCTTTATTTGAACTGCTTATCAATACACGTATCGTGCATTGATGAGTGTAGGAAGAGATATAACACCGTTTTGTAGTAAAGGATCCGGACCATGACATCAACAAGCATCCCCATGTGAGCTATTAATTAAAACGAACATTCCAATTTTTTTTTTATTCTTATTTGGTATGGTACATTAGCCGATTACACGTAATAATTGCTTCTCACTTCCAAATCAATGCCTAAACATTTCTCATCACTTAAATCTTTCTTCATTAAAGCTTGTCATTATTGCAAACATATTATGCACCGCTCGTGTACTAATTAACACTATTAATTACAAATTAACTGTCCTACACAAACTTTAATTTTCAATAAATCCAACTGTCATTATACACATTCGTAATCATTAATCTTGACTAAGATAAAGTTCGAAGAATTTCTAATCACATTGTTTTAACTTTTACATATATTTTAACGAAGTATCTTGTTGCTTTTCAATATTTTCTAGTATGAGTTGCGATCTTTTTGACCATTAACAATAAATAGGGCCATATAACATAGTTAGAACTGTAGTAGATGAATTTTTTCTTTTATTTATTTTGTAATTCTACTTCTTTTCCAGATGTCCCATCGAAGTTGGACAATGTCTTGATTTTTTTTTCTTCGTAACAAAGAATATCTTTCAATTTCATCGCTATCTGTAAGAGGAGGAAGAAAATGGAATCTATAGTTGACAATAAACAGTTGATCTAATTAATTATCCGATTTTGAAAAAACGAAATAAAAACTTGAATTTATCAAAAAAAAATGGAAAGAAAGGCTTGAACATATATATATATATATATATGCTTTCCAGAAATATAACATGATAGGGTACACATATATGGCATACACTTAGCTAATCGAATGAGGTCTTATATATCTAAACACTCAAAAAAAAAAAAAATGAAAACTGAAAAAGAAAGAGGCCAAGGTTCATGTCCTAAAAATTTCTAGATATAAAGCATGGACTCTACTTTCATAATTAAATATTTTCATATTTATCTCATTTTCTATTGGTATGAATAGTTGCTGCGAGAACAAAATAATATTAGTGATGAATTAAAGTGGACACTAATGATATGTATCAAGTAGCAATACTTTTTATTTATAATTAATATTAAAATAAGATACAAATAGTTGCAAAAATCAGAAAAAAAAAACCGGAAAGATTAATGTCAAAAATGCCATAATTAATAACAATTATACAAATAGTAAGCATATAATACAATGTATCATATGATTTATCATGCTGCAACCAATGGTCGGGACTGAGCCTGCACGTGCATTCCCTAATTTTAAAATTACTCCATATATATGTATGTATATATGTGTGTGTGTATATGACTGGCACTTTAATAATTGTTTAGTGTACTCCTTAATGGTCTTTTAGTGCATTCATATTTTTTTAATATAATTATTTGTTTTATCAATAACTCAAATAGTTATCCCAGAGCAACGTATAAGGTTCAAAGTTTGGAATTGTGAATTGAACAATTGGATTGGGAGGATTGTTCCTATACTGAGTCTCTGTAATATCCGAATCTGATTTAGTTGGTCAATAAATCAAAATCAAATGACTAAAATCCAAAAATTAATAAATAAATAAAATAAAAATTGTATAATTAATAGATGCACCTTTTAACTGTGAAGTTTTGGGTTCGTCATTGGACCTACAGCTATATACATTAGAAAGGTACGTGTTTGGCCAAACTTATAAGCTCCTCAAAACATTATTTTAAATAAGTTTAGCAAACACCCTCTACCACTTGCATCAAACCTAAAAACTATTGAAAGAAAAATTAAAAAAATAAAACTCTACGTGCATTATGGCCAGCTAATAATGAGCTTTAGTGATAAGAACAGAACAAGAACATCATGATTAAAAGATAAGTTGAATATCAATAAAGGTGAGCGCTGGGTCCATTTCAATTTTGGACATTACCAACTCTACGTCAATCACTTAGCTAATTGTGGTGAATATGAATGGATCTGGCACTTACAACCAAAAATCACCCCATTGTCTTTTTCTTGTTAATCAACACTACTGACTAATAATTACCAAAAAAAATTAAAAAAAGAGGTCCGAAATTTCCCCCCAGCTTTTCTGGCATCATTTGCTCATTGTCCCCCTCATTATGCAAAAATTACCAATCTTGTTAACTCAAAGTGATCTACCACTAATGCACTAGTTTAGTTATAAAATCCATTTTTTCGCCACAGTGACCTCAAAAGTGTTATATTTTTGGCGCTAATTGGTAAATATGTCACCTTACCTGTTTTAAGGGGAATTTGGTCTATTAAAATATAACGAGTTATTTTTAAACCGTAGTGAAGGTTCATTTCAACTTCACAACACAAAGAAATAAATAAGTAAAAGAAACCTATAGAGATATCATAAAATGTCACCATAAGTGAATATTGAAATAATTTTAAGGAAAAATTATAATTTTAGGACTGTATGTTGTACCCTCTAATAATTTTAGGACATTAACTTTTTTATTTGCAATTTTAGGATATGAATTTAAGATTTTGTGGCACATTTAGGACTTCTCACCTCGATATTTGCAAATTTGTCGGAAAATTGACAAAATTGGTCGGAATTTTATCCTAAATGTTCTACAAAATCTTAAATTCATGTCCTAAAATTGCAAATAAAAAAGTTAATGTCCTAAAATTGCAAATGAAAAAGTTATTGTCCTAAAAGTCTTAGATGGTATAACATACATTCCTAAAATTGTAATTTTTCTTATTTTTAATTCAAAACATCATCTCAAAGAATCGCAGAACTAAATGTCAGTATGTTATAATAACTTACTTTGGCATTTCACAATATCGGATATATTAGTCAAAAATTTAGTGTAATTTATTAAGAAATTGGTGTTATAATTTGTAAACAGTCGAAATATTTTTTGAAGTATCACATAATACACGCGCATGCGCACACACATATATATATATTGAATTGGGAAAAAAATAATGATTCTATAATAATATTGGATTCACATGATTACGCCTAAAAAAGATTACTACGGTAATTACACATGTAAACACGAGGGACACACGTACACACATGTGGGTATGTGTGTGTTTTGTGCAAAATATGGCAAAATGAATTATTTAGTGAAAGTGTCGTATCAGGACATAACCTTGCTTTTAAGTCCAATTTAGCAGCAAGTGGAGGGAAAAAAAATGAAGTTTTTAAGCATAAGTGGTGCATAAAATAGGAGACAAAGCATAACTAATGATGTCCCACAAATCCAAAAGCATGCCAACTAAAAACCCTGAAAAAAGGAATCTCCTTCCCACTCCCTTTTGAATTATGGGAGGGAATGTTTGTTGCCTTTAGAGAAAGCTTTGAGGAGAAATTATAAAGAGAATTGGTTATGATGGCATAATGTAGATTGAGAGGGTAAAATCGAAAAATTCTTGCATGCATTGGATTTTGGGATCTGTATATGTAAAGATACGATGAAAATTGTTTCATATTTTCTATGTAATTTTATTTATAAATTAGTATACTGATGACGCGAAGTTTAAAGTTAGAATCATTTTCAGTTTCTCAAGTTTAAATTGTCTTATTTCAGTACTTTATATTATGAACCGGAAAAAGTTTAGTTCCTTCAATAAAAATCTCACCAAATGACAATTATGAAAAGGATATTCGATGTCAATTTTTACCAGCCAACTTATTTCTTTAAAATGGTTTTAAGTGAGTTGACAAAAATGTCCTTCAACCTTAACACTTTATGATTTAATTTAATATTACACAATTCTGATGATTTGGTGCATATTTGGAGTTAAAATCCCTATTCATTCAGGAACTTTGTTTTTGGTAAAAATCTTGATAATGTGGTCAAAGCATTAGGCTTTTGCATTATTGGGAAACATGAGTTGGCTTTGTTTTTTGTACTTGACAGGAACTAATTGGCCAAAAAAGAAGAAAAAGCAGATTCAATTATGAGCAAGAATTTAATCATGAGAAACCAAATATTCCCTCCATTTTGCAAAATCTTGATCCAAATATTGAGCAAAAAGGTCTTGTGATTTTCATTTTGGTTACATCAGAGATAAGTGGATCCCCACCCTTGTCTCTCCATTCATTTCCCAAGTGCCATCCACTAACATTCCTACACAAAACGAGCACAAAACAAACTCCTGCCATTTTTTTCATCCCATGCAAGAAAAAGCTTTACACGAAACGCTACAACAGCACGTTTAAGCGTCGTTCCAGGACGCGTAAATGGGCAAGTGAGCCGTGGTGAGGGGAATAGGCCTCAGCTCAGCAGTCGGGATCATCCATGAACTCACATTCATGAACTCAGACGTCTCTAAGTTACTTGGCTTTGCAAAGAGGACGGCGTGGGGGATCCCGTTTCTATCCGGGCTAGCTTCAGCCGAGCTGCTCAAGCTCGTAACCAAAGATGACGGATTTTGGCTCGAACTGGTGCTGATAATATCATGTAGGCCTACTGATGAGGAGAGACAGGGATTTTGATAAGTTCCCGCATTCAATGTTTTCACATCAACTGATGATGACTCTATGGCGACATTTTCTTGACACTTGGGCGCGGATTTGAAGTTGTTTCGCCTGGCTATCTCTCCTGTTGGAAGGGTGTTGCTCGCCATGATCTTCTCCACATCGTAACGAGATATGTCAAAATTAGTGACAGCATTCACACCCCGGAACTTTATTGCAGCCACGTCGTACGCCTCAGCTGCTTCCTCCTGTGTGCCTGAATATTCAAGAAGTGCACATGAATAATTTTAACCGAAACTTGTACGGCGTTCACTTTTTCTATATTTAATCCGCATGAGATGGGACATTACTGGTACAGTCAAAAAATTTCGTATGATAATTGATAAGCCTTACAAAAGCATCACTAATGGCTAGTTCCATTATGTATATTAACTGTTTAAAACAACAGCAACAAAAAAAAAACCGTACGGAGAAAAAAACACCATTGTTTGAAGCAAGTTAACAACTTACTGAAAGTTCCAAGGTAGAGATCCTTGTTCCCGGCGACACGGCCTATCCGAGCTTGCCATCTCCCATGCTGATGATGCCTGCTAATGAAAAATAACCACAAGTAGTAACACCATGATCTTCAAGATTATGAGAAGATGAAGTTCGAACAGGTTAAAGAAAATTGAAGTTAATTAACCTTGTGACACCTCTGTACATTGAAGCACCCCTGGAAAATCCGCTACTTCTCCTGAAGTTGGAAAAGAAAACGATATAAGATTCAACACAAACATTTTTTTTTTTCACAAAAGACATCAATATTTTCGATTATCTAATAAGTTCACCTTCTCAAGTGAGCTACATATTCTTGTCGGGTCATGTTCTTCATTTCCTCGAGTTCTTGATGGTAGTTTTCCAACTGTAAAAACAACAAAAATATATGACACTGCCAGCTTACGGAAAAAAATACTAACAATTAATCATGGCACGCAATAGATATGGATCGATGCTATACCGGAAAGTTTATATGGGTTGAAGGGCCCCAATATTTGAGTGCAGCAAGATCATAGGCTCTAGCAGCTTTCTCTTCCATATCATACCCTCCTGAAATGTTGTCACAAACTGCAAATTGTAACTCACATTCGAATAGTTCTCACATATTTAAGCAAGTAAAAACTTTTGAATTCTTGCTAAGTATATTCTTACCAAGATAAACTGATCCGCGTCGTGTGATTTGTTGGGTACAGCATGACCAAAAGAAGCAAATTCAAACCAAAAGTTAGACAATAAAAGTGGAGCAAAATAAAAGAGTCAAATTATGCACACACACACACCATAGTATGAAAGAGCTTGTATTTTTAGACTAACCTTGCCTTCCTTTTCTAGTTTGCCCCTCCTTCTTGCAGCTGTTATCCCATAAGTGAGCCTCATACCTACCGGTCCACCGATGTCTGCGGGGAAGACAAATAATGCCAATGTACATTATATCATATGAACTTCAAACACAAGGCATATACATAATACAAAATATCATGATTTATGTGTCCTACCACTAAAACAAACCAAATCTTGAAAAATGGGAGAGTCAGAAAAAGAAGAAAAATATTCAAATCTATGCTGAAAATCAAAACTATTATCATTAAATTATGACAAGAACTTACCTTGTAACACCTCTATACTGAGATGTTCTTTGACCAAATGTATCTATAGATTTCCTATGAACAGTTTGCTTGTGTCCTATCTTATCAGAGCCTCTCTTCCTGGACTCAATGGGTGAGATCTGTTTGGTTGCAGTGATACAGCTCGATTGAGAAACAGGGCTCATGGACAAGCTCAAGGACTGTAGCTCCCCACACCCCATTGCACCTCTATCTTCAACCATGCTTGTGTTGCTATTATTATTATTATGAACTCCAAGAGCCTGGTCATGATGATCAATCCATGTTTTCAAACATGGGATTAACTCTCCCTCGGGTATTTGAGGAACAATCTGAGTGTTAAAGCCCATATGGTGAGTTTCATTCTTGTTATTTTGATCCTCTTGTGTTGTTTGGTAGATTGGATTGCAGTTAAGCCCCGGATAACTCTGCTGATTAAAGGACTCCTGGTTGTAAAATGCACCTCCCAAGAAATCTTCAAGTTTGGGAGAGTTATTAGAACCTGTCACCATATTAACACCTTCTTAAACACACATAAAGATTTCATTTTTTATCATTTTTTCTCTAGAATTAAGAGAGAGAGAGAGAGAGAGAGAGAGAGAGAGAGAGAGGACTAACCTTGAGACTGAGTTCTGGAGAGGGCTTCCATGATGCAAAGAGAACCGTCTGATTTGAGGGGCATTGATGAGAAATGAGATTGAAACTCACCATTTTCAACTGCACCATAACAAACTGCAGGGGAAAGATAGAAGCTTGATGAAGTGGGAGGGACCTCTGTTTGATGGCTGAAATGGTGATAATGATTAGGATCTGAAGGAGTGTTGGCCTCCATTTTCATGGGGTTTGAGAGAGAAAATCCTAACCAGTTGTTACCATCCTTCATGGACATCATCTTCCCTGTTTATGAAACACACACACACAACACACACTATTTGTAGTATTTTCAGTTGGTGGGCAAGTCAATCATTCGCAAGAAAATAGAGTAATCATTTCAACTATCAAGGAAAAAATAATTAAATCTTCTTGTTTTGTAGTCTTGCTGCAGAAAACTCTCGTAAGAACAAGAGCACTCAACCCCACTCCCCTCTTTCTCTCTTAAAAACACACACACGTATACATACAAATCTGTGTATGTATATATACACACGCTTTAAACTAAACAAAGAGAATGAATTTCAGCAGGTAATATATGCTGGGAAATAGGTAGCATTCCTCCCATAGGGATCTGTGTACATGCATTTATATACATCTGTAAGATATCTAAGAAATCAAGAACTTTTTTTTTCCTTTGCCTTTTTCTTTTCTTTTACTTCTAATCTCTTAAACCCCTTCCTTAAACCTAGGATGTCTTAAAAATTTGCAGATAATCACACCACTATATAATGAGTGCCTCCCCTCAGACTCCCAAAACACAAAAGAGAGAGAGAGACACTGTAGTTTTATTTATTTATTTTTTTTGACAACTCAATTTTCTTTGAGCCTTAGGCGACTTTTTTTTATTATTAATTTTAATTTCAGGCGGCTCCTTTTTAAGGGCAGAGATGGTATTGGCATTGTGTTTATTCGTAAGGTAGACAATTTATTTGTATTGTACTTAGATACTTCTTTTTCGCAGATAGAATAATCACTTATGTTTGTACTAATTTGGCCATCTTTGAATTTACTTATATGGTAAAAATACGGCACAACTACAATGTTTTTCTTTTTACCTACTTTTTTTAAAAATTTTAACTTAGATTATGTTTTGTCTGAATTATAGTACATGGTACATGTGATTCATGTTTAGCAAATAAAATATAATATAATATAAAATATAAAATAAAAAACATGTAAACCATGTTGTTAGAATTTTGTCTAGTTTTGTTGGATTAGTAAGTATGTATTAATGTACATAATATTATTAAGTTTGTATTTTTAAAAAAGAGTAATCAATCACATTCAAGCGGAATAATACTTACTACACAATTTGTTAGTACTTCCTAATCCCGGGCCTAAAAAGGAATTTTTTTTTTTTTTTACAGGTATGTATTTTATTTAACTTTATGGTGAATTTCACTTTACTCCCTTAAGTTATAAAAAAGTATGTGTCTTTATTCTCTAATCAAGAATTTTAATTTTAGGGTGAATATGTCACTTTACACCTTTCACTATAACAATATCTAGTTTTCCTGCTCTGGTTAAAATTATAGTTTATTATCCAATTAGTTTATTTTTTGGAAAATATATGGAAAAAATATTGAAACTTTAAAATCATTGTATGAATTTATTAATATAAATTAAAGTAATTTAAATTATACTACTATAGATTACAATTGTTTAATTTAATATATATATATTGGTTATGTTTTTATATATAAACTGCAACTTATAAAATAATTTTATTTGATAAATTAGTTTTATTTTCAATCATCGAGAACAATATTATGTAATTTATAGCTATAAGATTGGTATGAATGAAAGAATCATTTGGGGACCAAAAAATAAAATAAAAATAATGATGAGTATACTTAGAGGATCACTAATTTTAACAAGAGGTGTGGTTTGTACATCGATATCGATATAAGATTTAGCCATGCTATCTTTTGCCTTTAGTTGTCCATATTTAAACTAATTATCTATATTAGGAGATTGAAAATCTTCAAATATTTTAAAAAGAATGCTAAACTTAGAAAATATCTTATATTTTTCAGAGAAGTGGATTAAAGTATATTACCTTCAAATTTGGAAAAAAGGCAAATGTCATATGCAATATAGTTGAGGGGGCAAAATGAAATTTGCAGTTACGTTTACAGGGTGAACGTCTCTCTAGCATTGTCCTGTATCTGATTAGGGATTTAAAGAGCCAATGGGGTAAAAGATAGGTCAGAAATATTAGAAAATAGTAATATAATAAAACCAAAACAGGATTGCTTTAAATTTACAGTGACAGAGAGGGTGCTTGGACAGATTTGAGGGGTAGCAGCTGTAGATCTGCCCATTCCAGTCACTTCATGCAGTACAGCTTTTCTGTACCATCCAGCCATGCTCTCTCTCTCTCTCTCTCTCTCTAAAAGTCCAACTTGAACAATAGTCGGAGGAATTTGGCTATATTTTGTTTTTGATTCTTCAAAATATTTTCATTGAATTCCATAAAACTCCACAATTTTTTGCTTAAAATGCTAAACACCCCTTCTTATTTTAAGAATTGGCACAAAACCCTTCTCGTGAATTTTTATTTTGTCTAAACAAAGTTCAATAATAACAAGAATTAATTAGGGTTTTTATTTTCACCATTAATAATTAGTAAACCTCTATAATGACAAGTTGGTAAACTTCTTATAGTAGCTTTGTGGGCTTTTGACCATCAAATCCAAATATTTAAGGATGTTTGTAATATTTTCTCAAATATATTGAGAAGAATTGTGCAAATTAATAAAAGAATTTGTATTTTTATTAAAGTAGGAGCAGAGTGTTAGTCAACACCTGCTCACAGACAAAAAGGCGGGAAATGGCCCTCATATTTAGTTATTTACTAGAGGATGTTATCAAAATATTTTAGTTAATTTTTAATTCTGGATTAAACTTAATTTTGAAAGCAAAGTGTAATTGATTAACTAATTAGTTTCGGGGGAAGAGCTTCTTGTTTTTTTGTTTTTTTTTTTTTGGCAAAAGGGATGGCTTTATTCTTAAAATCTCTATGTTTGTCATGTGAGATCTGTAAGAGTTTTTTTTTTATTTTTTGGCCAAATTCCAAAAAATACTCCTATATTTGGCGGAGTTGTTAAAATTCCCCCATAATTTAAAAACAAATGAAACCCCCCTATGATTCCAAAAACCCTACGCATTTTTTCACGATAACGAAGAATGACATACACATGCTTGGAGTGCAGGTATGCATGTGTTGTTTGTGTATGTGCGTGTGCTACTGATGTGTGTGTGAGAGTGTTGTTGTTGTGCATGTTTGGTGTACAAAGTGTTAGGTGTGTGTGTTTTGGTTTGTTTTTTTGTTGTTGGTGTGAGTAATATTATATATTATTTATACATATTTATATTATATATACTATGATTTTTATTGAAATATTATGGTTTAAAATTAAAGATCAATCTCGATCATTAATTTTTTAAAACAAGATTCAATAGCTCCAAATAGTAGGGGTATAACAGTCTTTCAAATATAAATCTAATAGTGTTAACCTCGAGTTAATGGTGAGGGCACATGTACAATCTTTTCATAACCACGTTAAATTTTTTGCATATATTTTAAATCATGAAAAGTTTTTAGCAATTTTGCTAAATCATAGGGGTGTTTTTTGAATTTGGCCTTTTTTTTTGGCCAGTTGAAAGTTAGAAATAAGTGTTGGGGACAATATGAAGATATTAATTAATGTTGAGGTTGATGTATAATATATATTTCTTTCCAAGAGGAGTAAACTTAAATAGTGGCAGAGTCAGGTACACTTGCAATCCTTGATTTTAAAATTATTGCATGTAGATAGTTAAATTTGAGTGGCACTCCTAATTATTATTTAGAACACTCAATTTGGTGTACTCCTCGATGGTTTTTAGTTTAATTATTTATATTATTTTAATTTATAGTGGTGCAATAGATAGATACATTCTCTAAAATATTTTGATTATAAGATCTTGGCTCCGCCGCTAAAAAAAATGATGATGGGGTCTTGATATATTCGTGCGGGTTATGCATGGAGGGATCATTTATTCGGAGACAGATTTTCAAATGTGAATCATTTTGTTTGAAGATTTGAATGAAATAAAGAGTTTTTGGGGGGGAAAAAGCTAACTAGTAGTACATGGGTCACTCTCTTTTTGATTATGTGATAATAATGAATGAATCCACCAACACCAAGCACAAAAAAATTATCTCTCTCTGAAACCAAATTATGGGCACCCCCTTTTACTTATCAAGAAAAAAAATAAATGGGCACCCCCTCTTTTGGTGGGGGGTAAATTAAAATTATTACTTTATGCACATTTTATATAATGAAATATTTTATTAATTATTTACATAAAATAAAATTAATTTCAGTGTATCAAATAAAAAGTTTGAAGAAAAAATTGAGAGAGCAATGTTGGAGAGCAAAGGAAAAAAAACAACACGGTTAGAACTTTCTTTGAGATTATATTTTCAGATGTGCTTAACTTGATTTATACATTGAAAAAATATTTACTCCTAACATCTCATACCCGCATAAATATTGAAATGTGTTTCCGTGAAAGAAAATCTTATGCTCACAGTTCTCTTCCAAATCTGCTGAAGACATCTTTTCCTCTCTCAAATATGGCGCCACCCCCATTAGCCGAACTATGGCCGCCTAGGTTTTTCTTCTTTCTTTACTTTAGTATCGGACTTTAAGCTATTATACTGTCCCGGATATCTATACCTACCGTTTGAGTTAAAATCATTGTTTGGTATTCATTTTCAAATCTTTCTGTCTTCAATTTCATATCAACTAGGTTAGAGTACGAAATATGTATATTATTATTTGAATTTTAGGATTAAAATTATTATATTTGTAAGTATATGATTAAATATACGAAATCCCCAATTTATTGGGAGAAAAAATGCATTTTTTATTCCCTCTGGTTTTTGGGACTTAACGGCTACACGCTATGCATTTGGCCATTCCGTTAAATCTTCAAAGGAAAATCCATATTTGGGGTGAAATTTTCATTTATTTTTAGTTATATGGAGGAATGAGAAACTATTTTCTACTTCAGACAAGTATCGGGAATTTGATTGAATAGTACAATGTTGAAACTTTCTTTTTTTCAAAATGAGTTGAGTTATAGCTGTTATTATGTTAGTCTTCTCGGAATTTGAATTGTAGACCAAAAAGCGCCTTTTAAAGTACCCCATTCATCTAAAAGATAAAGGAAATGGTTTTTATTTGCATCATTTCTACAAATTTCACCCTATCTACACCCGAAACCACTCCCCTAGTGGTCCTGCCACCATGTCGCATAATGGAAGCTTGTGAAGAATTGGATATTTGTAGGATCGTAAATATTGTACTGATAGCATCTTTAGGGTATATCGAATCAGTATAGTTATCATTCTTCTAACACAACAACATAATTTTGGTATCGAAAGATAATGTTAAATAATTTATTTTTTGTAGATAATTTTCAAAATCTTTGAAAGTTTAGGACTAAAATTCATATGCAATTTTACCCCATTCTAACCGAAGTTGGGGGGTTGGTGTGCTTGGGTATTATTGTCATGTTACCCTAGAAAACAATATGACGGAATTAAGGAAAATTCTTGTCTAGACCCGGTTTAGCTGCACCCAACCAATCATATAATAAGTGTTAATACATGTGTCATGTGATACACCAATCACATGGCAAGTATAAAACACTCGCCATATGATTAGTTCTGGTGTGGTCGAATCTGGTGCGGGTAAGAATTTTTCCGGAATTAATGCATATACGTTGGTTTTAGTTGTTTGACTCAATCGAAATAGAAACAAGGCCACCATTATTGCTGTTTCCTTTTTACTGATTAAGAAAAGCATGTTGTCACTATCTCAAAAAAAAAAAAAAAAAAAGAGAGAGAAAGAAATATACAAATACACCTAAAATTTGGTTTTACATTACAAATTCCATTTGTCTTTAGGAGGATATTTGTAATATAGAGCTAAACATTAAGGGGGTATTTGTAATATTTTAGAACTATAGGAGATTTTGTTGAAAAAGAATTAACATCAGGGGTTATTTGTAATTACTCCCCCCCACCCCAACCCGCCCCACCCCAACCCAAAAAACAGGGGAGGGATTTGGATTTGTAATTTGTTTTACTACGTGTAGTAAACTGTCTTATATCTACCCTTTCTCCGTACCATTCTGCTTCATTGCATGTCCTATTTTTGAACTTCGAAGTAACCCTCTTATTTATTCTATAAAAAGATTTATTAAATGATCCCACTAATGCCCTTGATCCAAATCATTCAAAAATTCAAAGTTTAAGAGGATGAGTAACTTGTAAATCCTCTCCTTGTCTGGTATCTGGCAGCAATGACTGGTCACAATCCAAGCCTAAATGTGTTGTCACAGTCACCTTAGATTCTCTATCTTTCTTTGTATCTGAGAATAGATAAATTGACTGCCTTCTCTGTAATACAAATAGAGTAACAACCTATGAACCAGAATAGAGATACCATAAAAGCACCATCTCTCTCTCTCTCTCTCTCTCTCTCTCTCTCTCTCTCTATACACACACACACACGAAACACACAACACCAAGCAGGTCAACATGCTTGCACTATAAACGACATCATTCTATGCTAGCTCCAGGATTTCTATTAAAAGCATTTATTCCTATAAACACAAATTCGAATAAAAGGGTAATTAAATAAATAACATATAGAAAAAATAATGGAAGAAAGAGAAAAACTAAATTTATCTAAATAGTGAAAGGGTTGATCACGAATTTATAGTAAATTTAATCTTTAATACCTACATTTTTGCATCTAATTTAAAATCCATCACAGATCTATCACAAATTCATTTTATTTGTGACGGAGTTTTACCCATCACCCCGTCACAAAATTTCCATTCCTAAAGACTAATTTTCTTGTTGGTTGTAAATAAGTTGAGGTTAACACACTTCCGAGGTTCAAGCTTGATCAGTAATCTTGTTTTTAAAAGCTCAAAGTAAATGATTGAAGCTCGAATTTTTTAAACAATCTCATATTTATTGTTAAGAAAGTTATATCCATGAATTTTAATATTTTTTTTACGCAATACTATGAAAATATATTGGAGTTTATTTGAATAATATGCTGATATTATTAGTAAATATTTGGATAGTGTGAAATTTTATTCAATATTACATAATATATATAATATAAAAGAAAACTAAACAAAATAAGAAAATGCTCATGCGTTGGTTTGTGAGCTTTCGGTAAGATATCAATGAGCTCAAGCCAATCCACAAAACTCATGAATTGGCTCGTCTCAACTTACTACCCTAGTTGATCCCATTGCAATAATGAGGGACCTGAAATATATACAATTATTCCTCCATAACTTACTTCAAGAAAGCTTTCTATTAAGTTGTGAAAATATTGTGATGAAATATATCATTATAAGTATAAGAAATTTGTTATAAAAGTGTGATGGAATTTCATTAAAATAGAATCAAAATAACAACTCACAACAAGACATTCACTAATGAATTTATGACGAATAAAATTCATCATACAACATGATTTTATTCAATTTGTAATGGATTGTTTCGATAATGGAAAAGTGTTTTCTTGTATTGTTTACAAATTACTTCAGTAATCGTTAAACATATATATTTAGTTTTAAGATATGCCTCCTTTTATGCATAGAAAATATCACAAACAAAATGTATTTTCATTTCAATTGCTAAAATCCGATACTTTCACCAAACTAATACACACACATGTTGGGAATATGTGCCCTAAAATTCAATTTCAATAATAATATTGTATTATTTTATTTATTTATGAAATTGAATTTATTGCAAGTTGTGTGTATTTATTTAACGATCCATGGTTGTAATTTAAATGAAAGTGTTGTTTCATGAAAATACTTAAATTACTAAAAGCATTCATTATTGTTTGAGTTCATATGCGGTGATAGGAGTATTTCGTTCTTATCCGCTGAGACTATAATATATTATAAATGATGATTTGTCTTTAATCACGAGAATTGTAATTCAAGTTATAGCATGTTGGTGTTCACCAATGAGATTGGAACACCGAACTAAACCATTTGAATTATTCATTTTGAATTATTATCTAAAATGAATAATTCATATGCATTGACTTTAAATCTTGAAAATATTTGGACTTTGAGCATGTAGTGTTAATCACTTTAATGTACTTCGAAGTGATGTCATAAGTGACCACCATACTTTGTACGTTAGGTGATTGTATGAAATGTGCCAAAGAAAAATATTTGATGGAATCTATAAATCTTTTAAAGAGATAGATATCCCCAAAGTTGATTTGCAAAGTCCAAATTAATTATAAATCTTTGGCCAAAGTTTTTTAACTGAAGTGTCACCGAAACTATATGAAAATATAATTTTCTTGTGAAATATTTGAACAAAGGCAAGTTGGGAATTTAGGATAAGATGTGAAAATAAATTTGATATTAATTTGATTTTATTTTTCACGAATATCTTATAAATGGGTCAAATGCAAATACTTGTTGCATTGTGAACTTGTAAATAATTTAATTAATTTTACAGTGCAACAATATTTATTTAGTGGAATTAAATATTGTTAAATGGTAATCAAATATTATCACGAGTTGATAATTATATTTGACCCATTTGGTGCTAAAATTAATTTTTCTTAAGGTCCTTTTGTACCCATTTAATTATAACTCATTTGGAAAAATATTTAACTATTTCATGAAATGGTTATATTAGATGAAGGTTGAGGAGAAAAATGAAATTTTATTTCGAATAAAATAAATAGTTTTCAAAAGCAAAAAATTGCATGAAGAATGAGTGTTGTTATTTGAAAAGTTGGGTGGGGTTCGACTCCACCTAACAACAATATTTTGTTTATGTAATAAATTCAATTTTTATTGATTTTTTTTACTTGTCCCACATTGGAAAAAAAAAATTATGATTTTTTCTCACACTTTTTCCTATAAAATGGGCTTTTGACAATAGGTTCAAGACACACCATAAAGCAATAATTCTTTAATATTCTATTAGTTGGAGAATTTAAAGAATATAATTGTTTTAGTAGAAAAAATTATTTTATAAGAAATTTTGTTTTTCTTGTTAACTATTTTTATTGATTTGGGAGATCACACTCCGGAGTTAGTGGAGGATTGCGAAGAAGATCTTGGTAGTCAAACGAGTTGATCCCGGGCTTCGTAGGAATTAATGGGAGGATTTTTCGCAGTCAATATGCATCCCAGCACGATTAGTTTGTTCTAATATTAAGGTTGGTATATTTTATGATTTCTAGTATTATGCAATAGCAGTTGTTTAATTAATTAAATTATTTAATTAATTATTAATTATTTATTATTTTTTCATAATATGTGTTTTTGATTTAAATTTTGAATGTCACGCATGTACGTATAAGTGTTTGGTCTTTTTTATTTTTCGATGTATTTATTAATTTTTGGAATTAATTTTGATAATTTCCCAACAACACATCATTGATTATAAAATTTAACAGTATTAGGTAATGGTAGTGCTGAGTTTAAATAAAAATCAACTGAATATTTCTTTTAATTTAAAATATTATTATAAAATAAATAAATTGACTAATAAAAATAAAAGTGTATAATAAATATGGAACTTAAAACTAAAAACCCAACCAAACTAACTGAAAAACAACTAAACTAAACTAAACTAAGAAAAAATTAAATCAAATAACTAAAAATGAAGGAAGTACTGAATTAAGTCATAGAAGAAATACATATGTATATATATATATATATATATATATATATGTACAAAATTGTAACGCGACCTAAGAGACACGTTTAGTTTAAATTTATGATATTCAAATGTCATACTTTAAAATTGTAAGCTTGACTTTAATTTTTCAAATTAAATTTACTACAGTTTAAAACTAATATGAATTTAAGTTGAAGGCCAGACTTTAAATTTAAATTTAATTTGGCTTGAACTACATTCAAAATTCAGTGAAAAATACAAATCATATCAACATGATTTTATATGAACCGAAATAATGAGGGAACATCTACTTGGAAAGCTTACCTTAGAAAACCAGAAATATAATTAATAAAATAAATTTGATTATAATTTAGGTAGTTTAGATTAATTTTTAGTTAATTTTCCCAAAAAGTAAAACAAAAAAATAATACTAATAATTTTCTCCCTCAAAATTTAGTTTAGGGCTTCCAAAGCCACTCCCGTCCCATCACTTTCGTCTTTCCCGACCGCCGCGCGCCACCGGAAGCGCCGCCCACCTTCTCCGCTATCGGGTACTCCTTCATAGTTCACATTATCCAACTCGTAGTTGCTCAGTACCTTTATCCCCAACAGCTCCGGCGTCGGGTTAGTAGTCGTTGTTGTTTATTTTTTAATTTTGGGTTTTAATTATGAGTTTTATGCTTTTGATACCTTTTTCAATGCCCAGTTTGTTTGAAGTGTTTATGTTTATTTTACTATGTGGGTGCATTCTGAAATAAGCAAAGATAGATAGTTGCGTTTTTGAAGAGAATTGGTATACTTAGAATATACGTGCATTTGCGGATACATTGGTAATAATAGTTACAATTGAGTTTGGTCCCATTAATTACATGGGATTCTAACCTGTTCAAAATGCAGGCTCTTATGTCTCTTTGTTCTTTCTTTTAACATGTGTATCTGCTAAATTCATTTTGGGAACTTTGTTTTATTGGTGGATTGTTTCAGGGGAATTTTTGGGCGAAGACAGTAGAAAAAATTAGCAGTGTAAGGAGAGAGGATAAAAAATGGGGTGTAGTTTGATTCACCAGTAAACACAATAGCAATTTGGTGTTTTGGGGTTTTCGTTTGTTGTTTTTCTTTTCTTCTTTTAACCCCAAATAAAACGAAAAGACACAATCCATTTGTATTTGTGTGTGCCTTTTCAAGTGTATTTTGCAGAATGTCACTACAATGGGTAGTTCAGTTATTGGTAGATGTTTGATTGTGTAGTTGTTTCTCTTAAAGCCTTTATCCTTGGCCATTTGGCAGGAAGTTATGACTCGAGACGGTATCTAAACTTGTGATCTTGTTAGATTTTATTGCTGAGAAGTTCAAAGGAGTTTGTGAGGTTTACATTTTTAAGGTTTTAGAATTGCCGTTGGTCTTACAGCTACAAAGAATCCAATGTAAACAATCTTCCAATGCATGACATAGGCTCATGTACAAATTACAGTTTTCTTAGGATAAGCAACTCGCAGAGTATCACGTATGTTACTCTATACTATTATCTTATAAGCTCCGTAAGTTCGGATTTTCATTAAATCTTGTTACATTCAAGAAAACTTACAATTTTAAACAACTGGAGAAGATAACATTTAGTGGATGATTTGTTTTATTTTCCTCCTGATCAAATTTGTAAGTTAGGGTAGGATTGTTGTTTTATATAGATGGATGCATATAGGTGAGGATTGGTTTTTAGAAGCTTAACATTGATGAGTTTTGCTTTGTTATGCTGGTTAAAATCTGTAAGCATGTTAAACCTTGAAAGTAATTGTCTAAATTTTTCTAATGTGCAACTCTTACATGCTTGAAAAATGAAAATTCTAACATTGAACTTCTTGTTTGTTAGGTTTAAAATACTGTTGTGGTGTTCTCTACAACCCCAAATCCCATAGCCACCACAGATTAGATGGAATTCACTACGGAGTGGAAATCCCTTTGGCCCATATCCTCTACTTTTTCTGCACCACTCCTCGTCCCGAACAAAGACTCCGAAACGCACTTTGGTCCAGTAATATTTACCCCAAAACCCAACTCCTCCACCACTCTCCTCCGCTCCCCCTCCCTCTCACCCTGCCTTCCGCCACCATATCCTAACTTATCTCTTTCTCGGTTCCTCCAAGATTACAATTCTATCCCTTCCTCTGCTAGCTCTATTGCTTCGCTTGTTGGTCCTCAGCTCCCTAGTTACTCTTCTTACTTTCACGGCTTCAACTCTCTTCAATTGCTTCAAATCCCAAATAAAAATTTAATCATCGCATTTTTCCCAACTGGAGAGAACTCTGAACATGTGGGTTTTTCTTTACTTTCTGTAAAAGAAGGCAATTTGAGTGTTCAATCGCATCAGGGAAGTTCTTTCCAAATGATGAAAGAGGGTAATTTGAGTCATCAACGAATTACTCGTTTATTGGTTAACCCAGTTGATGATGTTTGTGGTGACATATTTGGAGATGTAAGTAATGTCAATAAACGAAGCAATGTTGTGGCTACTGTTGGTTTCTTGATGGTTTGCACCAATTATTCTGTGTGTTGGTATAAAGTTGGAATTTCTTCTATGTACACGGTTTGTTTGGATTATCTAGGGGGTGCCAATGCTAAGATACTAAGGGGCAAGGCAGTGGTTTGCACGTGTTGGAGTCCACATCTGAAGGAAGAATGCTTAGTTATGTTGGAGAGCGGTGACTTACTGTTGTTTGATGTAAATTGTTCTTCTGGGAAAAGGGTCAAGTCAAAATCTTTGGTTAGTGAAAATAATAGACTTATCAATAAAAAGATGCATGTTTCATTGACTGATAAGTTAGGCTTGGAGGAGGAGGATAGGGGTAACAACGGTCATCGGTGGTTTTGTTGTGAGTTTAGTTGGCATCCTAGGATATTTATTGCTTCTCATTGTGATGCAGTCTTCTTGGTTGATTTGAGGTGTGCAGGGGAGTGCAATGTTAGTTGTTTGTTGAAGCTTGAGATGTTATCTATGGGGAAGAATGATGAATTTTTGGCACTCTCAAAGGCAGGCAACGATGGGTTCACCTTTACCATTTCCACAAGACATTTGCTACTTCTTTGTGATGTGCGGAAACCGTTGGTGCCTGTGTTGCGGTGGACACATGGCATTCAGAATCCACGGTATGTGACAGTTTTTAGGTTGTCAGAGTTGAGAGCAAATGTAGAAGATATTAAGTACGAGTTGGCTTCTAAATCAGGCTATTGTATTATTCTCGGATCATTTTGGGACAATGAGTTTAGTCTTTTTTGTTATGGCCCTGATGGTATGGGAAATGGATCTATCGGCTATGAAATTTCAAAGTTCTGCAACTCATATTATGCGTGGGGACTCCCTTCGAAGCTTCCATTGTCAGGTTCTGATTGTGATTGTGGCAGTTGTCTTGTGCGAGAGGAGTTCTTTGAGGCATCCCTCCCAGTTTGGATAGATTGGAGGCAGAAAAAACCCTTAGCCTTGGGTTTTGGCATTCTGGATGTGGGTCTTTCTGCACAGTTGTCCTCGCCCCATAGTCTTGGTTCTTTTATGTTAATCAGGCTCATGTCATCAGGGAAGCTAGAAGCACAATGCTACATTGCAGGGTGGGAATCAGATAAGAGTTCAGGAGCAGATCATGAAAGGAAAAGCATTTACTTGGAGGATAATCTATTATATGACTACAAGAATTCAGAATATGACGGGGAAAAGAAATTTCAACACCTAAAGTTTGAGTTCCTTAATGCCTATATGAAAGGTAAGCTAGCTAAACACATCGTTAAAAGAAGAGAAAAAAGGCAAGAAAGCGCTGAAGCTGCTCAGAAAAAGTATTTGGTTAAATCAAAGTCTAATTTCCATCAAGAAATATGCCCCAAGTTGAAGGCGTTTGGGCTTGCGAGAGTTAGATCCTCTTTTGAGTTTTCTGCTCTGTTGAAAGATATCAGCTTGCCAACAAGCATACGTGAAATTGCTTTACGGAGTATGTGTGCTGCTTTGCCCACGAATCTATTGCAATTGGCATTTTCCACCTACTCGGATCTTGATGAGAATCCTGAGAATGAACCTCTCGAGTTCCTGGATATTCCTGACCAGCTCCAAGCTCCACCTTTCCCTTTTAGAAAGCCATCATACCGCAGCAACAAATGGTCCAGTAAAGTTCAGCCATCTGATGCCTTAGTAGGTCCAATTCTCCCTCCTCTTTTTCTGACTACCCTTCATAAGCTCTGTATGGAAGAACTTAAAGAGGCAAGAGAAGTCTACCCGGAAGAATCAGAAGCATTTTCTGCTCATTCTCAGCTCAAACTTCAATGTGATAAAGTTGCAGAGGTTGTCCAGCAGCATGTTTCGGCGTCCGATGCCAAAATGGATGATGATTTTGTATCTCTTGCAGATTATACAGAAGATATGAGCTATACAACACAAAAATTGAGGTTCTCTTATCATAAACCATCAGCGTTCTTGGAAAATCCCTCAAGTGGTGACAGTTGCATATTCTCAACCCATGTTTTTAGGAGAAACCAAGAGCATGCATCTGATCTAAGTCCAGAGATGGTAGGACATGAGCTATTTGATGTGGGCTGCCCTATAGAGTTGAAGTTTAATGAGAGCCCCATTGTTTTTGGGCCGAAGGAGCTGGAAGCATTCAGAAAACTGAAGAAACAGGACTTGGATTCTCAGAGAAGTTTTAAGCCATATCAAGACTATATTAAGAGAGGGGACGAGCTGAAATAAGAGTAAAGCTAAAGCTAAGCTGTATAGTTGAACAATCACTATACTGGATGCCTAAACCAGTTGCTTTGCACTCCATGCCTGGAAATTGTTATTATACCAACAGTTGCTGTGCTGCACTAAAATCACTGGTTGGCCGTATTATTTGCTCAGGCAACTTCCTTCCAAGCCATAGAAACAGGTATTTGACATTTTAGTTTAATAACACATCTAGTTCTTTTAACTTAATCTTTGATGAATTCGCTTGATTTATGTGTAGTGATCCTAGATTCTATTTTGTAACTATGGATTGTGTTGTAATTGTTTATTTTTCTTAGAAATGGCTGCCACTCTTGATTGGTCCTTTGTTGCCTTGAATCTTTTTGTTTCTAATTTTGCTCGACGAAGGGTAGTTATCAACCATAATTTGTCCTGTGTCGCTTAACTCTTTATTTTCTTGGAGGTACTTTTGTGTCTTTTGTTGGGTGAATAAAAATAATAAGATTGACAATGAAAAATGTTAATGACTATGGGAGTTTAGTTTGAGCTAGTAGGATAACACTAGGCTATGTAATACACAAGAAGTGATGCAGTAATTAAATTAGCTTCCCTGAGTTATCTACTGCTAATTAATATTTACTATCTGACACCACCTCCTCCCACAGGTTAGAAGCAAGCGTGCCCTTTTTCTCTTACAGAAACGTCTCCAGGTACCTTACAAATTCTGATATTTTAGCGAACTTGAGCTTAAATTTTGGAGGGTTGGTTTGTTCATATTTGCATTGCTGTGATATGTTGATCTAAAATGAGCTATCAATATTAGAAAGCATTTGATGATAGTCCTAGGGTTGCTTTGGTATACGATAGTGGCTTGCAGCTTTTGGAATAAGTTGGCTATGGCTTAATTTTGAATCTTTGATTTCACTTTTACGTGATGCTGTTATAGATCAAGTCTAATTTGATTCTTGGTGGTATCATTATTCTGTTACATTATTGATATCATTATGAGGGTTTAAGGATTTAGTGACACTGTCAAGTGGTGATAATATTTGAAGTTAGTCCATTATTTCTTGACACTATTGGTTTCTAATTTACTGTTCTTGGATATGACTGCATGGGCTACAGTCATTTACTTGCGTTTCCATTTTTCAGGATAAATCTGTTTTTGACGAGAGCCAATTTACTGAGGAAATCATATTCATTCTGTATCAGAACGCCAACCGTTCGGGGAAATAGATGTTTCATTACTGTTTTTGAAGACCCAAAAAGGATTTGAACAATCTTTTCATGTGCTTAATTTGCATAGAATGGTCGATTTTTTATTATAGATTTTGATATATCCTGACGTGCATCGTCATGTACAAGAAATCCTTTTTAACCTAATCACGCAAAATTTTGTCGGCTTAACTTAAAATCTTTAAGAAGTAATGTGTGTCAGTGTGTGCGTATATATATTTTGTTTAGGGAAAATTATCATTTTTGACACCATAAGTTTGGCTTAGTTTAATTTGGGTATCATATTTTCAATTGATTTAGGTTTAAGGGCGAATTATATTTACCTCTCCTGAGGTATATTCTATTTATAAAAAATATCCCGACGTATGAAAATTACAATTATCCTCTTGAATTGAATGGGTAATTACAATTTATACTTAAAAAAATAAATTTTCAAAATTATTTCTAAGTAATTTAACCAAAAAAAAAAAAGAAATAAATAAATAAAATAAAAACCCTAAAATATTCTCTTTTTTTTATTATTATTATCATCTTTTTTTTCAAATCAAAATGTCTCTCTCCCCCCGCCACCCCACCTCAATTTCTCATTCTCCTCACGATCTCTGCCCCTCTCCCGTCTCAATCTTGCGGCAGCGGAGGACGGCCCTCTCTCTCTCTTCCCGTCTCCTTTCCGATCCACCCCCTCTCTCTTCTCGATCTCATCTCTGTGCATGTGGGGGGGGGGGGGGTGCGGGACGGTGGTGGGGCGGCGACAGCAGCGGCGGAGGTGGAGGTGGACCACCTGGAGAAAAAGGAAAAAGGGAAAAGAAAAGAAAAGGAAAAAAGCGGGAAAAAAAACGAAAAAAGAATTTTTTTTAATTATATATAATATGTAAAATTTAATTTTTTAAATTTATAATATTATAAAATTTAATTTTTTTTAAAAATATTTAAATATGTATAATATTTTTAAAATTAAATATATGTAATATAATAAAAAATCCTCAAGGGCAAACTAATTATTTCAATATTGTCAAATCTTATTTTTGCTTCCAGAAGGATATTTTTGAAAGTTCAATACTTTTTAGGTATAAATTATAATACCCCTTCGATTGAGGGAGTAATTAAAATTTCTTATATATTGGGATATTTTTTATAAATAGGGTATATTTCAGGAGAAGTAAACGTAATTCGCCCTTTATTTTAATTGAATTCAATGTAAATTCCGTCCCAAAGTTCCGTCAATAATCTAATGGTGAAATCATATGGGCCACACGTGACCACTAAGTTTGCAGTTTTGGAGGAAAAATTTGCATGCCCTTAGCACGTGTCAACTTTGGTATATTCACCACCACCCAAAACCCTATTTTCCCTAAATCTCTATTTACGCAAAATAAGAGAAAAACACCCTAAAATCTTAAAATCTTATCAAGTGAAATCACCGATACGGATGCAATTTGAAGAAAGAAACAGAATTTCCAACACAAAACAATTTTATCAAAAAACTAATTAAAAAACAAACAAACAAACAAACATGGATGAAATGCGTGTCTCGCTCGCATGATAACCAAATATGACACAGTAGAGGTGGCAATTGAGCTGGTTAGGTTGGGTTTGGGTTGGGTTGGATATGAGTTTCAAAAAAGGGTTTGGAGATGGGTTGGGTTGAAAATGGGTCGGATATGAATTTCAAAAAAGGGATTGGAGATGGGTTGGATGTGGGTTGTAAATGTGTTGAAGGTCCGTTGTAGATGAGTTTGAAATGGTTCCTAATGGGTACAATACATCATTTTTGCATGTTTAATCAAAACTAAAAAAAGGTAAATTAAAATTGCCAATTTCTATATTCTTGAGATAGTTCTAGAATACTAAAATGGATTACAATCAAATAAAAAAATAAATATTTTTTTATTTATGAGGTAACCCGTTTAGAATTCAATATGAATCCATTTCTAACCCATCATTAACCAAACTAGAACTCAATATCAATCCCAACCACATGAGACCCAATCCAACCCAACCCATTTTAAAATATGTTGGATCCAATCCAATCTAGCTCAACTCAACCCAACCTAAAACAATATAGGTTGGGTTCAACTCACATGCTGAGAACCATTTTGCCACCTTAAGACACAGAAGTGAATCCATAGTTGATTACAACAATTGGCAAAACAAATAAGGAAAAAAAGAGAAAGATTAAACACAAGACAATCAGAATTTTTGCAAATTTCAACCTAGTTGTCATATCTCATTAGTGGTGGTAACTGGTAAATGAGCGTGTTGAATCGAATTCGAGTTGGGTTCTATTAGATTGAATTAAAAATGAATTGGATTTTAAATGAATTTAAGAGAATTGGTTGTAAATGAATCGGTTTGGTAATGAGTTTGAGATAGGTTCATAATAGATTAATATGGTTCTTTAACGGATTCAATACAAAATAAATATATTTTTTTTCAATATAAATTTGAATATTTTTCCATTATTTATTTATTATCTAACATATTCTTTAGATTGTAAAAACAATTTTACCACTCATTTTTCAAATTTGTAAAGTACTATCAAATTAAAATATATATTTTTTTGTCGAAACCATTTAGGAAACCGTATAAACCCATTTAAAACCCGCTTAAACCCGTTTAAAACCCAAAACATTTTTTAACCGATCAAAGCCAGCGCACTTCGACCCATTTAGAAAACGTAAGGCACAACCAAACGCAAAACTAATTGAATTGGATTGGACTCAAGTGTGTCAGCCCATTTACACTAGTTGAAAACCACACACTAAACAAGATGAACAAGAACACAATCAAGCGATAGACCAAAATGTTGTTCAGCCTTGTTTGCCCTGAAGGGGCTCAGGCATCATCGTATCTGTTGATCACACCGAAACAAAACATCCAAATATCCAATGAACCTTCTTAGCATATGCAATCAGACACTTACAGATTTTTCATAGACGGCCATTTTCTCATTAATGCGCATTCACAAGACACAGACAAAAGAACCAACGTATTATTACAAAATTTCAGTAAACCTTTTTTTCGTAATACACATTACACATTACACATTGGTCAATTACATGTGCAGTTAAATGAGAGGAGTCACATTTAGGGTCAAAAGCGTAGTTCATCACCACCTTCTCACCAATGATGTTAGCAACTGCAAAAAAATCAAGCCAAACCTCTATTAGGAAACAACACCTCAAATTAAGGTTTAAGGTTATAGCAATCACTATTACAAGTAACTTATCAGGCCATTCATTAGGAAACATGGATTTTAATACCAAGTACGACGACACAAGAATTTAGTCTCGTCCATGGTTTTGTTTGAAATCCATAAATTTTGTACAACGAGCCAAGTTAGATACTAGCAATTTATCTCAACAATTCCGTTCAATAACTCAGCGTTTCGTCACTTTCTTATTATCAGAAAGTTAAAAAAAAAAAAGACGATTCAAATTTTCAAACTAGCCATGGATGATATCAAGAAACCACCATTTGGTTTATCACAAAGCCTAAGACTCAAAAAGCTTCCACTCTTCTTAAGTTCAAATAGTTAATGAAGCATGAAACCTAACACAAGACTGAAGAAGTGTAATGGAATATGTCATTAAGTTGGTCATTAGACAAAGAAAAACACACACCTCAAACAGTTCGAAAGGGCTGCCGCGCTTGTACGCATCATTCTTCTTGCCCTTATCAGAGGGGAAAACGCTGAAAAGCAGTGCTCTCCAACCAATAAGTAGTACAGCAGTGCTGCCCATTGTCACTAAGATGAAATTGGTAGGTGGTGCGTGTCCTATTGTTGCAGCCCTTATCGCTAATCCCAACTGCAGGAGCAAAGCAGTTGATGCTAATACAGGGTGTACAAAGAGAATCACTAAATATACACGTATGAGAAGATTGTAAAAGAATTGTGCTAATTGTATCTCAAAATGGTTATAATTAGCAGTTTGCTTTGCCAGAGAATAAGAAAAAAACAAATTACTATATTTATTCAAGAAGAAGCTGAGCCAACTCTAAGTGGCTCTGCATCCTTTCATGCGCAGTATGTTTGTGATTGGTACAAATAGAAGACACCCTTTGTTCTTGTATGATCTCAAGAACGACTGCCATTTCTTCGATAAACTCTGGATAAAATGAAAATTAGCAGACCATCCTTAAATTGAAGAACATATAATACTTGAACATGCATCCAACAAAACCCCAGAAAACCAACATTAACATTTTACGATGGCGCTCCAAACACAAGCACCATGGACATCGACATTACAAATCAACCAACATATAATACTTTGAACATGAATACATATTTCCATCAGATTCATCCAAACAGTCCTAATCCTCACTTACTCAAATTCATCAAAGTAAGAAGCTGTCCTTTCATATGCCTTACAAGTAGAGCAAGGAAATTAATCCACCTTTTTCACTATCAATGAACAACACAAAGAATGACATAGCTCTAGGAAATCATGAAGAATAAAAGTGGGGTTACCGGAATACCCAAAGACCAGGACTTGGCGGCAGCAGTAACAGCCTTCCACAGACCATTCTTTCCTCGGCCATCTTCTCCATATCCACCAAGAAAATACGCACTCAAAAACCATCCTATCATCCAAAAACAAATAGTAACAACAGTGACCAATTTGTTACTGACATTCTTTCTTCTGAAAAAAACAAAAAGTAAAGGAAAGAAGAGGTACCGGCAATAAAAGGGTCAGCAGTTTTGAAGGTTTCAAGGTCGAAAACAGAGAATCCATGACTGAACCTTCCGATTGCAGAGAACAAAAGCAACGCCGCCACATCGCCGCCGGCTAGTATGCCCACAAGACTGCAGTTTCAATCCAAATTAAAAAAAAAAAAACCCAAAACACAGAAAAATAAAACGAAAACACCACAATCATGTTCATACCCCCATTTAGCGAGAAGCGAGCTAGAGTTGGGCTTCTCAAACTGAATAACCCCTTCAAGAGGAACATTCTCTTGGCCCACAAAAGAGATAGAATTAGAGCCCTCGTCGTCAGAAGGGACCGGTCATCGAGGAGGAGGAGGAGGGCTTGACAGCAGGACCGCCGGAAGAGCCGGCCGCGCTGGCCAGAGTGAGGGGTTTCAGGCGGCGGGAGATAGAGAAACTCCGGCGGCGTTTGGAGAAGAGAGGTGGGACTGGGTGGGCGGATTTGAGGGAGCAGTGGCGGGTGGAGGTGAGTAGTGCTCCGCCGCCAGCTGCGGCGGGGCTTATCAGAGGCGCCATTGGTGACGTGTGAAAATGAAATTAAAATTGCGGTCACTAGTTGTGTAAAAATGTTTTTATATATCGTATAATAATAATTTTGAGGCTGTGATTTTTTACACATTGATTTCAGGATATTTCGGTATATTTCTGGACCCCACACTTGAGACTTATAAATTTCAAAAAATAAAAAATAAAAAATTTAGCGTTCTTGGTAAATAAATTTTATTCAAACTATTCCACAAATTTGTGATTGTGCAAATATTATTAAGGATTTAAACTTCCCTATTAAGTTTATAATTAATTATTTTTCATTTTTTTGTAGTTTTCACTTATCTCAAATTTAATAAATACTAAAAAAAATATTAATTTAAAAAAATTAATAAATATCTGTAATTTAATTTCTCAAAATTTAAATATATAATTATAAAATTATATATTTTTTTATTTTACACATGTATCAAGTGTTTGGATACAAACTTTGAATTTGCATATTATTTTTAGAAGAAAATTTTGTCTTGTGAACTATGCAAATTTTAGCTTCATCGTATTCTTTTTTTTTTTTCCTCTCGTTAACAAATATCTGCTAATGTAAATTGGGTCAGCCCAAAACTCATACAGAGTTTAATTTATGAATTATATTCATAAAGTCGAATTTAGGGCTGTCAATGGAGCGGATTTTAATCCGAATCCGATCCGAATCCGATCCGAATTTTAGTATATTCGGCCGATTAAAATATTCGATGGGTCAGATCCGATAGCAAATATCCGTAATCCGAAATAAATGGGTTGGATTTGGATTCAATGAGTCCGATCCGTTAAAGATCTGAATCCGAATTTTTGTATTATATTTTATTAAATTTATGCATTATATATAATACAATAGTAATAAAGATACTTCAATGTAATGTATATGTCATTGTAATTAATAATATATTATTTATTAATTTTTAAGGTACTTTTTTTTAACAAAATATTATAGAGTTTTCGTACATATTCTAAAATATTTTATACATTATTTAATTTTATTTTTAACATAAAGAGGCGTTTTTTTTTTATAGAATACTAATTAATTAGTCTATATATTAAAGATCTCTATTACATACACCATATATATACACATATAGGATATGTTATTAGAGATATCTATTATATACTATCATTAAATGAACAACTAATAATCTCTATAGTTATTAGAGATCTTTACTAAATATATTATACATAAACGTATTTATATATAATTCTAAATATATATTGTCATTAAATGAAAAATTAAATATGGTGCATAATTATTAAAGATCTCTTATATATATAATATATGTTTACACGTTTATATATTAAAGAATTTTTTATTATTTATTTTTTGGTTCAAGCATAAATTTTTTTTGTCATATCGGATCGAATCGGATTTTTTTATTGGATCTCGGATTTATTCCGGATTCGGATTCGGAATAAAGACTAAAGATCCTATAGGATTTCGGATCGGATTCGATAGTCGGTCCTTGTAATCGGATTCGGATCCGAATTGCACTGATTTGCTCAAGATCCGATCCATTGACATCCCTAAAGTCGATGATAATTGAATTTAAGTTACTGTAAGTTCGGCCCAATAAGCGCTTTTGACATAGAGTTACAATTTAAATGAGTCAGAAACATGGAAATTTTAAATGTATTTACTGTTTTTTCAGTTCGTAGAGTTCTATAAGCCCAATTAAAATGAAGTGGTTCACTTGTCCAGTCACGTTATAAATGGGCCCAATTAAAATGAAGTGGGCTCACTTGTCCAGTCACTTTATAAATGGGCCTCCTACACTTTTGGGCTGCCCTCCATAAAACGAAAACGAACTATACAACTAGCAATCTTGTAATATAAACATCTTTTGCATTTTTCAAACAAAAAAAATGAGAAAAAACACTTTATTAGCATTTGGTAACTACAAGTTAAAGTCCAAACGTATACAAAATTTCAACTTAATATACACATACATATATATATATATATATGTGTGTGTGTGTATATATATACATATATTAATCTTTGCCAATCAATTTTGACCCATTAGCCAACTAATTCGAATTCGCATACTGCATAGTGTGAATATGGGAGGTGACCGTCCCTTGCTTTATTCACAACTACAGAATTTAAAATATGAATATTGTTAAGAGATCTAGTATATTATCCTAGTGTGTGCGTGTGCGCTATATATATATATATATATATATATATACATTCTTGAAGTATACATGATAACATGGCGCATTGCAAAATTCAACTCGACAAGCTATTGCTCGCAAGACATAGTATAAATTATTTGACGCACGCACTTAAAATGTCAGGAAAAAACAGAAAATAAATAACAAAAAACAATAATTCAAATACTCACTCAAAAAAATTCTCCATGATATGATATTTTGAAGTGAGTGAAAAAAAATTAATAGTTGGGTGATAAAAATCCATGTGGCAAAATCAATAAAATGATTGTGTCTGTACCTCGAGACAATTTTCACAAAGATTTTAACTTAGTAATTTATATAAATTAATGGTATATCATTTTATTGGGGTTTGGGGTAAGATGAGAGTTGTCCCCGAAAGAGGCTCAATCCCAAGATGTTTTCACATGCCACAAAAACGTAGAGGATTAATATAATAATCCTATCCTCTAATGCGTGCGAATATTCGATAATTGCATCCAAAATAATATAGTTAATATTGTCTAGTCATAGGTATGTGCACATTAATATGAAATCCCCCAATTTAATCATTAATCTAATCAAACTTTGTTTTAGATATTTTTAATCCATATGCATGTGACATAGGCTTTGAATGACTCGGGGTGTTGGGTTTTGAAGACATTAATTAATTAATTAATTATGTAATCCCCACAAATACCAATAGAGATGTTTGGCCGATTTTTCTTGGCCAACAAAAATATCGTACACATTAGGAAGATTGTGCACATTTCTAGTATAACAATTTCTAGCTACCAAACTTTGAAAAATGACTGCTGTCATCACGGATGGAGTCAAAAAATTTATTTGAACAGACAAGATTAAAATTTTAAAACATTTGAGAAATTTTTTTAAAAAATACATGTAAATTAACTCAATATAAATTTGAGCTCCCAACCCCTGCACGTGAGTTTCGTCCCTAGTTGCCATACCCTTACGCCCTTTAGCGGTAATTTCTTCCATTGACCGATATAGGCTCTACAAGATAATGAGTAAATTGATAATAATACGATAAGTGCTAATAAAAGAGTTGTCACTAATTATATACATTTAATTACAAACAAAAAAAAATTATCTTATCACAAAATAATATTAATTAGTGTCAACATAGTATCTAAGTTGTCACCAATTATAATTAGATACACCTATCGTGACAATTTGATGAAAATGGAATCCTATCATAAAGTTATAGGGACAATTTCTTTTTGTCATCAAGTTGTTGCCATTAGTGTGTTACCAATTATTAATTGTGACGATTAAAACACCAATTGTTGTCACCATTGAGTGATATTATGACAAAATAAAAATTATTGTCACCGAATAAATTCAATCAGTGTCAAGATAGCCATTATTGTTACTTAAAATAAATATTAGTACAACAACTTTTATATCGTTACTTTTATACTTTGTCACTAATATTATTTTTTTCTTGTAGTGAGGTCTTATGTATACCGTCAATAGCGACAATTAAGTATACATATTTTGTTTTTAGATACTTTATTAAATAAGTAATATATTCAACAAATTATGATCATTAAATGAATATATGAAGCCCAAAATCCAATCAATAGACAATTTTAACTCAACCATACTCCCCCAACTCATGCATAAATAGATAGAAAATTTTAGAGCACAAATTTGAGTATTCTTTCATAAAGTTAATAAAAGCATTGGTTGAAGGATAGTGATATATCAACATTAAAAAAGTGCTTTTGAAACAAAAAACATTTCCATTTTAAAAAAAAGTGCATTTCTTTCTGTCATCCTAAAAAGAAAATCATACGCGCTTATAAGTGTGGGACATAACTCGCGATACATATCCTTATTAGGAAGAACTGATCACAGTTTACTTAGTTGAGCTTAGCATGACAAAACAATTAGTGCGAACATGATTAAACTAGAGAATAATTATTTGCACTACTAACAAATAATTATTATGCTTTTTTTTTTTTTTTTTATGTCTTGCATGAAATGCACATGATATAATAAAGCACCTGTTTACTAACGGAAATTCACAGTAGATTTAATAAAATTCTTCACAAAATATAGTTTATGTTACAAATTTTTTCATAGTAGATGTTCTATCATCGATTATTGTTCTGGTTTCATTTAAGTAGAATTTCATCCAAATTTAAAACCATTACAAATATTTAGAGGGTGTTTGGCTAAGCTTATTTAAAGCATCTTATAAGCTCCTACATCTTATAAGATGTTTTAAGAGCTTATAAGATATTGGATCTTATTTTAAAAATAAGTTATTAAAGTGTTTGGATAAATAAAAAGGGGTATAGCTTATAAGATATTAATAATGGCAATATTGTAATTAATTTGGTTGAAAATAAAGGAGTTTGGTAGATCTTAAAAAATAAGTTACTACATTCTTACTTTTTTAAAAAGAGCTTATAATCTCTTAAACATCTTATTTGAGGAGCATATAAGCTCCACCTCCAAAATTTTTGCCAAACACTTTGCCCCATCTTATAAGCTCTCAAACATCTTATAAGATGTTTTGAGGAGCTTATAAGCTTAGCCAAACACCCTCTTAATATCCGTGACGGAGAGAGTACTCCATCATAAATTGTTTGTCGATAAAGGATATATTTTTTTTATAGTAGGAAAATAAAATCAGTTGTTAATTTTGTCTCAAATGGAGAAATAACTTAGCATTCTTCACTTAAATAGTGTTCAAAAGTATCAAAAACAAAAGGCCTATAATTAGTCAAGATGAAAGCTAATATATATATATATATATATATATATATAGTCCATAAATCAAGGGCGGAAGCATCTAAGAGTGATTATTATAAGAGAGTTCGAAACCTACGGTACTTTTTCCATTCTCACTTTGCATGAGCAAGCTCTTTTTTTTTTTTTTTTTGTCATGTTTAGGTCGCCAAGCCAACAACATTGATTTTATTAAATTAAACAAAAGTAATTAAATCCCATCTTCCAAAGCATTAGCACTAATTTAAATATTTTATTAAAATTGAACATAGGGTTTTGGGCTTGTAAAAGAATTTGCTGGTTGAAGCCATCATTTGAGTGGTGCCCAAATTCCAATATTTTTAAATTATTCCACTAACAAAATCTTTGGAATTTGGATCCAAAAGGGAGGGTGGGTCAACCTTTATCATCCTCATTCTCCAGGCCTGATTTAATCCAGGTTTTGTTGGTATTGGAACTATAATTTTTATAATTAATGAGTTTTAAAAGAAGAACAAAAAAAAATTAAGACCATTAAATTTTTTTTTTCTTTCTTGTGGTCACGTGCCAAGTGGGATGAGAGACATACGCGAGGACACAATTCAATTGAAAACATATGCTTACATGCAATTTGTCAAATGACAGCCAACCAAACAATGTATATACATAAAGATTTTTTGGACCACTGCCTTTTCTTTCGTCTTTGAAATTTGAGAATACAAGTGGTGAATATTTACTACCACATGCTATTGTTTGCACAACTTTAACCCCCTCCCCCCCTCCCCCCACAAAAAAATAAAAAGCCCCGCAGAGTTTAGGAGATTGGAGGGTGCGACCGCCCTCTGAAATTCACGTCAAACTACATTTTACGTATGTTTTTTTCGAAAAAATTCAAATTTTTGTTGGTAAACAATAGAAATACATTTTATAATTTGTAGGAATTTAATCTCTCTTTCTCCGGGGGGAAAAAAAAAATTCTAGCTCCGCTTTTGGGAGTAAAGGCGAAGGTGGCCAATTGGCTTTATGGAATTAAGAATATCATGCAAGTGGTCTCTTTTGATGTGGAAATTACAAGTGACGTTACCTGAATTTGTACGTTCTTGCTCTGTAATATAGTTACAAGAATCATGCTATAAGACTTTGGGGGGGGTACAATAGTGAATGCCACAGTTTTAGTGGGTTCGAATATAAAATTCAATTTAATTTGTCGAGGGGTTCTTCGACTAGGAAAAAGAATAAAATAAAACAAAGAGAATTAAAGAAAAAGGTTCATTAACTTTAAAAGGAGTTTGATTTAACTGCGCGTTCGGTGAGGTAACAAGCAAAATTTACTTCTGTATTCATTTATAGGACTGTTGGCAGTCTGACTTGAACCAAATAACAATAAATAATATAACTAAAGGTATAAATATGGCATAACCAACGCTAAGTTTACTGCCTCGCATGAAAAAAACAAAATTTAAAAATGTGGTGCAAATATACACCCTTCACGTAACAAAATATTAATCGTTTGAATAAATTAATCGACATCAACTAAAGGGGTTAGCAAGGCCTTAGATTGGGGATGGGGTCGAGATGGCTCGTCAATTTCGCTTGCATTTCGATTAGTCTATGATCTTTGAGATTGATCCTCATCTAGTCTAAACGATCTCAATTTTAGAAATTGATCCATGCCACTTAGGGTTTATACTTAACCAAAAAAAAAATGCCAATTTTAGCAAATTTAAATTCGATTGATTTCGTAATTGAGATATTAATTAATTTCGAATTTAATGGAATTCAACTTAAAATGCCAATAGAGATAGTCAAAGAAAATATAGAGTGGTGGAGTCGAACAAAATCCAAAGAGACAGGTATGGTATTGATTGATACAATACAATAAGATGAATGAAGAGAGTAGCAACCCTAGAGAAGCTTGGGAATATGGAGCCTAATTAGTAATAAATTACCAACTACTAACATATAGGGCACCAAATCGATGTGCCTAAAGAGTAGACAACCTAAGGACAGACATGCATGCATTACATTTATGTGTACATATATTTTTCGATTTCATTTTGACCAAGTGAAAATTCATAAATGATCAATATGATAAGACATGCCTTTGGGATTGCACACTTCTTTGTGTGTGTGTGTGTGTGTGTGAGAGAGAGAGAGAGAGAGAGAGAGAGGGCAAACCGAGTTTGTTTTCTTAATTATTTTATGCTCAAGCATCGATACCCATAGGTTTATCATGTCCTAATTCAGACACAACCAAAGAACTTCACTATTTTCTGTGCAAGGGCATTTTTAGCTGCATTTATGTAAAGTAATTTTTTTTATCTAGTTATAGAAAAAACATACTCCCTCCAGCTCATAAAAATTAAGAAAATAAATTAAATATATTAAATATAAATTATTTTGACTAAAATACCCTCTTAATAAACTACGCTACTAATTTTCTCTCATCGGCCATTAATCTCTCTCTCTCTCCTCAACTTCGGCTATTGATGAAGTGTTCGAGTTTTATTTGAAAAGGAAGAATGAATTTTTCAATATAAAAATAATCATTAATATGGAAGATTGAAAGACTAATTAGTGTTGTTGGGGCCGATGAGGCCTAGCTCAACTGGCAAAGCTGAGGCCCCAAGATTCTAAAGGTCTTGGGTTTGATTCCCACCGATGAATGTGTGGACTTTATTTCTACCTTTATGATAGTTTATTATCCTACTTTAATAGTAGTTTATTGTAATAGTTTATCTATAGTTTGTGAATGATATTGTTTGAAATATGATATAATAGTTTGATTTGTACTCGAAGAGTCATTGATGTAATCCGATGATATGTATTCAAAAAAAAAAAATGTTCGAAGCTAGCCAAATCCTATAGGATTTATATTCAAAAAAAAATTAGTGTTGTTGGGATAAAAACAATGACTAATTAATATGGAAGATTGAAAGATTAATTAGGGTTGTTGGGATAAAAACAACGTTTAGTAATATGAAAGATTGAAAGAGTCATTAGTTTTGTTGGGATAAAATTAACAGTTAATATAGAATAGTTAGTGTTGTTGGGAGATTTTTTGGGAATTGAGCCACCTATAATTAATAAATTGTTGAATTTTTTTTTAGGAATCTGCATAAGATCTTAATTAAGGATATATTAGGAAAAAATTAATTGATTCCTCCTTAATATGGGAAAATGACTTATTATGGGGAAAAAAAATTCTTAAAGCGACAACTATTATGGGGAAAAAATATTCTTAAAGCGACAACTATTATGGGATAGAGGGAGTAATTGATTTTTTTATGAATCAACATACATTAGTGCATTAATTGTAGGATCAAGTGCAGACATGACATAATTACAATAGAAAATTAAAATCTCAGTGACAAAAATTGAAATTATAATATACTAAGATTAATTAATACAAATAATATATATTAATGATATTAATTTTTATCTTGTCACTATGATGTTTGTTAAATGACTAAATTTTACGTATTGTTAAATGGTTCAAATGACAGAAGATTTGACCTTTTTACTAGTTATCAATATTTATCATCAATAACGCTTGTATAACGAAACTCGATGACAAAAATATAGGCATTGTGATGTGTTTTCTCACTGAATTATTACTGATTAGTTGTCAGTAGTGACAAATTTAAATAGAAATACTGTCACTATCTATCTTGTAATTTTTATATTATTTTTAGTGTTGCCATTAACTTTGTGTATATATATACGTGTGTGTTGAATTTTCTTTTTTTTTTTAATAATACATTATATAACCCACGAACGCATACTTTATAGAATTCGAACCATAGTCATTATATTCCACATACTTTTAGGCTTTGTTTGGTTCTAAGATTTTAGGAGGAAAGGAAAATGTTAAAGAAAGGAATACTGTGTTTGGTTCTAAGATTTTAGGAGGAAAGGAAAATGTTAAAGAAAGGAAAAGAAACTACAAGAATTTTAAAATTCTCTATTTTGTTTGGTTGTTAAAGAAAATAATAAGAAAAATGATTTTTTTAGAGAATTATCTTCCATTTTGTTTGGTTATTATTGTAAATTAAAGAAAAATGTAAAAACACATCCCAAAAAAATCCAAATAATCAATTAATTGCACAAAAAAAAAGATTTGTATGAAATATATTCAAATAATAAATTAGTTTGAGCAACAAATGAGATGAGAACTTGAAAAATGAGATAGTGCTAGAGAGAGTAACATAATTTTTCCTTCATTTTCCTCACCTAATTGGAAGAAAAATATTTTTTCTCAATTTATGCTATATTTTCTTTCTATTTTCCTTTCCTTACCATTTTCCTTCTTTTTCTCTAGTAATCAAACATTGGAAAATACTTTTTCTTCCTATTTTCTTTTCCTTTCCCCCTAAAATCCTAGAACCAAATATAATATTAAGGTTAAGTACATGTCCATTAGGCCACAAACCCTGAACGTGTTGAACTTTTATTAATTGGTGCAAAAACATAAAATGCATGCAACAGTTTTTTGTAATCTAACAAGAGTGTTATTAATTATGTAGTGTTTTCCCAATGCATTTATGGTGATGTCTTGGAAAGAGTAGTGTTTTTCCTCAAAGTTCCACACATAAAATGATGCCCAATTTTTGTCTTCTGCTCTGCAGTTTCTTTTACATATATCAACTAAGATTTCAGATCATTTATATATATATATATATATATATATATATATATATATATGAGTCGGTTATGAGATGCAATAATTAGATTTTTCCTAGACAACTACGCACAATAATAAAAATGGTAAAAAGAGTACAAAATAGTTGGATTTTAATTGTTTATAATTACCTATTAAATTATCACTGTGCGAGAATCGTTTGGTAAAAGAAGATAAAGGCTCTTTACCAAGTCATTATGAAATTCAAATTATTCTATAATTATTTTTAAATTACTTCTTTAGTTATTTAAAAAGTATTATCATTATTTGATGTCTTAGGCTTCAACTCGTAAGCATTCCATATTTAAAACCAATCATGAATATTTCAATTATTGTCAACAATAGAATTATTTGATATCTTCAAATCCATCTTATCCGTTCAGTCGGTATCACTACAAGAAAGAAATTAAATTAATGATAATATAACAAATATTAATAAATAAAATATCATCAATTATATACATTAGTGACGAATAATTTTATATCGATATAAAAACAATTTTAACCATATTAATATTGATCAAAATGTGTTCAAAATGTCATTATTAAAAATTAGTAACGTTCTTTTGGTGACAACTTCAGTACAATGATAATTCTGTCACAAAATTATAGAGACAATGTTCTCATCATTAAGTTGTCGCTGTAGGAATATCATTAATTGTCGATATTGATGACTAAAATATTAATTTTTATTTATCATTGAGCCATATCGTGATAAAATAAAATTTGTTTTCAATAGTAAAATTGAAGGTATTATGTTGCTTAATAAAATTTTAGGTGACAAATTAGCACGTTCCCACTTTTATATTTTGTTATTGTTAGTACTATTCAATTTTACGGAGGTTACAATTTTTTCATTGTCTGGACGTTGTGGATGGCAAATTGAATTACCATATTTATGGCGCTCTAAATTTTTTTACCAGAAAGATGAAATTATTATTAATACTAGCATCTAGGAAGGTAAATTTATTTACCTATGACAATTAATGTTTTCACTGTTGGGTGAATGTCTGAAAAGTAGACTCGTGTGGACACATAATCACAACTGTAGGCTAAGATTTGAGAAAACCCGAAAAAAATAAAGAGGCTAGACCTATATCTAGCACCATTAGGGTGGCTAGCTTGAAGAATTTAAAGATTTGATTCCCATGTCTTTATTACAATTCGCCAACAATCTTAACTACACGACAAAATTTTATGTATATCTTTATGCCGAGTTTTTTATTTGCATTTCACAATTTGATTGAGATACTTTATTTGATTTTTTTTTCATTAAATTATTTTCATTTTCTTTCATTAATTTGATCTGTTTCTTTATTACTCCCTCTCTGTTCTATAATATTAATCGTATTAAATTTTTTTTTATCTCATAATATTTATCACTTTAAAAATTTTAAGAGAGCATTAATTCCCCTCCCCCCCTCCCCCCCCCCTCAAATTTATCCTTATTTATTATTTTTAATAAAATTTGATGAGACTTGGAGAGGATAATTTTATCAAATTATTTTAAATTTAACTAAAAAGAAGGCTATTTAGTAGCATAATTGATTTGTGTGAAAAAATCTAGGACGTCTATATTATGAGATAGAGGGAGTAATTATTAACTAGTAGTTATTAGTTGCACTTGATGTGTGTCAAAATAATAATAATAAATTGATTTAATTATGTGTCTAATTTTTTTAAATTAAATTATAAATATTTGCAAATTTTTATATTGATTCAAATTTTACATGTTAACTATCCCACATTGACTAAATAGTGAAATGTGGCCCACCGTATAAGGGCTTTGGGCAACTCTTACCTCACAAGCTAGTTTTTGGGATTGAATTAGACCCAAACCTTTCATATTTTCTACATGGTATTAAAACATGCTAGGTCCTGCATTATTAATTGAGCTCTCCACTATAATACTTTCACGCTCCAGATTGTTCCCCCCAATATTTTCTACATTATAATAATTATTAAAATTATGATGAGTGAAAATAAATAATTTTAAGTAAAACAAAATTATATAATTATAAAAATGAATTTATAAGAGAGTTTATATTAGATAGTGTGATATGAAAGAGAAGAGAGAGGAGAGATTGAAAAAAAAGATAACAAGAAAAAGAACATAGAATGTGTTTGGCATATGAAAGAAAATAAGAAAAAAATAAAAGGAAATATAAAAATGATGAATTTTAATGTTTCATAAGTTTGTTTTGATGAAAAGAAAATGAAATGAAAATATAATTGTAATTTTTTTCCTTTCATTTTCCATCCATTTTGGGTAGATAAAAATTTGATAGACTCAATGCAACTTTTTTTTTTCTTTACTTTCACTGTTTCATGTACATCTAAACAAGGAAAAATGTTTTTTTTCCTCCCATCTTCCTTCAATATTCCACTCTTCTACTTCACATTTTTCATCCAACCAAATGAAGCCGTAGAGTAGTGGGAGAGATGAGAGAAAATATGTGAGAGTGAAAATTAAACAAAAAAATAAAAGTGATTGTCCAAAATTGAAGAGAAACCAAGGCAATTACTAAGTGACCATCTTACTTTATAAAATAGTATATATAATATAGGTTATGAAGTGTCACCTCAAGTAAACAATTAAGCTATTTTGATAAAGTTATTTACATGAAACTTTTTGTCGAAGTGCCTCAATAACTAAATTGTTGAAACATTTTTTTGAACAATCAATCACATATGTGTGTTCAATTAGGATTTTTTTTTTTTGATGATACATTATGCAAACCAAGCACGCATACCTACTAGAATTTGAACTCTAGCAATTATATTTTCAAAATTTTTAAAATGGGATATATATATCCATTAGACTAGAAGTCCTGAACTTAAAAAGGACTAAAAGTAAAGTGAACACTATAGAATAAAACTTCAACAAACGGGCCCTAGGTGATTTTAAAAACTCAACTACTTCTGTGGTCAACCTTCTCTTGTTCTCTTGGCATTGATTACCATTTTCTTATTCGGTAATTTCAAAGGCAATGAATATGTGCATGTGTTAGAAATGAAAGCATTCAATTTATCATCACTGTCAAGAAGAATTGAATATATATGTGTGCAGGCAAATAAATATACCAAGCACAACACTGTAGTGTAGTACTTCAAATTAATCTCTTGTTTCCCGTGGAGCAACAAATTAAATGATACGTTTTCCTCAAAATTCTTGAGATAGTGCACATTATACGGCCAAAACTATTAATTGTATTTCTATTAATATAAATTTCAAAATAAGGTTCCATTTTTTGAAATTATACGAACTTTTTTTCTAACTCCAATAAAATTTACAACCTCGGATATTAATCTAACACCGTTAATTTCCTACGGTCCCCTTTCCAAATAATATTATAAATATACACAAAAAAATTATTTTCTAATTAACAAGATTACAAGAGAGAGAGAGAGAGAGAGAGAGAGACCTAAGGAGGGTAAATTTTGATTCAAATATAAATTGCTAGTACAAATTGATTGCTCATTATCAAATGGCGAGTACTGGAATTGTTGGGTAAAGTTACATGCGAGTACCTTAAAAACTACTTTTGTAGTTATTTTGTTCTTCCATTATTGGAGGGGTAATTGATTGATTGATTTATTTATTTTATCATGATTTTGGTGAATATGATATTAATATTTGCTTGAACAAAAGAGTTTGATATTGGCCTAAAAGGGGTGTTTGGTGGTGCTATTATTTGGTTTCGGACACATCACACGTACGTTAAAAGAGTAATATTGAATCCAAAGGTGCATGACTTCAACCACAATAATGAAAGCCCTCTATCGAAACCTAGCTATATATATTGCGGTTTTCCTATTTATTTCGTCCAATAAATGAACAATATATAATTATATATTAGGGTATCTCTCTCTCTCTCTCTCTCTCTCTCTCATGTGAGAGAAATAGCTTTCAAAGAAATTGCCAGACCCCCATCTCAAAGAAATTAGCGGGGACTTGATGAGAACATATCCTAACTAACAAGCCCGAATTACAAATTACAAACGTTAAATTTTCACTAGGCCAACAAGATCATTGTTTTCTAATTGAGTGTTGTCAATTTTGTTTTCTATCGCTAATTATCAATGATAACAACTTAAATACTACGTTGTCGTTGTTCAAATTGTGCAAATTATTTTTTTCATAACATGACAATTTTTTTGTCACTAAATACGTGTGTGTGTGTGTGTGTAAATTTGTGTTTTGGATGGATAAACAAAAATTGAAAATTATCCTAATGTATATAGGTAGTTTTACTTTATGCAAATTAAATATTAATCAGCATGAATATAATACCAATTTTGCCCCTTGTATGATGAAATATTTTTCCTCATGGCGTCGGAATTGATGCCTATTGTGTGAATAATCAATTTTAAAATATTATGTGGTGTTCTCGTACAAATACAAACAATAAGATCTCGACTACAATCGTACTCAAATGTTAGGGGGAGTATCCGTAATTTAGATTAAGAAATGTATCATGATTATCTATTGGGCAGACTGAACAAAATGAAGATGTCGATAATTATTTAAATCTTTAAAGATGTCGATGAGAAACATTAATGGTGTGAATGATAAAGTAAACTATTCACCAAGAAAGAAAGAAAGAAAAACGAATAGTTGGTAGTTTATTAATAATTATTATAGTACGTACTTAATGGTAAATATTGATAACGTGATGAAGAATAAATAAATACTCAATTTAATAAAGAAGCAATAAGTATTATAGTTCTTAGAATACACTTTTTCCACGTGAGTAACTGATGTTGGTCTGAGTCCACAGGCTAATGGGCTCTCTTCATTGATGAGAAAAAAATGTTGCAAATCTTTAAAGCATTAAACTAGGATCGTGTGAATGAGCAAGAAGAGAAGGTACAACTACTAGGGCATAGGATAGTTTTTATTTATGAGGCTTGTGAATATGTTTGTGAGGAGACCTCTTTTACCCTCACCAATTATTTCATACTATGGCACATATATGTATAGGGTAGTTTCGCCAAAATTCTTGTCCGAATCCGCCTTTATGATATCCAATCAATTATATAACAAGTGTAATAATATTTACTGTCTAAATTTTGGGTTTCTCTTAAATACATACCAATTATATAACAAATGTCATACACTCGCCACGTGATTAGTTCTAATGAAACTACACTCTATCAATACTAGCACGCCTTTTGTGTCCTTTTTGTTGAAAATTTTAAGTTTCACACCCCTCCCCTCCCTCATCCCGCGCTCTCATCTCTTCAAATAATAAATTAAAATATTTCTTTTTATATTTTTTAAAGAAAATTATTTCACTAAATAATAATTTCTAACTTCGTCCGTATATACAAAAAAATTTCTATTACGCCCCCACCAATTCTACGAAATCCAATGAAGATTGTGATGGATTTCATCAGCTACCTGGAATACATTTCATTAATTAGGGCAACCAACAACCATGCAATGATGCACCGTACATAATTTCATTAAAATGAATTTGTGATGATAATTTTGGTGAGTCTAGATATCGTTCAACAACTTTTTACATCATTAAAGAATTCTATGCGATACTTGAAAGATTGGATTGTGACATTTCAAATCGTAATAATGCTATTTTTCTTCTTAAAATGAATGTTCTATATTTTGAATGTCAACTTTATTGATTTTCTGTGCATGCATTATAAATTAATGAATATGATGTTTATTTATTAAAATTTGACATAAGTATTAATGAAAAACATTATAAATACTCCTATTGGAATAAAATTCCATTGCATGATTGTCAGAACATACATATGAAATGATAATCAAAAGATTAAATATCTTGACTTTCTAGTCTTGGAATAAAGGAATAATCGTATTTGTGGCAAAAGGAAATCTATGTAATCTTTTTATGTCGGACTTAGTTAGGGTAATAATTCCCTTATTTAATATATACTACATTTGAATTAAAATAAATATTGTCAAATAATTTTGGGAAAATAAGGAATGCTCTCATATTTTTGCATCTAACCTCACCTAAAAAAAAAATAATAAAAATAAACCCTTAACTACCGAAACCTTTTCCGCTGTCAAACTAAACAAGAGGGAAAAAATGAAAATTATTAAACGATAATGCAAAAGTTGTCAATGGTCCTAACATTTTAAGAAAAGAAGAGTTGCTTTGTCATGCATAATTTAGAATTTTTACAAGCTAATTAGTGGCAAAATCCATGGTTAAACTGTCGCTACATGACACAATGGGCGGTTCGGATCTTTTATTGCATAATCGTAATACATCTCCTATAATAATTAAGGGTCTCTTTTCTGTAACACCTGAACTATACATATGAATGATATATAATTAATAACATGTTAATTTTAATGTTATTGTGCGTAAATAAAGTCAAATTTCGCGGGCAGTACAAGTAATTTCCATTAAAATCAGGGGAGGTGGATGCAATTTTCGAAAAACCTGGGGAAGCAAATTATGTTTTGACTAACAATTTTGTGAAGAGCATTGAAATCCCTAACAATAATTGATTTTCCTGAAAATTCATATATCATTGAAAAGTTGCAAACTTGGGAGGACACAAATAAAATATGATTCTTGTCCTTTGCAAAATTAATATATTATAAAATCCAGCAAAGTGTTGGAAAGCCTAATGAACATGTCAGGCTGTCTTGATTCACACAAGATAGAGATTTAGTTTAAATTTTTACGTGCAATAATCTTTTTGGAAAAATGTCGAAATAAATAATCACCCCCGATATTATCCGATTCAAATTGAGGGCACAAAACTAGTACAAATATAAAGTGTTTAGGATTTTGTGGTGGAATTGAGGAATTTTCTAGGACCCCTCAAAAACAAAAATCAAGTAGGGAAAATATCAAGGCAAAAGGGCGGGGGGAGGGGGGGGGGGGGGGGGGGGGGGGGGGGTATTAAAATTAAAGTGGAAGTTAGAAAGAGAGAAAGGTAAGAAAAGGCTGGATTGGGTCCCAACCCATCCCTGTCGGCAAAGAGGAAGCGAACCCCTTCAATCCACATCTCGCTCTCTACTCCCCGGCAACACACACACACGCATGCGTGTGTGCGCGCGTGCGTATATATCACGAATATATGTATAAGTATAATCTTGTTTTGTATCAATTATCAGTTGATCTAGAGGAATGAAACGTTAAATTTCTTAATCAACATTGAAGATTTGCATTGTAAATGGGACAATTGAATTGAGAAGATTATTTTAATAATGAACATCTGCAGTATTTGATTCGAATTAGTCGGCTATTAAATCAGAATCAAGTGGCTAAATTAGTCGGCTATTAAATCAGAATCAAGTGGCTAAGTCAAAAAAAAAATCTTGTGTTATATCAGCCTATATGTATCGTTTTTTATTGCATTATGCTATTACCTCAAAGACAATATATGTTAAAAAAGTGGAGCCTTAAATTTCAGAATTTAAGGGGGACAAAAACACAATAGAAATATGTATAATGTCCATACATATTTAGAATGTATTTGAAACAAACCAGTTTCTTAAAAATAAATAAACCTAACTTGAGATTAAAATTTCCACATATTATTGTTCATCATTTTAAATGGCAGCTTATTAAAAAAACCAAAAAAAGAAATATATAATATCTGGATAAAATTCCATTAAGATTAAACATCAAAATAGAATGAAGTTTCAGAATTACCATTAATTAACAAGTTAATAAACCTAGCCTATATATATATCGACCTTTTTTCTTATTGGACCTAGAGTATAGATATATACGGAAGAATAGGCTAGATATACAGATATATATAGACTATATATACACACAGATGTATATAGTGTGTGTGTGTGTGAGAGAGAGAGAGAGAGCGGGGGGATCAGCTAGGTAGGAGCCAGCCAGTTGGGGTGAGTGTGAATAAATGTGTTGTTTTGTCCGGGGACCATAGTGGTGCTGTGTGGGCCGCACACCACGCCACCCACCGTTGACACGTCTCAATCAACCCACCCCCGCCCCCCCTCTCTCTCTCTCTCTCTCTCCCCAATTCTGATCCTTGTCTTCTTCCTCTTCTTTCGTAATCCTATCCTTCTTTGCTTAGTCTGTTATCATTCCAATGACATGATGACAATTCAGGAGCTCCGCACTGTGTATTTTTAAACTTAAAACTGAGATTTCCTCTTCTTTTTATACGTGTTTACCTAACTATTATGGGGTTCGAACTGGCACGGTCCTAAATTCGAATTTTTTTTATCTTTTTCTATTTTTTTTTTATTTTTGAGTGAATATATGTGTATATGCGATATTTAAATTGATATTTATAAAATATTTTGAGTTAATTGTGTAAAAAAAATTTGAAAATATTATTGGAGTATTTATTTTACATGAGTGAAAATATAAATATATATTGTCTATTTAAATAGAATCGAATTGAAATTTGATTTACAATTATTTGTACTCTACATATTTAGACATATTGATGTAATGATTAAACTATAATTGATCAATTTTATAAAATAAAAAAAAGGTTATGAAATTGATTGGATACTTTGTGTCAAAACTAATTTGATAAACAAATACTTACCAAATTTTAATGTTATATCATCTTAGTCTTTAAAATATTTATCTCAAGTTGCCTCAGTATACTTTGTTACGGCCCAAGCTAATTAAGTGCAGTATGGTACGGGGAAACCTAGGCTGTATTTGGTTTTAATTCCTTGTAACATTTTGTATTCTTAACGCACACAGACACACACACACACACACACACACACACACACATATATATATATATATACATTTGAAATATATATATATATATATATATATTTCAAATGGTGTAAAAGAATTATAATTATTTCAAATCAAAGTGCCAATCTCTCTCTCTCTCTCTCTCTCACACACACACACACACATATATATATATACTGCATATACATTTTAGTCATTATTTCTAATCTAGTATATCTCAAAAAGTAAGTTATACTTTTGCAATACAATAAATGTTAACAGAAAAGTTTAATGTAACATCAGTAATCAGATAAAAAAAAAATTACATGAAAACATTCTTTAATTGAATAAAAACATAATCAGATAAAAAAAATATTACATGAAAACATTCTTTAATTGAATAAAAACATAATCAGATAAAAAAAATATTACATGAAAACATTCTTTAATTGAATACAAACATAATCAGATAAAAAAAATTACATGAAAACATTCTTTAATTGAATACAAACATATTTCTTTATCTACTATTAAAATACATTTCCCCACAACACCAAAAACAAAGTTAAATAAAACAAAACCTAACCAAGATTCCTTGCGTCCTCTTGTTTATATACCCAAAAAAATATAATCAAAATTTATTTTGTTCTAACATAAAATGGGTAATTTTATTGAAAAAAAATCATGATACTTAATTTATACCAGTTTATTGATGAGTGAAAACGATTTTTTATTTATCAAGATACTTTTTCCTAAAGAACTTCTCCCAATTAAATAAGAATGTTACAATTTCAATTATAAATTACTTTCGAATTGATAATACTAAAAATTACGTGGAATATATATATATATATATATATATATAAATATATATCAACTAGAATATACAATTTGTGCCAGGCTCAAACTGACCTCGTAATTTAACCTAGGTGGGTAGTCTAGAATTTTTCGATAATAAGACGTGATTTCCTACCCTAAAATGATGCCCCATACTTTATATTCGTGATACATATAAATATTTAAGACTTACTTATCAGTTGAGATAACAAAAAAAATATAATGAATATAATTAAACAATTTATCGTTAAGTGAATCTTGAAAATTTACACGTATCACAAATTTAGAATATGAAGTATGAGATAGGGCATCGTTTTGGTATAGAAAATTTCGTTCGCTCAATAATTTATGTCCAAGTTGTTAGTGGATAAATACCACCACAGAAGTCGCAATCATATCATGCGTCTTCGTACTACCTTCTTTTTTTCTTTTTTAACTTTTCTTGGCGCACCCCGCTTCTATAATTTAAGGGATTAACTAGAGTCGTCTATAGATTAGAAAAAGAAAAAAAACAAAAAACGTTATAAAAAAATTAGCAGACCATCCCGCAGAACAGGCAGTAACGAAGTTAGGATCTTGAGGTTAGGGAATACATTTATAAGTTACTAATTATTAAAATTTTAAAAAAACAACAGTATATTAGAAGACAATTGAGATGATCAGTTAAATTCAATGATATATATGAAATAATTTTAAAATAAAGAGTTATACGTGTACCCTTTGAACTGTATATATCTTCACGCTACGCACATGAAATTGTTGACAGATACAGCACTCGTAAAATATGATAAATGTGAAGCTTTGAATTCATGTTTCATCAGAACTTTGGATATCATAAATGATGGTTCACTGCAAGAAAAATAGTGATAAGATAAAAAAATAACAATATAAAAGTTGTCACTAATAAATATATTAAGTAACAATATTTTCTGTATATTTTGTCGCTAACTAAGTTTCTTCAGTGATAACAACTTTTATCTTGTTATAATGTGCACTCAATAGTGACAAGAATCAATATTTTAATGATAACTATTAACAATTAGTAATACATCTATAGTTACGATTTGGTGACAAAAAATACTGTCATTGGATTTTTGTAACAAGATTTATCATCACTGAGTTGTCATCATAGATGGATGTGTCACTAATTATCAATTTTGAACTATATTGTCACATTTTTACACTATGTTGTCACCATATATATTGTGCGAACTATATTTTATGACAATGTAAATTTTTTGTCACTAAATACAAATAATTAACGATAATTTTTTTTTATTATCATTTGTTATATCGTCACTAATTTACTCATTTTTTGCAGTGGTTAATAATTGCAACTAATTAGACAATTTAAAAATAATATTTAATTACAGTATTGCTCTTTCATGTGCTGTTAAGCTGGAAGGACATAGAAAAACATGTTAAATAATTGTCCCCACAGTTTCTAGTTATTATTATTGTTATTTTTTAATGAATCTCCCAAAGTAGTAACTCATCGCCAAGATAAATGGGGAAATATTGAGGTGAATGTAAGATTTAAATGATGAGTTATGCCTTGAGAGTGCCACTCATGGCATGACTAGCCAAGAAACATCAAATATTACAGATGTAAGATGAAAAGTAAAGACTAGTGTACATGGACAATAATTGCCCCAATAAAGACACAAAAAACAAAAAAGTTCACACACTTAAGAAAAAAGTACGGAGATTTTTTATTTTTTTTATTTGTTCCAAAATTTTTTATATAAACTTGGTGTTTGGATCTATTTATGCAATCACTGGTTGGAATTAATCCGTATTTTATATGTATTTAATAAAAGATTTTTAAATATATATGCGTTTCGATTCTAACTTTTAGGTGTATGAATAAATCTCACACTTAGTACACACAAGAATTTTCTATTTTTCCCCGACTCCTAAGGCTTTGTTTGGTTTTAAGATTTTAAGAGGAAAGGAAAATATTAAGGAAATGAAAAGTAACTACAAGAATTTTAAAATTTTTGATTTTGTTTGATTGTTAAAGAAAACAATAAGAAAATTAATTTTTCTAGAAAATTTTCTTCCATTTTGTTTGGTTATTATTATAAATTAAAGGAAATGTAAAAACACACAAAAAACAAATCCAAACAATCAATTAACTGCATTAAAAAAAAAAAGATTTGCATGAAATATATCAAAACAATTAATTAGTTTGAACAATAAAAATGAGACGAGAGCTTGAAAAGTGAGAGAGTACTAGAGAGAATAACATAAAATTAGAAAATAATTTTTTTCTTCATTTTCCTCACATAATTGGAAGGAAAATATTTTTTTTCAATTTATATTATATTTTCTCTCTATTTTCCTTTCCTTACTACTTTCTTTATTTTTTCCTAATAATCAAATATTAAAAAATATTTTTTCTTGCTATTTTATTTTCTTTTCCCTCATAAAATCCTAGAACCAACATAATATAAATAAAATTTATTGATTGTTTCGAGAACACCCTATCCACACGCATAGATTGTAGTGTAGTATTGAGTTTGATTATAAATTATCCAACTACGCAAATAGTACTAATGTTTGTCGTTGTAGCATAGACCAGTAGATCAATAATTCACCAAACTCTTTCAAGTAATTAAGATATTACATTGCACCCATCAATATTGAGATATATTAGAAAAATAAATATTACAACATAAAATTCTCTTATTATTATTATTATCACCACCGTGATCATCTCAACCATTTATTAATATAAGTATTAAGTATTGAAAAATGTTACAGAAAATATCAGAGGTGGAGGCCAAAGTGCAGTCCCCTCAAGTTTAGATTGAACTAAATCTTATATGTATTTTTTTAAAAAATTTTAAATTCCCCCACCCCGAACATAAAAATAAAAATCCATTCAATATTTTATAGAATTTTGATTGTCGCCCCTAAAAAAAAAAAGGTTCTAATACATCTAATTGCAATAGGGGAAAAAAATTATATACTCTTACCATGTTATCATTGGAGATTATTGTAGTGTCAATATATGGAAGTCACGTGCTTGGGGAGTTGTATGATAACGTCAAACATGGTGCAACAAATTAATAATAATAATACTATAAAGAAAGGTCCTATTTTTCTATAGTATGTATGTGTGTATACATACATAATATATATATATATATATGTATATATTATTAAGCTAGGCATCCTCACTCAAAGCATTGTAGAGCACTAGAGCTATTAAATTGTTTTATAAAGTTCCTCTAGATTGGGAAATCATGACCTCGCAAGTCTCAAGTTTCATTCTTTGACCAAAAAATGGCTGAAAGTGAATCAAAAGACTAATTAATACATCTAAAAGGTTGGTCTAATGCTTTCGAGTTTTAAATCTTTGGTTTTTAAACAACATGGACCACTCAAGCCAAACCTATTTCATCTATTTGGAGTAAACATAGTTGAAACTTGAAAGTTTTATTGAAATGGGATCATGCATAAAATGCGTTTATTATAACAATAAATGGATCCTATAATTTTTTAATGTCATTCATTTAATTTATTTCCAAAACTGATAAAAGATATTACTACACATTTTTAGAATATGAAGGGACAAAATAAGAAGGGGTTGTCTAGCGTGATCTATTATTGTAAGTGACTGAGATTAGTCACAATCCGATACTATAACACATATGCAATTTTATCATAGACTTTTATTTAAGTGGAAGTCAATTGTAAATAATTGATGAAGGGGGTTTTTTTTTTTTTTTAAGCATGGGATCTATTAAGTATCAATTGACTGTATAAATACTCTGCAATTAAGATCAAACTATTACATTCATAATTAAAATTTAACAAATCTAAAGAAAATCATTATACAACATTCTAGACATTGTTATTTAGCACGCATATATATGTATATAATGACTGAAATTATAAGTGACTAATTTTAGTCACCTACAATTGCCGACTAATGCAAAAAAAATTCCCTAATTAGGAAAGAAGCATGTATAGTCTTTTGAGTTTTATAAAACCCCCCAAAAAAGAAAATCGCCAAAAAAAAAAAAAATCCTATGTAGCCCTTGTCGGATGCTAAATTTGTTATATAGAGTTGTTCATGTGCCAAGTTAAAACAAAAATAATTTTTAGAAATAGCAACATTTATGTCAAGTAAGCAAACAATTATCTTAAATCCTTTTTTCTTTTTTTTTTTTCTTAACTAAAGAAGAAAGAAAATGAATTTGAAACCGGTATTCATTTATTTTTTCACGCTAGCTTTTCTCATCTCGTGAAGCCTTAAAAAGAGTGAAAATTAATGCTTTATATTTGAGTATAGTTTGTCAAACTTACTTATTTTATACATAGAATGTGTTTTTCAATTTTCTTTTCATTTGGAAAGCCTAAGAATTAATCTCCCATTCCCTTTTAATTATTGTTTAATGTTTGCACATTTATTAAATAAAAATAATAATAATCATAATTTTATATTAATATGAAAGATACTTTTTTAGTTAATCAATTAAACTAGAATTTTGGTTGCTCTCCCACTAATTCTTTCACATCACTCAAAGGGTATATTGGGAGAAAGAAAAAAAAAAAGAAAAAGAAAAACGTCCTCAAAAATTGAGTGACATATATTTTAAAACAACTGATTTTTTGTTTTTACCTTCTAAAATGATAGTTAAAATATTAACAAGAAGTTTCAATTTGGACTTAACTGTGATTATCAACTACTAGCGGTATGAGCACACTCTATGCGTGTACTTCAAATTTTAATATTTATTAAATTTTCTATTTGCGTACATCATTTTTTAATGATTGTTTTATACATTTATCGAAATATATCTTAATTGAAAAACAATAGTTTAAAGATAAAATAATAAACTGTAAATAAAAGTAAAACAAACGTAGGAGAAAATAGAGAAATAAATAAATAAACAAATTTGAGGGTCAATTTTGTAAGTCCGCTTAAACAAACTAAAAGTAATTATTATAAACACCTTATACTTTGTACATAGTATAGATACCAAATTAGTAAAATCTTTGAATATTGAAAATTTACTTTTGTGTCTTAATCCAATCATTAATAAGTCCCTAAACAAAACATATTATTTTAATACACCTAACAATTTTTTTAGAGCATACATCTTATTGGATTATATTAATAACTTATGTAGTACAAATTAGAGTGTTGTATTATATCTCAAACTATATCATTTACAAATCAAACAATTCTATTACAAATAAACGAACAAATTACTGTTAAACAAGAACAATAAAACACCATTAAGATGTGAATAAAAGCTATACATGCATCAATGAAAAATCGAACAAAAGACTTTAGAGTCTTAGGGCCTCAATTTTAGCAGTTGAACTGGACCTCACCGAACATGCAACTAACAAATTAGGCATTAATTATTCCAAAAGCATCTTAAAATTTTCGAATTTTGCGTAAAATAAGTAAGTGATGTTGGTCACGTGGAAATGCATCTTTGTCCATGCAGTCCACCACTCGTGCTTTTGCCCGTTGGATTTAAGATGAGCGCACGCACACCACGCACGCATACGGTCAAATCTTTAAATAGCTGGATGAATTTATATTATTATATATTTGAAGAAAGTATTTTACTTAAATTTCTTTAATTTTGACCAAATTTTAATTTTTTAGAATTTTAATTTTTTTTAATTAAAAATATTCTCATTGATTATTTTATGAGCTCTCTTGATTTTCTAAATCAATTTGAATTTGAATCTCATTGTGACTCTTTATATGCTACTTTCCTATTTGACCTTAATTCTTCTCATACAAAATATTATCTTCGTCCATAATCCTTGTCATATGAAACATTATCTTCCTCAATACAAGCTTAATAAAATCTCTTTCATCATGCCAAGCTCATTTTAAATTTATTCATTTTTCATCGTTATTGTTACGAAGGTATGCAATCTTTTACTTAATCATTGATCTTAAATTTCATTTTGTTTCGTAATTATTTTGTCTAATGGGTTTTGTTTCCCTGTTTTTTCTTATTGTCTCTCTATGTTATAGAATTACTGACTTAATTTTTTTTGGTTCTCCTTTTACTATTTCTTTCTCATAGTGCCCTTCTTTTTCCTTTAAAATTCTATTAGAGGGTACTTTTACACACTTTTTATCTTTGTATTTTGGAATTCTTCACATTGTAATTTTGGGTATTATTATTCATTGAAAGATGTTTTTATATTTTTATTTATGTTTAATTTGATTTGGTGGAGCTTTATTTGGTATTTTATTATTTCATGATAAAGTTTATTGTATTGATAACTTTATAACTTTTAAATTTACGAGCATCTTGGTTTGTTTATTTATACACTTTTTTAGTCCATATATTTTAATATAGTTTTTTTATAAAAGTGATACATCTAAGTTTATAATTTTCATACTTTCTGCATTTTTTTTCCCTCCTAAGTAGTTGCACTTTCTTATTTTTGTTTTTCTCTCTCATATTATATTTGTGTGTGTGTGTGTGTGTGTGTGTTTTTTTTTTTTCCAGTTCATATTCCACCTTTTGTTTTCAACCATTTTTATCTTAGTTTTTGCAATTTTTGTTCATCAAAATGTCTCTTTATTTTTAATCTTCTTTTTTGGTACCAAAGTGCTTAGAACCATACGCTGTTATTAGATATAGAGCAAGATCACCATAACCTATGTTTACTTACTAGCACAATATATTCTATGTATATAATTTTGGCCGGTTTTAATTTTCTATTTCTTAGTTGTGGTTCTTTCTTTACCCTAAGCAATGTGCCTTTTTTTTTCACTCTTTATATATTATTTTCCCCATTTTGAAATTTTTTTCTGTTCATATTTTCACATTTTATTTTTTGTTATTCTTTATGAACATATTTTTTGTGTTATAGATTTAGATGTTCATTTTATGTATAACTTTAAAAAATTGTTATAACATTATTATTCGTGCATTGCACGAGGTCCATGCTAGTAATTATAATATGTCACAATTTTTTTTCTTTTATTACTTATTCTGATCAAAATTTAATTTTTATTTGGATTTGTTGATGGGTGAATCATTAAATAAGAGTGATCATTAATACAACAATGTGGCATAAAGATTATATATATTAGTAATATTGACACATTCGGTGCGTGTATGATAAAAAATAATATAATTTTATAACATATTAAAATTTTGATACTATTTATACTATCAAAATAGTTTTTAATTATTTTAATAAATTCATAAAATTAGTGTTAAGTAAAAATAAAATAATTCAAAATAAAAGATTAAGAAAATGATTACAAAAAAAGTAAAAGAAAATTATTATTTTTTAATTCTGAGAGAGAGTTTTTTTAAAAGAGAAAATTAAAAAAAAATGATAAATCAAAAATATTGATAAATTAAAAATGATTACTAAATTGTGTTGTCATGTATATAATAGAATCAGATGTTTGATTGTAGTGTTTTTTCAGTTTGATGTGATAGTTTTTTGCTTTTCTTGAAAATAATTTAAGCATGTTTGGCATATGATAACACTAATTGTGACAAGCATGACAAGTCAAATCATGAGATAATTTTGACATAGCATGGAATAAAACAAAACCATAATATATAAATTTCTTATATTCCTATTTCATGTATCTAATATTTATTTTTTCCTCAAAAAAGAAAAAAGAAAATTCTATTTTACAATAATAGAAGAAAAGAAAAGAGAAGATTTTTTAGCTTCTTTTTCTTTCTAAAAAAAAATAATAGAAAGTAGAAAATGTATTCACAACACATAGACATACAAAATCGGAGTAATAATTATGTAGGGCAGTTGTGTTTGAGAATAAAGACAAAATTTAACAATTCAATTTCTAGGGTTCAAAAATTTGTAATGAATTTCGCGTATATTTTTCCATTTCCATATACAACACCTATTTCTAAGTGCAAATACATTGCTCACGGCAGAATAAAATTCCGATTCTTGAATTATTGGCTAATAAGGTCTTAAAAGGCTTGTTTTGGTCCGTTTGCAACACTATTATTCTCTCTAATGAGTTTTAACTCGTGTTTATTTACATCATTTCAGACTTTAACAGCCCAATAAAAATGAATTTCGTATGAAATTTCATCCATTAACTCGTATTCCACATTTTTTTAGCCTTGAAAAGGGTTAAACAGAGCTAGACCAATATTTATTTATGCTTAAATAACGTTAATAAGGTTTTAACATGGTTGTTTTAGTCTGTTTCCAACTCTATAACATTCAAACGAGGTTTAACTCGTATTTACCTTCATCATTTTAGACTTTTTAACCACCCAATTTGATACGAAATTTCATCAATTAACTCATTTTTCACACTCTTTTGGCCACGAAAAGAATTAAAAGGACCTAAATGAGTCTTAATTTACACTTAAACAACATTAATAAGACCTTTAAATGGTTGTTTTAGTCTGTTTACAACTCTGTAGCATTCAGATGAGGTTTTTTTTTTTTTTTTGATGATTAATTCAGACGAAATTTAACTCGTGTTTATACTCATCATTTCAAACATTAAAACCCATTTTTTTTTATGATTAATTCAGACGAAATTTAACTCGTGTTTATATTCATCATTTTAAACATTAAAACCCAAACATAGATGGATTTGGTGTGACATTCCTTAACTCAGGTTCCACATTCTAGGAGCTTATTTATTTATAATTTCCAAACTTTGGTGCCTCTAAACTTTCCAAGTAAATAATATATAGTAATTACTCAATGAATTTATTGCAAAATACTAAATTATTTGTTATAAAATAAAAAAAAATAAAATTATATTAGCCATCGTCATCGAAATAAATCATTTTCCGACTCAATATCATATTACTTGATTGGACAAATACTCAACCGAATTATACATTATTAAATTAAGTATAAGGATGTCGACATTTTATTTTATTTTAGTCATTAGTATTATACCACACAAGTAGACACAAATCAATTTGGATGGTACAAAATCTCCTATTTTTCTAATTTTATAAAAAGAAGGAACAAAAATCTCACATTACCTCATAAGATCACAAAATTGGATGTTCTCTTTTCTTTAACTTTTATTTATTTTATCTTTTCAAAAAAAATATATATATTTATTTTTGTATTTCAAAAGACTGGATGCCCATAATATACAGATATTGTGTATGTATAGAATCGTAGTCGTAGTAATGTAGTTTTTGTCACAAACCTTTCAGACAGCATCCATCCTTGCACTGTTTCTATCTCTCCTTCTCTCTCTCTCGCTCTCTCTCTCTCTCTCTCTCTCCAATTATTTTTCCTTTGACAAACATCAAACTTCACTAAACAAGAACCCCTTTTCAAGTCTGCTAAACCAAACATAGCACCTACACACACACACACACACACACTGAGAAGAAAGAGTTTAAAAAGATGGTACTTTCTCCAACAAGCCCAGCGTCTGTCTCCAAATGTAGTGACCCTTTACTCCATTTAAACTTATAAATCTTGCCCACTTTCGTTTTGCTTGTTTCTTTATGGATTTTGGTGGGGTGGGCTTCGATAATTTCCTCTGCTCCAACTCTGCAGCTACCAACAATGGCGGCTTTGCTCTAGAAAACGCGGATAAGCAGAAATGGTATGGATCTGGGTTTCTAAAGCAAGAAAGAGCAATAAATGAAGATGATTTGAGGGACTTTAAAGTGGCCAAAACAGCTTCTACTTGTGGTGAGCCAATGCTGAAAATCCCTTTGCAGAGATCTAATAGCAGTATTCATCTCAGTGATGGCCATCAGCAAATGCTCAGCTTCTCCTCTCCCAACTCACATAATGTGACATTGCCTTATTATCCATCAGCTGCTTTTAGTAGAAACACAGGTTAGCATCATAATATGTGTGTTAATAGCTTTCTCATTTTGGGGGGTGGGGTGGGTTATCGGGTGCATGAGAGCTCAGGTGTGATGTTGGTAAGAAAAGTTAAATGTGGTTACATGAGACTAGTTATAGGTATTTGCTGTTTGGATTGGATTACTCTTTTCATGTAATGGTCATCTTTCAAGTCTTATCCATATAGCTAAGAATGAACAGTGGGTTTTGTTTTTTTTTTTTTGTTTTTTATCTTCTTTTTCCTTTCATTTGTTTCAAAATCTTGCTCTATTTTTGGGTGTTTTTGAAACCACTCCTCCTGTGGGGTTTATGGTTCAAGTGCTTTTTTCTACTTTGGTGTTTGGGGGGGTTATGTAGAAGAAGCAAAATGTGGAGATAAAAAGAGTTGACATTCTTGTTCTCCCACGAGAATGTTAACAAACAAAGGGCATTTTAAATTTTGGGTAGTCCCTAACAGCTCTTTTGAACTTAGGTATCTTTGTTTCATAAAGCAACATGGGATGACTTTTTGTTCATGTACTTTCTTGAATCAGTTTCTGGGCTGAATGTTTCTTTTTAATGGGTGTATATTTTCAGGCTATGCCTCTGCAGGGTTAAATGGTGGAAGCATGCCGGGGGTTCTATCAGGTGTGAGAGGGCCTTTTACACCATCACAATGGATGGAACTAGAGCATCAAGCCCTGATCTACAAATACATCACTGCAAATGTGCCTATACCTTCTTATCTTCTCAATCCTATCAGAAAAGCTTTCGAGTCTGCCGGTTTCTCTGCCTTCTCCGGCCTAAGATCCAACCCTTGTGAGCCCTTTTCCACATTTGCACATTATCTGTCCTCAAAACTGGATCTTGGTGTTCTTGAAGTGTGTGCGTGTGTGTGTGTGTGTGTGTGAGGTGGGAGATTAACATTTCTTGTTTTGGCATATTTTTGGCAGTGGGGTGGGGTGGTTTCCATCTGGGGTTCTCCAGCACTGATCCTGAGCCAGGGCGGTGCCGTAGGACCGATGGGAAGAAATGGCGGTGCTCGAGGGATGCAGTAGCTGATCAGAAATACTGTGAGCGGCACATGAACAGAGGCCGCCATCGTTCAAGAAAGCCTGTGGAAGGTCAAAGCGGCCATTCCGCCTCCGGAATAGCCAATGCTGCTAATGCAAAGCTCACGCCGATGGCTTCCTCCACATCAGCCTCCTCTGTGGTGGCTGCAGGTGGCGGCAGTGTGTCCAACAGTCTCAGCCTCTCACACCACCACCAACTCACTAACCTGCAGCCTGCAGCTTCTGGGATTCCAAGTGTTAACAGGTGAATTAAGTCTAATGATTACAGTGCACTATCTTGATATCAAAATTACATGTACCTCCCTTGTAACTTATTTACCCCATACAAGTACCCCCTGATGTTTGATTGTTACGCATAGTTAATTGATGTTATAATTCATGTTTTAGTATACCTTTTAAATTGTTCGTGCTTGCATGTAGTTTCTCTATAAATCCTTGCAGCACTAAATAAATTTTGATGACAATAAGGGGGTATTTGCAATATTGGAACTAAGGGCAACGTTTTGTGTAATTACTCGTAGTTATAGAGGACGTACAACCTAAACTTTAAAACATTGGTTTGAAATCTTTTGTTTTTTGTCAAGAATTGTGATCCAAGTCTAAGTGGCTGTTGGATTGTATCCCTACTAAGATGAACTTAAAATGTATTCTTATGTTGAGTGTTGTTTTGTGGTTCCACAGAAATCTTCTAGATAAGGAAAATGCTGACGGGGCATATAAACACACGACAGTCCTCTCCATGGCATCTCCAAAAGTGGATCTGAAAGACAACAATCACATGGAGTTCGGCTTAGTATGCTCCGATTCTTTACTCAACCCTCTAAACAGGAGCTCATCCCTCGTGAACTGCAGAGACAACGTTCACAACAACAAATCACAGCATTCCCTTAGGCAGTTCATGGACAACTGGCCCAAGAACCAATCAGAAACGAGCACCTGGCCTGATGTCGACCCCCCTCAGCTCTCCATTTCCATCCCAATGGTCACATCAGACTTCATGTCCTCGGCCTCATCCCCCCCGAACGAGAAACACAAAGCCTCTCCGCTAAGACTGTCACAACTTGAGATGGGATTGGGTGTGGGCATGACTATCGGAACAAGCGAGCAAAACCACAGACAGACCACCAATTGGGTTCCAATTTCGTGGGAGCCTTCGATGGGAGGACCTCTTGGAGAGGTCTTGCATAACAGCACAGGCGACTGCACGGCCACCAAACCGCTCAACCTGATTGATACATGGGATAATAGCCCCCGGTTGGCCTCGTCTCCAACCGGGGTTCTCCAAAGAGGCGCATTCGGCTCACTTTCTAACAGCAGTGCGGGGAGTAGCCCGCGAGCTGAAAGCCACGGGCTCATCGGACCAGGTCTGATGAACCCATCCTTGCCTGCACTTTAAGAGCATATCATAATATGTTTCAATCATCACTTTATCCAAGATTCTAGTCTTAATTTGTTAATTTGTTCTCTATCATATGTAATAGTTTTTTTTTTTTTTTAAATTTATTTCTCGTTTAATCGGTGTGTACTACTAGTTTTTGAATGCTTTTTTTTAACATGAGAGACATTTAATATGCCTCATTGTAGCTGCTGAATTAGGTGGGTGACATTGAACTTTTTTGTGTTATCACTTTTCATGATTTTAAATTTGATGTTTGCTCGGTAGATTGTGGCCAACACCATTTTTGTTTTAGGTTGGTAGGAGGGAAGCATGCTGGTGGGTGGGGGGATGATTTATTGATAAGGTTCTACATGATTGGTGGGCTATACGTACAATCATTGTTGTATGTATGTCCCAACTTCACTTTTATATTCGAGGAATCAGAATTTTTGGTTTGGGGGAGGTAAAGTTAAATTTTTATAAAATATTAAAGGTATCTTTATGATTTTAGAGAGGGTGAAATTCTTTTATATATATATATATAAATATAAATTTGAGCTCGAAATAAACTTGAAGGGGACGACTGTCTCTGTTCATATCATGAGGGGCTAAATTTATGGTGGTTAACATCCATTCTCTCTACAGTTGTACTATTACTGTAACAGGAAATGGTGAACATTACTCAAATCATATCTTATCACAACCATTGTGATGATGTACCAGAAATTATTTAATGTGTGCATCAATGATGAAGAAGAATGATTTATCATCATGTGGTTTAAAACCATGCGTTGGTGTAAAGCTTCAATCAGGACCATACAAATCTTATTTGAAGTCATGTAAAATCTTTCTTTTAATTGCTTTAGTCTTTTAGGTGGTCCAGAGGACCAGGATAGGCTTTTTGTTCAAGCTTTCGAAAGAACTTTTTGTTCAAGTTTTCGAAAGAAGAATGGAAACACAAGGCAAAACATACAACGGGCAGTTCATGCAACTGGAATTATATGTTTTGAGTGGTTTATTTTATGGTTAAAATTGAAATGTTTTAATTTTTAATAGTTTGTTTGTAAATTTTATTCTTAAATATTTAATTAAACTATCAATAATCAATTCACTCAAATTTTAATTATAAAAGGAAATTACCTTGAAAATTTTATAAGCTCTTAGCTCTTGTTAAATATTTTAAAGGGCAAACCACACAATTGGTCTTAGAGTTTACGTTTATAATCCTCTAGTTCCCCTTTTTTAAACCACAACATTTTAGTCCTTAATGTTTTAATTACGTTTCGTTTTAATCCTTAAACCAATCAAAGTTTAAATTACACTATAGTCCTTCAAAATTTTTAATTTTTCGCATCGATTGTTGGAAACTTACAGATGCAACACTATAGACTATTGCCAATTTTGCAGTCACTTTGTACTTCATACAAATAGCGGCCAAACATCGGATTTTCTAATCTTGCAAAATCCAAAACAACATTGAGTATAGTACACCATAACTGTTGTAACCTACTTTTGATGGATGTATTACCAAAATAAAGTGTTCTTAAACAACTTCAAATCTTGATAGAAGAATTTTTGGGCGTTAAAGATATGGGGCATGTTGTAAGTTTATAGTTTTATTGGGGAATTATTATTAGGCTCTCAAGGTTTTTTAACCTAGGATTCTAGGGTTGTAGAAGCTAATAATTTTGTAATCATAGCTAAATGCAAGTAGTATTTCCTGATAAAAGAACCAAAAAATTATAAAATCACACTCTAGGAAAATCTTAAGAGTCATTGAAAATGTAAAATCACAACTACTAATCTTTTACAACCAAGAAAATTTATGTCAAAATTTGAATGGGTCTAAGAACACCTCATTTTAGAAACATTCCAAAAGAAACAAGTGGTGGTAGCCGTGGTGTACTATCCTCATTTTTCTTTTTCCTTTTCTTTTTCTTTTTTAATTTTTCAATAAGAGGAAATTCAAATCTAGTTTCTTTATAGGTAGTGCATGATAATTGCAAAACTAGATGGAGTTTATAGCGTTTTGGAAGATTAATGTAAAAAATTAATTTTGACGGACTAAAGTGCCTGAATGTGAAGGATTAGAGTGCAATACGAACTTTGAATCACTACAAGAAAAAATAATATTAATGACATTATAAAAATTATCATTTGTAGCTCGTCACTACTCAAGTTTTTTTAGTGACAACAACTTTTATCTTGTCACAATATGTACTCAATGGCAACAATAATTAATATATTAATGACAAATATTAACAATTAGTGACACACCTATAGTGACAATTTGGTGACAAAAAAAAATTTGTCATTAGAACTTTGTGACAAGATTCTATTACAACTAAGTTGTCACCATAAGTGTTTTACTAATTATCAATTTTGCACTATGTTATCACCTTTTTACACTATGTTGTCACTATTGATGTTGTTTGCATATTATGTTTTGTAACAACATAATTTTGTTGACACTAAATGTATATAATTAATGACAATTTTTTTCATTATACTTGTTATATTGCCACTAATTTACTCATTTTCTTGTAGTGAATTAACAATTTTACCCCCGAAAAGTGACTGAAGGACTAAAGTAAAATACAATTAAAATTTAAAGGATCATAATTACGATTTAAAGATGAGAACTAAGGTGATTCAATTTGTAAATTTTAGGGACTATTTGTGTGGTTTGCCCTATTTAAAAATTTACAAAATGTTCAATCTTATTCCAATAATAAGTTCTTAAAGGACCCATTTGAATGTGCTCTGAAAAAAAAGTGCTTGCTGAACCATGCTATTCATAGTAGAACTTTTTTTAAAGTCAACAATTTTGACGTTTGAATGCAATAATTTAATAGCATTTTAAAAGTTAGGTTGGATAATTTCAAAAGAAAGCCACTTTTGGAATATTTTCCTGGCTTAACAAAACGCTTATTTGTTTAAGTGTATTTTGTTTAGAAAAAAAGAATGTTTTCCCCCCATAATAAGCCCATTCAAATTGACTCAAGAAAGATGGTTGTAGTTATAAGATATTAGTGATGTCAAATTTGTAATTAATTTAATTAAAAAAAAAGAAAATCTTGTAAATATTTTAAAAGAAAGTTTGTAATCCTTTACTTCTTAAAAATTAAGTTTATAAATTCCCAAATATCTTATTTTAGAGTTTATATGCTCTTTATCCAAAAAAATTTACCAAGTTTTTTTGCTCTAAAACATGTCATAAGAGATGTTTTTAGACATTTATAAGCTTAGCCAAACATTCTCATTAATAAATCCTCTTAGTGCAATGTGGTTTTGTTTGATAAAAGATAAAAATTTATGAACAAAACTACTATAATTTGGATTTGGATTTGTTCTGCTCCTCTTTTTAACTCATTTTAAATCAATGTTAGAAAAAGTACAAGTAATACATTTTGGGGTTTTCTTGAAGAGACGATATCATAGGTAAAATGAAAACTCCTATGGACATTTTTGATAAATGCTTATAAGAAATTTGGACCCTTGAAATGTATCTTTAAGCGTATTTGATTTTTAATCGAATTTTTTATGAGTCGATCAATTGTAATCCAGTTTGTATTAAGAATGTCATACAATACGGTATAACAATCTCACCTAGAAGGTGAGGTTTTGGCATTTCAACTTATGCATTTCAATTGACTCTTGTATATTGTCCATCTTATCCCTCAAATTGACATGTAAAATTACAAAAAAATAGCATTCCATGGGGGCAAAATTGATTTTTTGTATCATTAATACCATGTTACATATACAAATCAAATATGTACCTTTTTAAAGAACTTAAATTAAGAAAATTATAATATCAAAACAAATACACTTACGAAATGCCAAAATATGAGGCCCACCCATTTAAGGCATTAAACATCTTATATGCAAAATTCATTATTAAATATGTCCTAAAAATATTATAGACATATTTAATTACATTTTATATGGCATTTGTATCTCGTAAAATCACTTTATAAACATGTTTGATTTGGTGTTGGATTGTTTATGAGCCCTATGGTTTGAAATCCGACTTGAATTTTAAATTTCTTAATATTGTTTATAACAATCTCACATGTGAAGTGAATTTTGAGAATTTCACTCAAATGAACTTTTATTTCAAAATAAACACACTTACAAAATATTTAAAATGTGGGGTCTATCAATTTAAAAAATTTAGGACTTGTTTGAAACCGAATTATGGCAATAAGCCATTTACTGCCTGATACATATGGGTCCCATGTAGGACGAATTTATTATGACCATTTGGTCTAGAATTAATAGTGTTATGAAAATTACAAGTTAAGAAATTACCGTTTGATTTGTTTTTAGGAATTACTTATATAAATATTGAATTAACAAGATAACTTTGGTTGGAAGACTTAGTTGACTTTTCTCTAAAGGACAATATCATTAATTTCACATCAAATTTCATGGGTAATTAAGTCAATGTACACCACATTTTTGTAATGCTAGACCATAATTCCACTTAAGCATCCACTGTGAGAATTACATAATACCTTTTTTTTGGAATTTGAAATTCAACTTGGATTACAAGCCATCTTTGCTCAGAAGCAATCTCAAGCTCAATCAAACATGAATTAGAAGCATTACCAAAAGCCATAATGCTTTTATTATTGGAATCAAACACCTCCTTAGCATTTTATATTTCTAATGCAATATCAAATATGTCCTAGAAATTTTGGATATTCAATCAAAATTCTAATAGTTCAAAAAATTTGATCCGAACAAATTTACTCATTTTTGCATACAAATCCGAAATGTCCCATTCATTATTAATTTTCAAGGCCCGGGGCAATGAATTGAGAAATAATAAAACCATGCACTTATGAATCCACATAATTAATGCTATGGGCTCACAAAGATGATCTTATCTAATACGATATATCCCTCTGTTACACCCAATGCACTACATTCTACATATAGACATAATTAACAATAATTAGCTATTAGCCACACTGGAAATTTAATATATATATATATATATATATGTTTATTTGTTAGTAGAAATAAATATTATTTGGTTTTACAAATGAATGGAATTTTCTTGGTATTTATTAAGATTATGACATGAAAAATAAAATAACTAAAATCAATGAAATATTAAATAGTATGATATGACAATAAGAGTGAGGAGAGAAATTGCAAGAAAAAGAAACGAAAAACTAGAATGACTACTCAAAATAAATTGACAGACCAAACAGTTCATCCTAAGATGTTGTCTTTTTATATAATAATAATAATAATAATAATAATAATAATAATAATAATAATAAGCTAACTGCATTTTTTCGTACAGCATTGAATATTATAAAATTTATTCCTAAAGTTTATCATTAACAAATCCCTCCAAATATTACCCTCTTTCTGTCTCCCTCCTCCTAACATGCTATTACTATCATCCTTCGTATACCATTATTATATGTCCCTCCAAATATTACCCTCTTTCTGTCTCCCTCCAAAGGTAACATTGATAAATATCATCCTTCGTATATCATTATTATATATTCTCTCCATTCCACAATAAATGTAATTTTGAAAATATTTTTTACTCCATAATATATCTCTCATATTTTAAGAGAAAATTTATTAATTTTTTTTTCTTCTAATTTGCCCTTAATCTCTAATTAATATCTTTTACTAAATTCTTGTTAATGTTTTGAAAACCGGATCAGTCATAGAACTGGCTTTCTAACTGGTTACTGATTCAATTGGTTAGACCGGTTCGACCACTGATTCAACTGGTGTGACATCATAATAAATTATAAAATATATATTTAAATTTAAATATATATATATATGATGTTGTAAATATTAATGAAAAAATATATAAATAGTGCAATTAAAATATAAAAAATATATATATTAAAAACAATTTCTAACATTTTATAATTCTTTTAAATTCATACTAAAAAAATATCATTTCACACCAAATATCCAACCAAATTTAGAAAATATTAGTCATACTGAAACAAATGATTTATTATTTGTATCTAATAAGAAGCAAATCTAGTTTGCTTAAAGCCAAAAATCCCTTCAATATTTAATCACCATTGAAATAATGTCCACTCAAATAAATCAAATACACCACCATAAAATGCAAGAGATTGAGTTTTGGCCGTTAGATTGCAATTTTGGGAAAATAAAATAAAAAGACCAAAATTCAACAATTAATAACCACCATCAACAATAGGTTTATTGGGAAATCTTAATTGCACAACTTTTTGAAAAATCATTAAGGGCCTATATATTTTTGCAGACACGAGAAATTAAAAAATAAAAATAAAAATATTGAAAAAATTTAACCAAAGTTGTCGATGTTGAATCTTCTATTTTTCTCTACTATTGATTCGAATTTTTTTTTTTCAAAAAAAGGGTGAATTTTGTTGTTCTTTTGGGAAGAAGACAAAAGAATGAAGATGAAAAGGAAAGAAGTTAAAGAGACTATTGCTAAGTGCTTGCCGACAAACAATCTTAAAAAAAAGATGACTTTTTCTTTTTAATATGACCCGCTCGTTCGAATTGGTTGAACCGGCCCCAATTCAACCGGTTATTAGCCGATTTAGTCTGGTTCGCACTGGGTCAATCAACGATTGTGTCAGTTTTGCATAAGCCCCGAGATGCTCACACAACGAAAATATAAAAATTTAACACATAATTATTATGTAAAAACACATCCCATTGCTATCGCGACGGATTTATTCAAACAACAACCACGTTTATTAAAAGTTCAAACAAAATTATAATTTATAAGCCTTCCGTTTGATGTAGGGAATTGTTGTATTCAAATAAGAATCGTCCTTGGATTCTCGACTTGATTGCATCCACGAACCCGAACATGTCCACACGAATAGGAACCCAAACATTCTCCTTCTAAAGATAGTCCATACGAACAAATCTCCTCTGGTTCTTGATTCAATTTTGGAATCAAATCGAAAATCATATAGGTGTACATGAAACTATGTTTATTTTACTTTTTAGAATAATTCCTATACTCGTTTAGGAATAAATTGAGAATGATGGATTGATTTTCTAATTATATCTTAATCATATTATCATCAATTGATCAAAAATTAAGAACTTATTGACGAATCAAGAAAGGAAAGACAGACATATCATGATTATCACACAATCATTCTCATGCGCTATGCTATGAATTGAGAAAACTAATTTTTCTCCACTTTATATTCATTGCCACCGCATCCTTATATATACACACACACATACATATATATATATATATATATATATTATATGATATCATCTCATGACACGTAAGTGTAACCCACCCATGATTTTATTTGTGGTAAAAATGAATGTCATAGGGATTTGGATCACGCCTTCAAAACTTGTTTCAAGACCTCCATTTCTATGCGAGGCCAAGTCCCATAGTGGCAAAGACAGCACGGAAGGCAATGGGCACAAGCGGAACTACGAATGTTCAGATACTAATGTAAACTGAAAGCTACATGCATTTAATTTAAGGGGAGATATGTTAGGTAGTTTGTTATTATTTAGATAATAAAGTCCTATTATTAAGGGACTCTTGTGTGTTTGAACTAGTCTCATTGAATTAGTCACAAGTTTGTTAGATTTCTACTGCTTAGTTTCTGTTCTGTTTGTTATGTAAAGGCTATATATATGGCCTATTTTCTTATTTGATAAGATACAAATGTTCCTTTAAACTTGTTTAATATATGAGTTCATTAATATCTAACATTTGGTATCAGAGCCCTATCACAGGGCCTGATTGAATAAGAAGCAGCAGTATTCTAAGTGAGTTGCGATCCAAAGATGGCAATAGAAAGTTCATTTGTCCAACCAGCGGTTCCAAAATTTGATGGGTACTATGATCATTGGGCAATGCTCATGGAAAACTTCTTGCAATCAAGGCGCAACAAGAGTCAAGCGTGCACATTTGCAAGCTCTACGAAAAGAGTTTGAGGTTCTTGAAATAAAGGCAGGGGAATCTGTGAACGAGTATTTTGCTCGAACTCTTATCGTAATTAACAAAATGAAAGCCAATGGTGAGAACAAGAGAGATGGTGAAGTGGTGAAGAAAATTCTGAGATCAATGACCCCTAAGTTTAACTATGTCGTGTGTGCCATTGAAGAGTCGAAGGATATAAGCACTTTAACTATTGATGAATTGCAAAGCAGCCTGCTTGTACATGAGCAGCGTATCAACACCAATTCTTTAGTGAAAGAAGCACATGCCTTGAAAATTTCTTCTGGAGATCAATTTGGAAGACGGGGCCAAAGTCGAGGAAGCTATATAGGAATAGGAAGAGGAAGAGGAAGAGGTAGACAATTTTTTGACAAATCTACTGTAGAATGCTTTAATTGTCATAAACTTGGGCATTTTCAATGGGAATGTTCAAGTAAGCAGGCCAATTATGCAGAGGCAGAAGAAGAGATGTTGTTAATGACATATCTAGAAGCAAATACACCTTCGAAAAAGGGACACTTGGCTCCTGGACTCAAGATGCAGTAATCATTTGTGTGGGAAGAAAGATTACTTTATGGACTTTAATGCAACTTTCAAAAATACTGTGAAGTTGGGCAACAATACAAGCATGGTTGTAATAGGGAAGCGTAATGTGAGGCTGCGAGTAAATGGAGTAATGCAGATTATTACGGGAGTATTTTATGTGCCACAGCTGAAGAACAACTTGCTTAGCATTGGGCAGTTGCAAGAGAAGGGCCTAGCTATTTTGTTTCAGCGTCAAATGTGTAAAGTGCATCATCCAGAGAGAGGGTTAATCATGGAAGTAAAAATGTCCTCCAATCGAATGTACATGTTCAGTGCTATATGTCAGCCTATAGCTTCTGCTTGCTTTAATACAATTACAGAGGACTTGGTACAGCTTTGGCATTGCAGATATGGGCACCTAAACTTTAAAGGCCTAAAGACTCTTCAGCAAAAGGGGATGGTGGGAGGTTACCACTTCTTACATCTCCTCCAAAGCTGTGCAAGGATTGTCTTATAGGAAAGCAGCATAGGGACACATTTCCAAAGAAGAGTAGTTGGAGAGCATCACAAACTCTCCAATTGATACATGCTGATATTTGCGGGCCAATTACACCAATCTCTAACAACAAAAAGAGGTATTTACTTACTTTTATTGATGATTTTAGTAGAAAAACATGGGTTTACTTCTTGACAGAAAAATCTGAAGCTCTTGTTGTTTTCAAAAGATTTAAATTACATATTGAAAAGGAATCTGGTTCATTCATTAGAGGCTTACGAACTGATCAAGGACGAGAGTTTACATCACAAGATTTCAACAATTTTTGTGATGAAAATGGCATACGGAGACAATTGACTGCAGCTTATACGCCACAACAGAATGGAGTTGCAGAGCGGAAAAATAGGACCATTATGAACATGGTTCACAACATGCTCTCAGAAAAGAAAATTCCCAAAACTTTTGGCCTGAAGCTGTAAATTGGGCAGTGCATGTTTTGAATCACAGTCCAACAATGGCAGTGAGAGATCGAACTCCAGAAGAAGCTTGAAGCGGCGTCAAACTTTCAGTTGAGTATTTTTCGAGTTTTTAGATGTGTCGCACATGTCCATGTGCTTGACAGTAAAAGAAGCAAGTTAGATGATAAGAGTTTTGTTTGTGTCTTGCTTGGTGTTAGTGAAGAGTCAAAGGCCTATAGACTTTATAATCCAATTTCACAAAAGATTATAATAAGTAGAGATGTCGTGTTTGAATAAGACAAGTGTTGGGATTGGGATAAGAAGTATGATGCAGCCACTACATGCAATTTGGAATGGAATGATCAGACAAGTGATGAGACAACATCAGAAGATATTGAAGATGGGAGAACATCTGATACTAATGTTGATGAATAGGAGAATTCCTCTTCTGATTCGATTATTGAAGACAGCCCCACTAGCTCAAATGAAGCAAGGAATAGAATGCCACCATTTTGGATGAGAGATTATGTGACGGGAGAGGACTTTTTGAGGAAGATAATGAATCTCATTATCTTATGCTTGTAACTACTGATCCAATCTATTTTGCAAATGCTATAAAAAGTGAGAAATGAAGAAAAGCCATGGAAGTTGAAATAGAAACAATAGAAAGGAACAGTACATGGGAATTGGTGGACTTACCTGCGGGGGCAAAGAAGATTGGAGTGAAATGGGTTTATAACACTAAGTTTGATGAAAATGGAAAAGTGAATAAATATAAGGCTAGACTTGTTGTGAAGGGGTATGTTCAACAGCATCGAGTGGACTACAATGAGGTATTTGCACTAGTGGCGCGCATGGAGACAATTCATTTGGATATGGCATTTGCAACTCAAAAAGGGTGGCCTATCTATCACTTAGATGTAAAGTCTGCATTTTTACATGGTGAATTGAATGAAAACGCGTTTAGAGCAGCCTCTTGGTTATGTGAAAAAGGGAAATGAGGAAAAGGTTTACAAGTTAAAAAAGGCACTTTATGGACTTAGGCAAGCACCACGTGCATGGTATAGCCGCATAGAAACCTATTTTGATAAAGAAGGTTTTGAGAAGCGTGACTATGAGTATACTCTATTCATCAAAACAAAGGAGGTAGAATGTTAATTGTAAGTTTGTATGTTGATGACCTTATTTTTATTGGAAATGATGAATTAATGGTTGCAGAATTCAAGGATTCAATGAGGCATGAGTTCGATATGACTGATCTTGGAAAATTGAGGTATTTCCTTGGTCTTGAAGTATTGCAAAAAACAGATGGGATCTTTGTTAGCCAGAAGAAGTACGCATTAGAACTTCTACAAAGACTTGGAATGGATAAAAGTAATTCTGTGCATAACCCGAATGTTCCTGGTGTTAAGCTTATGAAGGATGAAAGTGGAGTTAAGGTGGACAAGACATATCACAAACAAATTGTGTGTAATTTGATGTATCTCACAGCAACTCGCCCAGATATAATGTTTGTTGTGAATTTGATTAGTAGATTTATGGAAAATCCTAATGAGTTGCATTTGCAGGTGGCAAAACGAGTGCTGAGATATTTAAAAGGAACGGTTGGATTTGGCATTCTTTACAAAAGGGGAAGATGATGAATTAATCACTTATACGAATAGCGATTATGCTGGAGATTTGGAAGATAGGAAGAGTACCTCAGGTTATGTATTTCTACTGAGTTCAGGAGCAATATCATGGTCATCGAAAAAAACAACCTAGTAGTGAGTTTATCTACTACAGAAGCAGAGTTCATTGCTGCAGCATCTTGTGCTTGTCAAGTTGTATGGTTAAAGAGAGTGCTAGGGAAGTTGGGTCAAAATCAAGACAAGTCAACTTTCATTCACTGTCAAAAAATCCAGTAATGCATGGCCGAAGTAAACATATAGATGTGCAGTTTCATTTCCTTCGAGAACTTACCAAGGCTGGTACTGTGGAATTAAAGCACTGCAGCACACAAGAACAGTCGGCAGATATCATGACTAAACCTCTCAAGTTGGATGTTTTCTTGAAGCTGCGTGGACTACTGGGAGTATGTTCAGATAATGATGTAAACTGAAAGCTACAGGCATTCAGTTTAAGGGGAGATATGTTAGGTAGTTTGTTATTATTTAGATAATAAAGTCCTATTATTAAGGGGCTCTTGTGGGTTTGAACTAGTCTCATTGAATTAGTCACAAGTTTGTTAGATTTCTACTGCTTAGTTTCTGTCTTGTTTGCTATGTAAAGGCTATATATATGGCCTATTTTCTTATTCAATAAGACACAAATGTTCCTTTAAACTTCTTTAATATATAAGTTCATTAATATCTAACAAGGGCCAGTCCGACAAAAATTTTCGCCGAAGTGATTACCCACCAGATTTCTCACATTTTCCTATAATGTTGACTAGCACTTTATAGTCCACTACATAATAGTTCTTTATATTTGATGATGTTCGATAATTGATATAATAGATTGTTTTTTATTTGAAAATACTACCATAATTTAGTAGTATTAAATATTGATATAATTGATTGATGTATAATCAAACAGTTAACCCCTGATAATCGCAAGTAGCAACATTTGAAATTACACATGAAACCCAAATTCAATCATATTTTGAATATCAAACAAAATCTTATTCAGATTATATCCAACTTTTATGTATTCAAACACATTTTGAAATAACACTTGACAACTATAACCTACGCAGATAGAGCAACGAAAAAATTCTTTAGATCAACAAAACTAGACAATTTTTGATAAAAATTGACTATTAATCCTTGAGATTTTAGCATAAACATCACGAAAAGGGTACTAAAAAGGGCCAGTCAAATGAGCTATTAGGATGAACACTTGTTTAAAAAGTCGTAATGTTTTCATAAAATCTGGACTGTGGAGGTGTGCGTAACCCTCATTCATAGCATTTAAGTCAAACTCAGGCTTTAAACACCACCAAAAACCTTAATATTAGGAGAGGCCAAAATGCACAACAAACATCATGTTAATTTGCTGCATATTAATCAAGCCAACTCCTTCAAATTGCAATTATTAAGACAGATACGTTGTTTTCAACCAACTGCACAGTACCGATATAGATACAGGGGCAGTCATCATCTTGAATACCAAATTTTCGAGTGAGGACATAAAGCTTGCCAATCATGAACTGGCAGTGACCAACCTATAATGCCTAGTCTAACAAAATACAAGGTTTAATTCACAAGTGTGTTGATAAAGTTGCACACTACAATGACAAAGTACAAGTTAGCCTAATTATCAAAAAAAGGACAACTTAGCCCAATCCACTTTAGCGAAAGGAACACTCCATGACAATTAGGTACATAAGCTCATAAGACAGTCTATTGTTTTTAGTGAAAAATTAGGACAGCTTATAAGTTTCAAGGCTTACTAAGCTTCTTCAATAAACAGTTAACAAACCATATTCAACCTTTCTAACATCTTAAAATAATCATAACAATTAACATTAGCATCAACTCAACAGCTGCAACATGATCCAATTTGTTAACAAACTAGATATATTTTACTTGTATTTTTATAAAATTCAACACCAAAAAAAAACCAAAACCAAAAGAAAAGAATCACAAAAAAATTATCATAAAAATTCAATCTTGCCTTCCAAAATAAAATGTCATGGATCAATCAAAGTAGCAACAAATCAATTCATCACTTACCCAAATCACATCCCTTTAGTGAAGCTATTGATTGCGTTTTCTTATCCATTATAATGTACATTTTTTTACACATTAATTTCGGAATCCAGAAGTTAGCCAAATCAGAATCAAGATTCAGAGCTTCCATTCCAATATAAAGATTCACAAACTGTAAACCACAGTTTGGACCAAACACAGCATATTTGAAACTACCCCACCAAAAATCGATTAAGCAGATAAAATAAAAATTGAAAAAAAAAAGAAAAATAACAAGAAAAAGGTGGGTGCTCATATTCTATGGGTGTAAAAATAGTCTGTCAAGCTGTGGCAACCAGCATTCAGAACGAGGAATTACTTTATAATCATCGCAGCCCACCTCGCATTTTCATCAATTCTAATCCAACAAATCGAAATTAAAGACATATATGTTTTGTATAAATATACATTAAAAAATCTCTTCAAACGGAATGATTAAAATGGAGAAACAACGATCTAAAAACTAGACAAATATGCATATATATATATATATATATATCGAGAGAGAGAGAGAGAGAGAGAGAGAGTACTTGCAGTGCAGAGTCCGGTGAAGAATCGGATGGAACCTGCGTGCTAGTTTTATAGAGATGGGACCGAGATGTGAGGGTGCTTACTTCAAAACCCTAGCTCTTCCGAGGCGCCCCCTCGTATTTTGAGTTCTAATTTATAGATATATTTATATTTATCTTAAAATAAATAAACCAAGTTGGATTTTTTGAAAATAAACAATTATATATTTTTTATTTTTCGAATTTTGAATTCACTCAGCTTTGACTCTTTTGACTATCCGCTCTTTCACTTTTATTTTTGTTAATCTCTCCTTTCTCTATTAAATAATTTTTAACTCTTTTACGTAATTATTAGTTAGATTTTTTTTTTATTTTCTCCTACTTTATAAGTCCATGACCATTTACTATTTTTTCCGTACCATTTATACTAATTTATCAGACTTTTATATATTCTCTTCCCACCCATTTCTACAACCAAATAGCATATTATTTTGAAATTTTACTTTTTTTCACCATTAATATAAACTTTGTTACAATAATAAGGTGAGAGCTAATAAATATTTTTTATATTTTTATTTATATCAAGAATCTCATAAGAGATTATAAAAAAAGACACATTTATTTTGCAAAACTTTTAAAATTCCAATTTAACTACATGAATTTAATTAATATTTTTACAATTAGATTTTATTTTTTAGTCTATTTGATTTTGAAAAGAGAATTATTGTCAAGGATTTGATATGGTGGAGTAATATTTATGATAATTATTTTAATTTCTCAATAATGATACAAATTAACTTCATTTTTGCTTCTACTTTGTTCATAAATCATTAAATTTATCACTCTTTTTTTCTTTTTCTTTTTTGCTATTAAATAAAGCCGAAATAAATACTTTGTGTTTTACAATCACACTTTTAAGCAATAATAATTTAAATTTCAAGTTACGGTTTATTTGTGCTTAGTTAAGATACAATTAATTAATAATACCTTCATGCGTTAAAAAAAATGCAAACTCTTGCCATAATTTCATGATTATTCGACTGTTTGATATTTAGATTAAGTGTTAGGAATATAATAATAGTTAGAAAATAAAAAAAAAGTTGAGTTAAAATAAAATTAACAATAAAAAGAATACTAGCTAGAGCTCATAAAGGTAGGAAAAATAAATTGAATTCTCTTGGACTTATAAAGTAGAGGAAAAGAGAAAAAAATCCAACTAATAAATATTTGTCTACATGGCAATGTAAGTGGCAATATGAATAATAATATGAGAAATATTTTTGAGAGAGTAATATTATAGGAATTATTTTTAGTTGGAGTAATATGTTGAAAAATGAACTCATTATATTTTCATCTTATTTTGATTATTTTAGCTTTCACTTATCTTAAATTTAACAAATATTGAATAGTCTTTATTCAATACAAAAAATCATTAAATATTTATAATTTGATTTACCAAAATTTAAATATATAATTAAAAATTATATATATTTTTATTATGCATACATATCAAATGTGCTCATTTAACGAGTATAAACAGAAACCCAATCTAATTAATAACCATTATTATCATGTTGGGTATATAAATTCAAAAACATACATGCTAAGAGACGCAAACACAACCTACAAAATATAAGAGTTGGGTTGAGGCCTTGTGGGGTTGGATTAGAATATACGCGACCCATTTACAACCCCAAAAAAAAAAAAATAGTTGGAATGGGTTGGTTTTAGGTCAACAAAAAAATGGCAACCTTTTAACCCATACAACACGACCCACTTAAAATCAATTATTATTATTATTATCATTATTATTATTATTATGTAGTTAAGATAACATATAATTAGATAGAAACTTTATTTTAATATATGATTAACCTAAATATGTCTTAGAATATTTTATAATATTGATATATATATACATATTTGAGGATTACATTTGATCGATATAATTACATATAAGAAGCAAAAAAATAAATCATTTTAGAATTAACTATTGTTGTTATTATAATAAATTTTTATTATTACACTATATTTTATTTTAGTTCATATTGATATTATCTTTTTGGTACGCCGTACAAAGTAAAGCTAAATTTTGAATAATTTGCAAATTTAATACAATTTTAGCGTTCAGAAGTTCAAACATTGAATTAATGAAGTGCTGTTGTGCTTATTTTGTACAATCCGGCTAGTATATCAATATCAAAAAAGAAAATGCATAAATGTTAAACTCTTACGTGGGTGTTTTTGTCGATCTTTTATATATATATATATATATATAAAAGATCGACAAAAACACCCACGTATATATATATGCATAAATGTTAAGCTATATATATATAACACTAAAAGATCGACAAAAACACCCATGTAAGAGTTTAACATTTATGCATTTTCTATATATATATATATGTGTGTGTGTGTGTGTGTGCGCGCGCGCGCCAAAAATACATACAAAAATAGTTCAAAAAAAAACATACAAAAAAGCAAACCCCTTTAGTATAATGACTCATAAATGAAAAGATGTGTGTGTCTTTTTCTTAATGTGTTTGTATCATTATTGGAAGATAAATGAATAAGAAGAAAAAATAATTAGTTTTAGATATTGATCCTAGTGTCCTACTGATAATCATGTAAAACATTAAAGGGTTTGGAATGATTGCATGCTAAAAGATACAATAATAATGTTTTTTGTTAGCTTTAATCAGATTAAAGTTACATAGTGAACTTATATTGTATCATTATGTATTTAAATGACTAAAAATGTAAAATTATATATATTTTTATACTTATACATACTAAAAATGAGTTTTAGAACAAGAAGTACCAAGGGATTATATATATATATATATATTACTATTAATATATAAGCCGTTAGGCTTTATGCTATAGTAACGGGCTGGTCTGGTGGGTCTCATGCTTACGTGCCTGCCTGGGAGATGTCCGACAGTGACTTGGCTGGCCTTTTGCATCACGGGCTTTGGGCCCGATGGCTGGGCTGATCCTGACGGGGAGCGACTGCTTGAAACGACGTCGTTTCATTTTCCGGGCCTGCACTTTCGGTGTTTGGGCCTCATTCTCGGGGCTGTTGGATTTGTTTTTTTTGTGTTCGGATGTGGCCCCTTCCCCCTTGTTTTTGTAACAGCCTAACTTATATTAACCTAGCCCAATGTAATATTTTATTGTCCTTGTAAATTAATGATGCCCTTAATTTTTGTTTGGACTGTTTTCTTGCACTTGCATCAGATCTGTATTAGAGTTTAGTTACTTTGTACTTGATATATACTTGAAGATGTCAATAATTTTATAAACATTCGAAGGAAAGAAAAAAAAAAAGATTCAGTTTCTCTTTAATGTAGTAAAAAATCATATTTGTGCAGTGTTTGAAAAACATAAAAATATGTAAGTAACAAATATTTCACATTCTTTTCCTCACCAAAGGATCCTACTAATTTTTTCAAACTTGAAATAGGATTAGTTATCTGTTGGAAACATTAATAAATTAGATGTTTATGAATATTGCTTTTTGTTACTACAAGTAATTATAACTGTTATTTAGTGACATATAATTCAGTAATTTATAATCTATTTGAACAAATATATGTACATACGTGCGTGTGTGCGTGCGTGCGTGCGCGCATATATTAGTAAGTCACGACTCATCAACTATATGACAAGATCATATTTAGCAACTTATTCGAAGAGCGATAATTCATATGTAATTAACTAATTGAAAATAGTCCTAACGTGCTAAGGACGAAGGTGATTTTTGTGATTATTGCCATTTTCTCTTTTTGCATTTTTTATTTAAGTTCAAACTTTCATAGTTGAGTTGATATCTATTTACTAGAAATCAAACCAATCAATAGCAACACCATGCTGGTAGTTTTTCTTCCCTCGTATGATTAACTCATTTTGTTAGACTTTAATGTATAATTTTAATTTCAAAATTTGTTTCAGTTTTTCTCTTTTAAACTGCGGACTTTGCTCGGTGTGTTGAAAAGTTACTTGTAGTATAAAACTTTGTTTGCCTTCTCTTTGGATTTTTAGTTTATGCTTGACGAACCAAATTATAGTTCAGTTGTCTGCATTTTTTTGTTTCTGGTTGATTTTCTTCCTCAGCTCTAGATTTATATTTCTACTATGAAGATTGGAACAATTTTTTGGCTGACTATTTGCATTGCTTTTTGCATAGACTCAATTAATCAATTGTCCTAAACTAGAATGATAAAGAAAGGGACAAGCCTCAACATTATTGATTAGTTGAGCAATTATAGTAACAGAAGAAGATTCTACATCCCAAATTGAACGTTTAAGTTTCTGTTATCGAATAATCAAAATTTATTCTGTTTGTTAGTTTTCTTCATTCAAGTAAACCAATTATATTTCACAATATTGTTAAGTCTTCAACCATAAGCTTCGCCCTTTTCACGATTGTCTTAGGAGATGCTCTAATTATAGTTGTTTTGGGTTATGGTATGGGAATGTGATCCATAAGAATGTCTCAAAAAATTGACTTTTTCCATAATGGTGAGTTGGCGGGTTATTATGTTATTTGGTGAACAGATAGTGATGCATGATTCTTTGTGTGTAGTGATCCCAGATAAGAGTGTATGAACTGTATAATGATAAATGGAGACAACTTCTTGCGCGTTCCCATTGATTGACCTTCACTTAAAGACAGATAATGGGGTTTCCTTGCTTCTGATAACTTTTATTAGAGCATGATGTGAATATGTCAATTTGGTGATTGTAGAGACCAAATAGAGAAGCAAAGAAACGTAGAGCATATGAAGTAGTCTCCATTGAAATAGTAAACACTACAATGGTTATTGAAATCTTAGATTTGGTCATGATTATGATAGAGAGACCGGTATCAATTGTGGTGTAATTTCACATTGACATGTTGACAATACACTAGTTGTTTGCAACATATTTTGGTATGTCTTCATGTTCAGCTAACTCATTATATTTTGTATGTAGTCGTCAACTTTTTTGTATATTTGATATAGTATGGTAGTGAAATTGATGTTTAGATATGTGCTCCGAGTCCTTGGGCTCAGGTGAATGTCGGGAACTTTGTCGTGTGGGGTGGATCTTCCTATACTATTTGTATATTTTGATTAAAAATGGGGATACAAGAACTGAAACTTCAATTATGTTTTTTGAATAACAGCCAAAAGAAAGATTAATTTGAAAGAGAAGAAATTTTTTAGGTCACTTTTGTTTTTTCAAGTCTTACTTCATATATTAGTTCGTGTGCAACATCTGTTTTGTGGATCACTTATTGATGTTGTGATATGGTATATGAAAAACTAAATATATATTTTGTAGCTCACGGAAATTGCAGCCAACGAGAACATAGATCTAATAGAACACACTGACCTATCAGCATAAATTTATAAAGGTTGCGAAAAGTGATGGAAACAATTGAACATAATATCCAAAATTCGATATTCTCATGGGTGAATTTATTCAATAATATAAATACAATGCAATAACAGTTTTACAGTATAAATACTATAGCCAAAAGCAAGCTAAGCAATGCCGTAAACAAATAAATAAACAAGAAAGTACAGATGACTTATCAGTATTTATTTGAAAAAGTACGACTAAATCATCGGGTTGAGCCGGTTTGCCTTAAAGAAATATTCGCCCCACTGACCTGTGCGATGGGCCTACGATACTCCTTCTAGGATAAGACAGTCCAAATGTCCGTTCCAAGCCGCACTATTACATTGAACCTCACTTCGAAAGTTAAACAACTCTAGAGGTTGTGTATGCAACTCAAAACACACACTCGAAAACTACAAGTGTATACACTCTTAAGACTCTGCAGTTTCTTAAAACAACATACTTGCTATTTTCTCTTGTTTCGTTTGTGTGTTTTGCAGGGAACCAGGAGGCAGCTTATATAGAGGGGAGGAGACAACCAGAATTAAATTCTGGCACATTAATGCAAGGTTGAAACCGCCTGAATGCCAATAGACACGCAATGCACCTGGACTCAAAAACAGATAAGATTTGAAAACGTGTTGTTTGACCAGGTAACGTGTCTAGCGATTTCAAACTGCGTTAATTAAATATAGCAACGGAATTCAAAAATCAGATTTTTGAATAAAACTATTACACCAAGGGCAATTCAGTAAAAAACAAGCCTGAGACCGAGCCAAACGCCTAAGCCCTAGTTTTGGTCCTGGTCCTTGGTCCGTGGCTCGTGGCCGTGGCCGTGGCAGGAGCCGGGTCGGACGGGCGCCGCGAGCGTGTGGGGTCTGCCCATATGCGGTACTTAGTTGTTTACTTTACACTATAACAACACTTAACCACATAAATACTAGCATTGTCAAGGCTAATATATTCGATGTGGGATATTTTACACAGCTTTAGCCACGTTAAGACAACATTACCTTAGGCTTTATCTATGGATTTTCATTTGAAATGGTTTAATCCTAGATTAATCCTAGATTAATCCACTTGTAAAAGTCATCTTAACAAGCTCTTTTTTCCAACAAAAAGTGTACTTCAAAGTAGCGGAAGATGCAAAAGATGCACATGAATAAAGGAAAAGGGTATTTTTCATCAGATTTAGAAGCTTCAATTGAAAACTAGCAAGTTCTAGAAGCAGATAAAATGATGAATTCGAAGGCAAGATCCGTGAATATAGGAAGCCAATCTTGTAACTATGGAGATGTGCATGTGTCAATGCTAGTAGAGCAGCGAAACAATTTAGATTTACTGATCGTGGTCCTTCCATGAATTCTATCTTGAATGTGACCAAAAATTGCTTGGTTCTCGATATGACTAACTCCCCTCTGCAACCTTTCAATAATCGAATAATTGTTCCAACATTGTGTTTTGTTAATTGATTGATATATGTTAAAGTGAACTACTAAGTGTAAGTCTTGTGCATTTTATTTGCTCAACATACTTTCATGTATACTGCACATGCTTTGTAGCCAGTCCATTATTAAGCCTAAACATTTACTCGTTTTGAATTCGAGAATGTGTTCCGTTAAAGTTCTTTTACTTCTTTGTTTCAATATATTTGTTTTCCCCTTATTCTAATTTTCTCTCTCTGCATCAATCTTAAATTATGGGTATTAATAGAATATATTATTGTGTTATACAAGGCCGCCAACTCTTTACGCCAAAATGTTCACTTGTCAAAATATTTGCAACATTGATCTGCAAATGTTAAATAATTGAAACTTGGGCATAGATTCCACTTTTTGTACCAATATTAAGATGCAACTTTTGTCAAATTGGACTATGTATAAATCATATATATATATATATATATATATCAAAAGAAAATTGATATTAGCACTTATATCTCATTTTTTTTAAATTTTTTTTTACCTAAAATGCCCATTCAATTGAAAATAGGATTAGACACACTTTATCCCTTTAATTATAAATTACATATCATTTACCTCTACATGTTTCGACAAAATTATTCTTAAATCTATGCAAATGTATATCTATGTACGTAGTTCACAAAGTATGTATTCCAATTCATAATATAAATTTGGTTTTGTTTAATTACACTTTTGGTCCTATAAATAAGACTCCTTTTTAAATTTTGTTCTGTAAGTTTGATAGTTGCACATTTAGTCATGTATGTTAGTTCAATTTGACACATTTGGTCATAAATTGTTGGCTTAATTACACTTTTGGTCCTGTAAGTGAGACCCTCTTTTCAAATTTGGTCCTATAAGTTTGATGGTTTCACATTTAGTCCTGTATGTTGGTTCAATTTGACACATTTGGTCCTGAATTAACACATTTGGTCCTAAATTTTCAAATGTAGTCCTGTCTCATTTAGGACCAAATGTGTTAATTCAGGACCAAATGTGTCAAATTGAACCAACATACAAGACCTAATGTGTCAATTTAGGACCAAATGTGTCAAATTGAACCAACATACAGGACTAAATGTGAAACCATCAAACTTAAAGGACGAAATTTGAAAAGGAGATCTCACTTACAGGACCAAAAGTGTAATTAAGCCTAAGTTATTTGACACATTTGATCATAAATTTTCAAATGTAGTCCTGTCCCATTTTCAATGTTGGTCCTCCAAAAAATTTTTGATCAAAAATTGGGCAGGACTATATTTGAAAAATTAGGACAAAATGTGTCAATTTAGGACCAAATGTATCAATTGAACTAACATACATGACTAAATGTGAAACCATCAAACTTACATGACGAAATTTGTAAAGGAAATCTCACTTATAGGACTAAAAGTGTAATTAAGCTATTTGGTTTTAAAAATGTCTAACTAAAAATCAAGTTATTTACCCTTCAATCAAAAGTAAACGTTAGACTCTTATAAATACATGAATAATTATATTTTTATCAATTACTTCAATTTGTGTATTTCTTTTCCAAAAAGAAAGATGAATGTATATTTTCAAAATTTAAATAATTAAAATTAAATTAAATATATTATAATTTAATTTAATATAATAAACATATTAAATTACGGTTAAAAAATATTTATCCATTTTTGTTCAAAATAGTCAAACTTAAATTAGAATTTATACTTAAATAAATTTATTAAATAAAAAGAATTAGAATAGTTTTTCCATGTTTTATATTAAGGTATTATTACAATAACTTATTGACTTTGTTTTTATTTCTATTTACTTAAGCTATAAATTATTTTTCAAAATTAAAATTAATATTTATGTTAGATGCAGAAAAAAAACTAAAACTATATAAATAAGAGTGGTGGAATGGCAATTTTAATTACTTTTTTAATTAAATGACGCATGAGTTGTATTTTATACTTAATGAAAGAGAATAAAACATACCATATAATTAAGGGGTAAAGAGTGTCCAATCATATCCTAAAATAAATGAATAATTTAAACAATTCTTCAATACAATCCCCACCTGCACCCCCCCCCCCCCCAATTATTATGTGTTATATTCAAATCAAAAAACTAATTATCAATTTGTATCTTACTGACTAATTAATAATCAATTTGTATCTTACCTTCACAGGCACCGCGCGAGCCCTCCCACTAGTGTGTGTGTGTGTGTGTATATATATATGTATGTATGTATATATGTATATGTATGCCCTATGCTACTCACCCTTGGGTATGAGGAAGTTCATAACGAATTTCTTATTTTGAATATTACATCTTGTAGAGTTAAACAAGTTTTGATATTTAATTGTTTGGAGTTTGACATTTTTTATATTTTAGGTAGTTACATATTTGTGAGTTTGAATATTGTTTTATTTCCTATATTTTTAGGAAATTTGGAATTTAAACATTATTCTATGTTTTCAATTCTTTTGGGTTGGAAAATGTTTTTTTGCAAATATGAATGTTTTAATTTTTTATGCAATTGATAATGACTACAATAGAAAAATTACATAAATTTATAGGTGCATCATCCAAAAAAAGAATAAGGTTGATCGTGTGAGTTTTAGGTGGATTAGATTAATAGGTCCAAATGAATAGAATTAGGGTAGCTCGAAAAATTTGACTTGATTTTCGTAAGATTAAGTTAGGATCAAAGACTGTTGGGTTCTATTATATTAGGTTGGATTTGAGTTTGAAAATTTATGTTACATCTCTATTATAGTCATTTTGGATTCACCTAACCAACACGAATTGCTACCCTTAGATTAGTGTTTTTTTTTTCCTTAGATCGTTTGCTTCCGCTTTACTCTTATTCGGACTAATGTTTGACCTTTTGTCTGGACCACACAGGTTAGGACAACTATTCCGGCATCTAAGCGCACGAAAGATTGTTAATCATTGGACAAAGCAACGGACTCCACACGTCCAAGCCTTCCGGTAAAATAACCCAAGTTTGGATTGGGCCAGGCCCAATGTGGGTGGGGGTATTCACACAAAATTTTAACAAAGATTTTATAACTTTATAATATTAAAATTTAAATACATAACTATATTATATCTTATTTACATTTTTGCACACGAATCGACCATGCTTGACTGCTAGTTTTTAATAAGATACAATCGATCCTCTAGAAGAAAACCCAGCTCCTAGTTAGATCCATAGTGCATATTTTTTAAGTATCCGGCCCAATCCATTATCCATTTTATTAGCCGATCTCCGCCAAGTGACCCGACCAGTGGAATCGACTCGAATTCGAGTTCGACTCGCCCCTAGGGTTTATACTACACAATTCACAAATTTCTTCATCTCCAATCGATTCAGCCCGGTGATTTATTTTTCCGGCGAACCCCCTTTAGCATTCGACGTAACCTCCTCAATTTGTTGATCGTTTAATTTTTGAATTTCGAATGACCATTTCAGCTTCGGATTACAATTATGCTATGAATTGGTTTCTCGAAGTGGACAATTGATTCTGTATTTATTTTGAAGTGTAATTGTTAATTAGCTATTTCCTCGGTCGTGGAATTACTTTCTTTTTTTATTTCATTTTATTTATTTTTTGGGCTGGGTTTCAACAAGCTTACGAAGTGTCACTATTTCAGGTTTGTGGGCATTTAAGCATACTTGCCCGGAATGGCTAGTAACCCTCCGTCGTCTGGTTCACAGGTAGAGTTCTTGAGGAGCAATTCTGTGTTGATCCATTTGTTGAATATAAATTTGATTCTTACGATGTGGAACATGTTTTGGTAATTCCTGGGATAGTATTATAAAAAAAAAAGGGAAATTGCGGCATGTATATTAAGGCTCCATGGAGATGTGGAACGGTGCATTGTTGTAAATTTAACTACTGAGTGATTTAGCAAAGCATTTTGAACTGGATATACATATATATATATATATATATATATATATATATATATATATATGTGTGTGTGTGTGTGTGTGTGTCAACAGCGCATAATATTAACTGCTTTTATACTTGGATAATCTAGGATTTTCTTAATGACTCAGAAATATATGTACAATTCAATTCCTTTCTTTTGAGGTTCTAATCTCCTCTGATTTGCCTTTTTACCTGTCAATAGTCACATTGGCCACATCCTGCATCTGGATCCATGGCTCCTCAGAATTTTGTTCCTCCCTATCCTATGCAAGTATGTAATTCGAGATACTCAACTGATGATATTGTATTTAAAATTTTTATAAGGGTGCTATATGGCTCAAGTACATTATTCTAACATGTATTTGCCACAGTTTCGTCCTGCAGGGCAGGCACCACAAGGCCAACCATTTATTCCTCCACCAGCGACTCAACAATTTCATCCAGCAGGACAAACACAAAATCTTGGGATGCCTCTTGGTCAAAGTCAACCACCTCCATTTTCTCAACCAATGCAACAGTTTCTGCCCCGGCCTACCCAGCCTGGTCATACTGCACCATCTTCATATCCTCAATCGAGTATGCCTATTACACCAGGCATGCCACAGCCGCAGCCTACTGGCCCCAGCCATGGAGTTTCGTATTCATCTTCATATACAGTAAGAAATTGGTCGGCCCCCCCCCCCCCCCCCCCCCCCCCGCCGAATTATGTGCCAATGGTAATCTTGGCTTCATCTGAGGTACTTTATTTCCTTTCCAGTATACACCTTCATCGTTTGGGTTGCCACAGAGCAGTATTGGTGCGTCTCCACAATTTCAACATTCACCACAAATGTCTACGCCTGTCGGTCCTGCTGGGGTGCAACCATGGTCACAGTCAACTCAAACTACACCAGTTGTTGCACCATTGCTACCAACCAGTCAGCAAGCCTTGCCAACCGGTGCAATTGCATCAGTGAGTGTCCTTGTCTGTTTGTTCAAATGAGGTCAACTCTACTACATTGCCTCGATCATATTCGTTTAAAGGAATACTATGATTGCATAGAATGTGAAACTACTCGAATCAGATTGTTAAGTAAAACCTAGAAGAAGAGGGAAAAACTAGTAAATGGTTCTGTATTACTCTTTCAATTGAGTTTCTGTCTGCTTTCTCTAAACTTCCCAAATCATGAAAGTTCTGGCAACTCTATCTGGTCTATTAATAAAAGAAATCATGACAAGTTACAGATTGTAGACGAATGCCTTTTTGTTGTCTCTCTCTATATCATTAACCTTTTTGTTTTGTGGTGGGGTATAGCTTGCGCAACTGATTCGGCCAAAAATAATGGTAACATGATTTTTCAATAAATATAAATTTTTAATGCAAAAACTGATAAGAAGATTTCTAATGAAACTAGTTCAATGAAAGGTGAGAGAAAAGAGAAGTCGATATCTGAGAGAGGATAGATAAACAAAATTGATTAAAAAGCAAAAAAAGGTTAAAGCTGAAAAAAGGGTAAAATGTGTGTGACAGCAAACAAAGAGGAGAGAGAGCAGAGTGGAGAATGAGAAAGTGAGAGCAATGGGAAAGTAACAGGGAATACAACAAAATGAAACTCATTTTACACTATGCTGGATTGGATTTGAATTTATTTCCCATCTTTATTCCTTTCCTAAATTCATTATTCTCCCGCCTGAGGCCAATCCTGCATGCTAGTCACCCCCCTTAGAAGCAGTCAAATGATGGGTCAGCAAGACGGCCAGAGCGACAGACCGTCATCACTTATATATAGTTCAGATTCTTTGCTTCAAGAAAGCAAAATCTTGATATTGAATGTTCCTGAAGGATCTTAATAGTAACTTGACATTACTTCTAATTTCCTTTTCATGGAAATTTTGAGGAAATGAAGGTTGCGACGATTAGTATTATTCAATGTCCTAAGCAATCAGGTGCAAGTTTATTTTGGTTTGTAAATGCTGACACTGGATTGCTATTTATGCATTTTCAAATTCTTTTAGAGGAATCCTTTTACAACTGTAGTAAATGTTATGATGCCAATCTGAAGTTGTGAACTACATCTACCTTGTACAGGAAAAGCTTGAATTTTCCTTTCACTTGCTTTAGGGTGCTATATCTCACTTTTGTTCTAACCTTGTCAAGTTTTTCTTTAACCCCAAAATTTTACTATAAATGTTTCAGGCTGTTAATGGTTCTAGTACTGCTCAACAGACTGCTTCTGATTGGCAAGAATATGAAGCTGCTGATGGAAGGAGGTGATTTTATTCTTTAATTTGATTATAGTGTCTTTTCTAATTCATCTGTCTCTGCATATTGCGATATCCATATGGATATGAAAGTCAGACCTGTGGACCATCATGGGCACTTGATCTACGATAAACAGAATTGACCAACTGCACTCACGAGTCTTACCTCATGAGAGTTGAATATTGTTCTTTTCTAATTAGGCTGGGTTTTCTTATGGTACTGGTGATTTCAATACATTGATTGCCAAATAGATCTGAAATTTTTGCCGTTATATTTAATGTGTATCTGTTCAGGTATTATTACAATAAGGTCACAAAGCAGTCTAGTTGGGAGAAGCCTCCTGAGTTGATGACTCCTTTGGAGGTGAGTGATTTGAGTGATTTTCTTGATGTGCTGCTTCTCAAGATATGTTGAGTAACACTTATTTCTTTTGTGAACACTATTTTTGTTCTGCTCTGGGCTTGTGAAAATTCTGTCCTATACGGTGGATGTGGAAAATTGTAGAATGTTTAAATTGTTGAAGATTCTTTTATGCGTATTCTCGTTTATTTGCATGTCCTTCCACTGGTTTGTAGATGTCATGGCAAGTCAGGGGAATATAACAACTGCTCTTTGTCCTCACTTTGAAGGCGGTTTCACTTTCTCGAGGCAGGCAACAATTTGCTACTTACATTTCATATTTAATGTTGGGATTTATATTTCGTGATAATTATCTGCAGTTGCTGTTGCTGCTTAGCATTAGTAGAACTGTATATGACTATGTGCTCTGTTACATGTTTTAGTTGGGAAGCGTATACATGTTTTGCTGAATTGTTGTTTCCTGGAATTAATAGAATTTTTAATTATATGTGCTCTATTAAATGTCTGAGCTGGGGAGTCAATATGCATGTTATGCTAAGTTCTTTTTCATTTCAGAACATTCTTGGGTCGTTTTCAGTCGAAATATTCTTCGATCTATGGTGTTCTTAACCACCTGTGATAATTCTGATACTGTGAGTATTGTACCTAATGCTAAGTTCTTTTCAGCATCCAGCATTTTGAGTTCTAGTCCGTCTTTGTTAGATCAGTTTCTAGATCATTTAAGCTGTGTGCTGGCTTCTGGAATTGGGTTTTGTAATGTCTATACTTTTTGATTTACATATTTTATGGATTTCTAAATGTTTTCAATTTTCAACTGGGCTGATGGTACACTGTCTATCTCATGCCTTCCTATACGGTTCTCAAAGAAGTATACAGGTACTGGTTCTTGAACCTAGTTCAAAAGTATGAATTGTTTAATGCACGCTAGCTGGGAAAAGTGATACTGCAGAGTCGCTTGCTCTTACTGCTATAGAAGTTTTAGAGTGAAGGACTTTGTTGCTCTTTTACATTTCGTTCAGTTTTGAGATTCTTATGCAAAGTTGCATTAGTTTCCAAATTGCTCATGTGTTTGATTGGTATGAATTGCCACAACTTCTTCATCTGCTTGGATGAAAGCTTCCATTAATTGATATCGAAACATTTTAGCTCCAAATAGTCTTAACATGTGTCATGCTCAGCTATGACACGTCGGTACCCTGACTGTGGTGGGAAGCTCTGTGGTGTGGTGTATTAGCCTTATCGATGTTGACTTTGGTGATTTTCGATGGCCAAAAGTCTTTAAGTTAAAGTAAACGAGGGAAAGAAGAAAGGTGCTTCACTACCATGTTAAGTACTGAGTTGTAATGAGATAAAAAAGAATAAGAGAAAACCCTATGCAGAATAAGTGTTGGAGTTGCATTTCACAATTAGCATGCATATGGAAATTGCTAATATGTTAAGAGTGGTTGTCTACTTTAGTAGTAAAGCTTATTAACTGCTAAGGATTCATGGATCTAGGTGACTCTTTAATCCTAATTTCGACACGAAGAACTGATAAGTCAGGAATGTCACCTTTGAACTATAGTACGTAAAATTCTGCTTTATGAGAAGCTTTTCTGCACTGTCTGGCCAAGCATGGTCTGGACTGTTGCTGCTTAGCAAGAAGAAGTCTTTTCTTTGATATATGGGATGCTTCGTGATACTCTGGAGAAACAAGTGCAGTAGGATATGTGTTCGGAAAAGGAGCATGGTACGAGAAGTTAGGAGGATGGGTGGTTTTCTCATCCTGCTTATATTCACTTTCTGTTCTTAGTAGTATTCATTTCATCTTAAATCCCACTTATGGTTTTGGTATTCATCTATACTAGGCTACTAGTGTTAAACCTATAGCTTCTGTCCCATTTAACGTGACTTGCTCGTGCAGATTTCTAGCCGTACTTAATTTATTGTTTGTTTGAGAATGTTGTGATGCATGGGCTAGGATATCATTATCTTATAAGCTTCTATTGGCTACCAAATTTGATGCTATGATAATGCTATGAACATTTCTTGTATGTATAGATTTACCAGATCAGTAATGAATCAAATTAGTGTATGAATGATGGATGCTGATGAAGAACATCCATGCTGTGGAATCCTTGAGGGGAACAAGAATGAATAGGCCATAGACAGGAACTTGTGATAGAAAACACGGCAGATTCTGGTTTGGGGCTTAAACTGGGAAAAGTTTCTTCTGCAGTTCATTAGTGAGCATACTTTAGAAGTTGTGTATATATAGGTTCTTGAGCTAAAGCATAGTCCAATGAAGGTGGATGCTAGTTCACACAGGAATGAACGTTAGGTATATTATTGCATGAAGGAAAGGCATGTTATTCTACCCATCTGAATCTAGCAAAGAATTCTGTATAGTGGAATCCAAGAGGTACTGGGACTAATTAATTGATATATCATCTGAAGTAGCGTTTTTAGTTGTAGTCTTGTATTACATTGGGTAGCGGAAATGTTGTATACGGCTGGTTGATGCCTTCTTTTTTATGTTTTACTCTCTCAACATATTTGATATGGGAAGAATTTTCCAGTATTGTGTAGTTATGGTTAGTCTCATGTACCGTATTCTAACTCCTGTCATTTAACCTACATTCGCTTTGTGAATGGCCAAACCAGGCCTTATCGTAACTTAGGCTGATTTATTGTTATCGTAATTTAGGCTGATTTATTTTTATACTTCTGACTTTTACCTTTGCTGTTATTGAGAACTTTCTGATGGGAACTCGTGTTTTCATAGAGAGCTGATGCATCAACTGTGTGGAAAGAATTCACAACTCCTGAGGGGAGAAAGTGAGTATGACTAGAATCCTGTGCACTTAATTAGATCATTGTAGTTTTGTGTTTAACCAAGTGTAGTCCTTTGAGATTTGTTTATGATCTTCATTGAATTTTTGTAATATTTGTATAATCATCTTAATGGGACTTCCACAGGTATTATTACAATAAGGAGACGAAGCAATCTAAATGGACAATACCTGATGAATTGAAGGTTGTTGAAGAAGAGCTTTTCCATGTTCATTTTTCTCTTACATTGGACTAATTCTTGCCCAATTGCTTCCAGTTGGCTCGTGAACAGGCTGAGAAGGCTGCTGCCACAGGAGCACATTCAGAAATCGTTACTAGCTCTACTGCACCAACCACTACTAGTGGCACTTCTGTCGAACCAGCTGCTACAGTCAACTTGGCCAGCTCCACCACATCAACAGTAGCTGGAGTCTCTTTGAGTCCTGTTGCAGTGGCACCTGTTGGTCCTGATTCTAATGCTCCTACTACAACAGCTTCTGAGCCACTGGCTGTTCCAGCTCAGACAGCTATCAAAAGCGCACTTGGTGCAGTGGGAGAATCAGTGGCTCCCTCCCCTTCTGAAGTTCGTGGAGGTTCTGGTGTTCCGGTTGTATTATTGAGCACCAATTCAACGCCTGTGTATGGGTTCTTTAACTCTCTTAGTACCCACCCCCTGCTTTTTTTCCTTCTTCTCTTTTTTACTCTTGACTGATTTCGTCTGGAAAATATTTCAGGACCGGCGCTGAGAATCCATCATTGCATGCTGGGGTTAGTCCCTTAAGTGGAGCTTCTATCCAGGATATTGAGGTATTATTACTAGTTTGTTCCAGCTTTGTTCACAACCAGGATGCGCATCCTGTATTTGCTATTTAGCGTTTTGAGTTACTATTTCATTCAGCTAAAACATCTCTTTTTCCGCTCCTCAACTCCTCCTCTGTCTCTTCCTTTCCCTCTCTCCATGAGCATTCCCTTCATGCTTCTGCTGCTGCTCCTACCCACTGCTTCTTTCCATCTCCTTCTGTGTTTTTTTAATTTGACACGATTTTGTACGAGCCCAAGATGGCATTGTTGATGGGCTTGACATTTAAGTACAAACATACTTAGTAGTGATGACTGTTTTGGCAGGAGGCAAAAAAGGGGATGGCAGTTGCTGGAAAAATAAATGTTACACCAGTGGAAGAGAAACTGTGGATGATGAACCCTTAACATATGCTACCAAGCAGGTACTCCCTTTAAAACGGCTTTATCCATTATTTTACAGTATGATAGGATATAGGAATCTGATATCATTTCTGTCCAGGAGGCAAAGAGTGCATTTAAAGCACTATTGGAGTCTGCAAATGTTGAGGCTGATTGGACTTGGGATCAGGTAAACTGAATATATTGCTCTGTTATTCAGTAGATATCCTTGGAAGATGCTAAATGTTGATACACGATGCCATACCAGGCTATGCGGGTGATAATTAATGACAAAAGATATGGTGCTCTGAAAACCCTTGGTGAACGGAAGCAAGCATTCAATGAGGTAACTTTCTGCTTAAACACATTGATAGATAAGTCTCATGACATATCTGCATATTCTAGAGTTCATTTACACGATGTAAGAATGATTCTGAAGTTGACACCCTTTTGCTTTGTAATATAGTACCTGATGCAAAGGAAAAAAGTGGAGGCTGAAGAGAGACGTCTCAAGCAAAGAAAAGCGAAGGAGGAATTCATGAAGATGCTGGAAGTAAGGATTGAGCTCATTTCAGTATTTTCTTTGTTCAGTTGTGCCATGGTTCATTGTATTTCTACTTCTATCTTTAAGCATGTCAGTGTTAAGCAACTCCTTTCCTCATTGGGCAAAGATATTGCTTGGTTTGATTGCTAGTTTCACCGTGTGCTGGAGCCTCGCATGTTTGTCATATACAATGTTTTTGTTTATTACTGCTGCTTATTTGTATTTGATTTCTGATGTTGTGCTGGTGCAAATAAAAACCTCTACTCTATAGTTTTTCTTACCCCATGTTTTATATGGAAACTGACTGTGTGTTTTAATTTACTGTTAGGAATCTGAAGAACTCACATCATCCACCCGCTGGAGGTTGTTTACCCTCTCTTGTTTTACTTAGCTATCTGGCAAGAATTGCTTATTTTAACTTTTTGTAAATTGACCAGCAAAGCAGTGACAATGTTTGAAGATGATAAACGGTTCAAGGCTGTTGAGCTGGAAGCAGATCGTGAGGATCTCTTTAGAAACTATTTGGTGGACCTTCAGAAAAAGGTTGATAGCCATGATTTACATTTTTTTGGGGTTTATGTGGATATCTTCTCATTATGTACTTAGTTAATTTTATGCCATTAAAATGCAATTAAAAATCAACCAGGGCAAGAGGGAGTGGGTATCAATGTATGCCTAATCGCTGGGGAGGTGGATAGTGGAGGTCATGAAGTACCGAAGTGTTAGCTATTTTGGTGCTCTCTTTCCATGTTTCGTAGGAAAATATTGGAGATGTTAAAAGACAGCGTTTGTTAGGTTAACTTGAGTACTTCTTGGCTTTTATGTGATCTGTGCGAATCCCACTAGTTCAAGAGAAAATACTTGAAGACTATATGATCACAGTATTCTATGTCACTGAATTGTGGCTATTGATATAAAACTCCTGTGTAACTATTGTCATTGAGATCAGTTTTTCATTAAAGATATGCTGCAAGATACTTTGAGAATGAAAGGCTGAGCGGAGATCTTTTAGTTGCGTAATATTTCTTACGGCTTCCTTTTGAGTTGAGTACTTCAAATTTCACAGCGGAATTTCTTGCCTGATTTTGTATGCATTGAGCATTAACGTATGGAACTATATTGGATGTTCTGTCCTAATTGTGTGCAGCATCTGGTCTCCATATGTAGCAGTTGTCGTATATACAGTTTGTCTCAAAATTTATTTCCTTACCTGGAAATATATCAGTTCCAAGCCTCACAGTTTATTTCATTGCCTGGGAATTTATCAGTTCCGCATCTCCTGTGCTCCTTATTGGTGGTCCTTTTATATTGAATCGAGCCACAATGACAAACTTGGTCTGTGATGTTCTTGAACCTGAGGTCTGTGTTGTCTTGTGTGTGGTTTAGGAGAAGGCAAAGGCTCAAGAGGAGTATCGGCGTAATAGGCTGGAATTCAGGCAATTTCTGGAGTCCTGTGCCTTTATCAAGGTATATTATTTGTCAAGTTCACAAGCCTTTTTCTTTTTCTTGTCCTGCTTTCTTTACATTGCAAGTACCTGACCGTTAATAATTAATTATGACTTTAGGTTGATAGCCAGTGGCGCAAGGTTCAGGATCTCCTGGAAGATGATGAAAGATGCACACGCCTTGATAAAATAGACCGGCTGGACATTTTTCAGGTAAGATATCTTCTTCTTCTTTATTTGGATCATCAATCGTCTTCTTCTAGAATCCTGACTACCCTTGGCCAGAGTGTTTGTTGATTGCGGTTGCCTTCTCTCTCATGTCATCTTTGCTTTGGATGAAAGTGACATTGGTGCATCTGCTTCCTACTTTTGAACCTGGAAGCCACTTAAAAGGGTAGGTGTATTTTGTGTAGATTGATACATGTTACTGCTGCTGCAGGATTATATCCGTGACTTGGAGAAGGAGGAGGACGAGCAGAGGAAGAGACAAAAGGTGTTCACTGGAGCAACTTATTTGTTAGTTTCCCTAATCTTCTGTTCTTGATTTTGACTAACCCTTTTGGCCATCAGGAGCAATTGAGACGTGCTGAGCGTAAAAACCGTGATGCATTTCGCAAGATGATGGAAGAGCATATTACTGATGGCACTCTTAATGCTAAAACTCAGTGGCGAGATTACTGTCAGAAAGTATTTCTCATTTCTTCTATTCCTAATCAGACATATCAATGTTTCTTGATCACGAAAAGTTTCTATTCTCATTGATCAAAATTTTGTTTTTCTCCAGTTACCGATTTTTATTTTACTGTGCGTTTGTGTATAATTGTGTGTTTGTGTATCATTGTGTTTTTATTGGTATGTTAACATTGTAGGTGAAGGATTCTGAGGTTTATGAGGCAGTTGCGTCGAACATTTCTGGTTCCACCCCCAAGGATTTGTTTGAAGACGTTACAGAAGAATTGGAGAAGAAGGTACATATGTCCCTAAGCTTTAGCTTGATGTTTTGTTACTGTTGAGGCCTTTTGGCCTGGAGGTCTGAAATGTGAATTTGGACTAAATAGTTTATGTTAAAATAATTTATATAATTCTGTTTTCCAACCAAGGTATGGTAATTTGCGATTAGTTTTGCATCGAACTTTTTGTGGTACTGTTCTAGCGATTCAGTACATGATAATGATTCCTTCTGTGTTGGATGGCTTTATCTGCTATTGTTTCTCATCAGTATTGACTCCATCATTGAGTGTCATTTTAATGTTAATGTGTATCCTATCCAGTGTCCCATATTTTTAATGTCTATCTAACTTATCCTGGTTAAAATCATAATTATTTGATTTTATTGAATGCCTGAGATGGGCTATGCTTGGATTCAGTCTCAGGAATTTCCTTCACTGTCGTTTTATGAAAGTGGTCTGGAGTCTTGATGTGGTTGATGTCCTCTTTAGAGTGGACCCCTTGGCCTCAACCCTAGCCTGGTGCTTCCAGTATCCCCTGATGTAGCCATAATTTTGTACTTAACTTATCTGTCTTCCCTTGGTACTTATCTTACAGCTTGGAGCGCTGCTATTCTGTGATTCTGAAGGTCTTCACCATAGCCAAAGAAAGAAGACCAATTCTGGGCAAAGTTAGTCTACCAATCAGGCGTGAAAAGTAGTTTTAAGATCCATGAGAGATCCCATTCTGTGAAGGAAAGAAAGGGTGAAAGGACGCGGTTGCTAGAAAGTTTAGCTACTATAGCTATAGCTCGACTCAGAGCTTTATTAACTTGTATAACTCATAGCTCTAGGATTGATAGACCTGCTATTGTGTTCCTATAACAATAGGCAGGTCAATAGTAGTGAAGTAGCTCAAATAGGACAGGTAGATCCTTATTCCATTCCTTCAGCACCTTCAGGAATGGTCGGATCAGGAGCTCAATAACTGCATTAGGATAATTTTCCTAAATTAGATACCCGGACCATTTTGCTGTACTTTGATGATGTATGCTTGCAATTTTTTAAATAAATGGTGCTATAAATGATAATCCAGTTATCTACATTTATTTTCTAAATCTGAAGTTGCTACAATATGTGGATATCATTCAGCATGCATGTAATGCTCGAATACTTTGTATTACACTCATCAGCATCATTTTTCCTTATTCTGTAGTCCTGTGCTGTGGTTTAAATAGTTCATACCTGTAAGATGACATTCTTTCTTTGTTTGTTTGGCAGTATGATGAAGACAAAGCACGTATAAAGGATATTTTGAAGCAGGAAAAGGTAGGCTTGTGTGACTTCTCCATTAAATAATCTATTTGGGTGCTTACATTTGGAGCCTTAACATGCTTTTCGATTCTGTTCCTAGGTAACAATTGCATCAACATGGACATTTGAAGCCTTCAATTCCTCTATTAAGGAGAGCATTAGTTCCGTCTTGATATCGGATATTAATTTGCAGGTATCAATTTTCACTACTTTCTGTCTCGAGCAATGATTTAATTCTGTTGTTGGAGAATCTGGGTTCTCTAATTTTTGAAGGCCAAAATTTTCTCACTGGTGGATCTTGGGAGATACTCGAGTTTTGACAAAAATCCTTTTGTTAATACCTTCTTTTTGTATTGTTCTCAGTTCACATTTAATTAATGCTGGTCAGGGAGTTTCCTCTTTGAGAGATTTTAATGGTTTAATATGTTAAAATTTGTCTCACAAACTATCTTGTCTCATGCAATATGAGTTTCTGGTTTTCCTGTCTTTTAAAGCACTACGTTTTGGTACATTGTGTGATTAATGCTTCTCGAAAATCTTTCTCAGTAGGTTTTGGGGCTAAAATCAAAGTTGGTAAAAGGATGATAGAAGGTTATTCACATCATGAGTTTGAGCACGAGACAGAAATTTTATACGGATGTATTTTTATTGTTTATGATGCATACACTTGCAGATACACACACCAAATAATTGAAAACTCTTCCACCATTTGATTTGCAGATACTGCACATTCTAAATCTAATTTTCTGTGCTATCCCCTGGCTCTAGCAATGAATGCCAGCTAAATTATCCGAGGAAGCAGAGGGGGAAAGAAACATAAGTAATGAACTCCATGCCTCCATGGGGACTTACTGTATACCGTAGGAGCTATTACAACTGCTGAAACTTCATTATTATTATTATTTCCATAATAATAATAATAAAAATAATAATTATTATTATTTAATTGAAGTTCATTACGCAGCCTGCCAATATCTTAGCTGCTTCCCCAGTTGATCTTCTTCTCTCTCTTCTTTGGTTCCCCATCCATTTTCCTCTAGCTTTCTACTCGACTTCCTTCTGTATCCAAGATATGGGACTTCAGATAACTTGCCAGACAACATGGTGAATGATTAAATCTATTGATTATCCTAAAGTATTATAGTGATTTTCCGAGTTCAAGCCTTGAACCCTTCGGAAAAATTTTAATTTTCTGCATTTTGGAATTGCCTTTCTTTTCGATATCCACACTTTAAGTTATGGCTCAAATGTTATTACATGGTTTAAGTCTACAATTTTGCTCTGGTACTTGAGCTAAGTAGTAATGTTTGGTTGTTGCATTGGTAATTTCTAAGTGCTGATGTGAAATTGCAGCTTATATATGAGGATCTAATTGATAGAGCTAAAGAGAAAGAAGAGAAAGAGGCTAAGAAGCGTAAACGCCTCGCTAAAGATTTCACTGATAAATTAAGCACGATCAAGGTATGTGAAATGTACTTGAGAATGGAAGAATGGTATGATTGTGTTTTTTGTTGTTTCAGTTACGTTTCTTACTAGCTGTCGCCTAATTTGTTATTTTGTTTACTTTTTTAGGAAATAAATGTGCTTTCTACTTGGGAGGAATGCAAACAACTTGTTGAGGATAGCTCAGAGTACAGGTAAAAGTTATTCTTAATTGGAGAAGACAAGTGTTGCAAATTGTTCGCAGAATTGTGAATATCCAGTGTGCTAAAGTTTGTTCTCATACTGTCTTGCATTTTTGTAGGTCCTTGGGAGAAGAAAGCTTCTGCAGGGAGATATTTGATGAATATATATCACGCTTGCAAGATAAAGCGAAAGAAAAGGAGCGCAAGCGCGAGGAAGAAAAGGTAATGAAAAATCTGATGCATTGCTAAGCTGTTTTGATCTCCTATGTTGAGTTGATATGGCTGAACATAATGGTAGAATCAGTTTATATGTTACGAGCTGAACTTCTTTCTATTATCTTCAGGGATAATTTTTTTTTAGCACACTTTGAATTGAGAACTTCATTATAGTTGAAAATCTTTTTGTGGGGGTTATTTCATATAATGTTCCAGCAATTGGGTGTCATATCATTATCTCCTTGGATGCATGTGTTACATCTGTGAATAGATTGAAATAAGTCCTGTCAAGCTGTGTAGCAATGTTTTGTATTTATTTAGGTGTTTGGATAATCATCAAGTTCTTGTCTGAATTATTCGATTTATTGTTACGTTGATGTGCCTTGTCCTTGGTGTGTGTTCCGTGTGAGAGATTCCTTCTGTTATGGTTGTTCTTCCAAGTTGCTTGAAATGTCTGATAGGAAATCCTTTTGTTGCATTGTGTGTTTGTTTTGGCCTCTTGCGTTTGTACTCTGAACTGGGTCATCTTCATGCTTTGTGTTGTCAGGCGCACTCTCTTTTTGGTATTCATAAAATCCCTCCACACAGTTGTGTAAGGAAAGTGCTAATGGTTTAAGAACCCTTGATTGGCGGCTGAAGCATATTTGGCCAGCTATTTAATAATGCCCTATGTTGATAGGTCTAGGGGTCTAAGTTTGTACATATAGGTGGAAATATAATACTTGTTCTTTTGACGACCAATTTAGATATTCCCTTATGGTTTATGGTCTATGATGTTGAATCTTCACGTAATCAATTTTGTGGGGATTGTACAGTCATTTGTTCCTATTTGTATGCCACTCCACAGGCCAAAAAGGAGAGAGACCGGGAGGAGAAAGAGAAGAGAAAAGATAAAGAGAGAAGGGAAAAAGAGAGAGAGAAAGATAGGGACAAAGAAAAGGATCGCGAGAGAGAAAAAGAGAAGGGGAAAGATGAAGATATTGAGGATGTGGATGGTGTAGAAAGTCAGGGACACAAAGATGACAGAAAAAGGAAAAGGACAAAGATAGGAAACATAGAAAGCGGCATCAGAGCACAGCTGATGATGTCAGTTCTGATAAAGAAGACAAAGAGGAGACTAAGAAGTCGCGTAGACATGGCAGTGACCGTAAAAAGTCAAGAAAGGTATTTTTAAATCACTGTTAACTTTTTATTCTTTTCCATTACTGCATGGTATGCTGCAATATTGTGATAGTCTTGTGATGTTCTCCTTCAGCATGCATATTCACCTGAATCTGATAGCGAAAGTAGGCATAAAAAACATAAAAGGGATCGCGATGGTTCTCGACGAAGTGGTGGTAATGAGGAGCTTGAAGACGGTGAACTTGGTGAGGATGGGGAGATCCAATAGTTGTGTCCATTCATTTTTACGGTCCTCTCAACTAGATCAGTTTACGACTGTTTTGCAACGACTAGATTAATCCTTGCTACCTGCCGGCCTTTCGGTTACGTGAATCTCGAAAAAATGTCTTGCTTCTAGTTATGTAGGCTGCCTTTGGAGTTGTTTACCATCTCTTAGTTGTAATTTTTGTTGGCTCAACTTTTTGAGTTGACATTGTATTTGTGTATATCACCAGTGAATTTTATGCTGAAAATTTTGACCCAGTTTGAGGATTATCTGATGGGTATAGCATTTGTTCGAGATACCAGACAGTGAAGATGCTGCCAGCGTTAATGTTTTCACCATCTTCCTGACCAGATAGTTTTCTTGCTATTAACCAGTCTTTAAATTTCAGTTTCTGGTGAAAATTGAAATTTATTCGGATGAATGGTGAATTATTAATTCTTAGGGTTGAAAATTATATTTTGAGTGAAAAATGGTAATATGCAAATATTGTTACACTCGCACATCAATATAGTGTAGTCCTTAGCTATGGTATTGTTATAATATTGTTATGGCCTTTTGCCCTGATTGTAATATGAAACTACGTTGTACTTTTTATGTTTTTATTTTTCACTTCAGAGTTAGTCAGTTAAAATTATTTTTTAAATCAGTCAATTTTGATTTACTCTCACAATAAGTGCATCTTGTATGGGCATCTAATTATTATACAACTTACATTTTTAAGACATTCAAGGCGTAGGTAAATTTGTCAGGTACGCCATTAAATTCTCCTTAATTCATACGAAATAATCATCTCAAACTGCTTATAATCTGAAATGCAGCAGTAATTAATTAATTATTCACAACTTGGAGAAAGAAGCGATTTCGTTTTCTTGTATGGCATAATTCCTGTACTTACGAAGAAAAAATGCATCTGGTCATAAAATCTTATGCTTTTTTTGGACATATTTGATAATGAATTTGACATATAAGATGTTTAATGCTTTAAGTGGGTAAGTCTTGTAGTTTGGTATTTTGTTAGTGTTTTGGTATGCTATTTTCTTAATTTAAATTCTTTAAAAATATGTATGTTTAATTTGTATGTGTAACATGGTATTAAGGATACAAAAATTTGATTTTGTCCCTATGGAATGTTATTTTTTAGTAATTTCATATGTCAATTTTAGGAATAAGATTGATAATATACAAGAGTTAATTGAAATGCATAATTTGAAATGTTAAAACTCATCTTCTAGGTGAGATTGTTATACCGTATTATATGATATTTATAATGCAAGTTGGATTACAATTGATCAGCTCATAAGAAATTCGAAGTTGGATTACAATTGATCGACTCATAAGAAATTCGACGAGAAATTAAATGCGTTTAAAGTTATATTTCAAGTGTCCAAATACCTTATAAGCATGTATAAAAAATATCCTTTATCTAATATTATGCAATATACAGTTTGATGCCTTGTATTTATTTCTTTTGTAACATTTATCCCCATATATTATAGAAAACATCAATTACCCTTCTAAACTAATTGACCTGAATTTTAATGACAAAATTGCCCTTTATTTTGTAACATGAATGTTGTCTTACTATCTTAATATTAATATTGTTGGAAATGAGTGATTTTAATTTTTTCTTAGTAAATTATATTTTGAGAATGTCAAATAATTTTTTAAATTATAAATGTTCATTACATCAATTAAAATATGTATATCATAAAAAAAAATAATTAACTAAAATATAATATAAATAATATGCATCTATCCCACATTTGCATAATTCTTGAGGCAGTTGAAACATCAATATCATCAATTAATTTCCATCGGACTTTTCAAGAAACTGTATGTATGATTAGATGTTTGAATGGGAAATATTGCTCTGTAGGTTTTATTATTGATTTCTGGAAATGCCATTTTCTCTTTTTCTGTATCTTTTCGATATTTATTTATTTTTTTGGCGCAGATTGAAAAGTTTTTGGGGGTATTGAGCTTCAAAAGACAAAAGTTGGTGTTGAGAAAATTTATTTGTTTTTACTTACTTTGGAACTCATAATTAAGTGAGTCCTATGAAAAGGTCTAAAATATGGCATGTACCACCCCCCCCCCCCTCCCCCCCCTCCAATAAATTATTCTCATAAATGAGAAAAACAAACACATTTCAGATTGAAAAAAACCTTTTGGAGGAATGAGTCCTAACACATCCACTAATTAATGACTAATGCATTAGTAAACTATTAGGTTTCGCTAATCAGAAATTGATGAACTCAGAATTTCTTGAAAGTCCTTAGCTTTTTCCGACCAAAAAGGCATAAGAGCCTTTTCCTTTATGTTCGGTGGAAATCACATATTATGCCATAGTTCTTGTTCCCAAAATAGCTAATTGTGTTATGCTACAAGTCTAAGTTTCAAAAGAAAAAATGGATGAAATTGGGTTAGACGCCATGTTTATTGTTCGCATTATTAGCTTAATCACCTTTACTTAATCTAAAACGCTGCAGAGTTTACAAGAAATAAAAGGATGTATGATGCTCTAAAATCGTCGAAAACTCGGATTATTAATCACATAAACTCCTATTTCAACCCAAAAAAAGGTAGTTATAATACAAAATTTTAGAATGTTACAACTCTTTCATAACATCCTCCAAAATAGCATTACCAACCTTCATTGAAATTTCCATCTTTTGCTTCTCATAATTAGCAGCCCATTCTTCAGCAGTAGCCATGAAATCGTCATGCACAAGATGAATTATATTAGTTTCATCTATTGATTCTTGGCTCCAAATCCACACATTTTCACACACACGTTTCCTCAGCTCCTCAGTTCCCAAGATTCTATCTTTTTTCCTGTGGGCTTGTATGACTTCTTTCGCACAATCTATCAGCAATTGCTTCGTTTCCAACAAGGCCCTCTTGTTTCTAATATACTGAGAAGACGTATTTGGAGCCGCATTTGGTTGAAATTCTTGAAAAGTACTGTAATGTTTTGTTGGCTGCTTCATCTTGCATTGTGGTATATTTGAGGTTGAGGATTCCCCTTGTGCCGCTGTCGTGAAATTGTATTGTTTTGCTGAAGATGTTGTGGTTGATATGATACAATCTTGGAGAAAGAAAACATGATATATATGACATATATATATATATATATATACACACACAGGTGTATATATTTTGAACTTACTGTAATGAAGTGGTGAAATCTCATCTGATTCAGTTTCTTCCAAGACTGAGACAGGGCTGAGTTGCTTGCTATCTTCCACAGCTTTCCATTTCAATTTTCTATCTGCATCAACCTGTTAGCTTCATGAACATCAAATGTGAATCAATAAAACCAACTTCAAAAAGTTCAAATATATATATATATATATATATATGTATGTATGTATCATGAACTACCCAATTGATCAATAAGACTCCATTTTACCTCTTCCTCCAACAAATCTTCTTGAAAATGTGTATTTCCCACATCTCTTGCTTTGCACGAGTCGAACACATTCGCACTGTTTGGTGAGGAAAATCTATCCTCAGCTGCATTCTTGATTTTCTGATTATTGTTAGCCAACACGAATTGGCTGAACAAATCTTTAAGAAATTTTGAGCAGCTCGAGACGACGTGCCGTCTCTTCTTCAGGCCTGAGCTCTTCAAGAACTTAGCAGAACTCGAGGTGGATCTTGCATTAAGAGTTGTACCTCTGTGGTAGCCTCTTTCAAGAAGGTACACCTCCAATGCAAATTGCTCTTGTGGCTCTTGGAGAAATTGTCCAAGCAATTTGGGCATGGTTCAGAAAAAAGGGCTGTGAGGAAGTTTTAAAGTTAGTTAGTTTGATGAATTGAATTTTTTTTGTAAGAGAATAATAAAGTTTGTGAATTTCAAGAATGAGCTAGGGGGCTTGTGTTGAGGACAACAGATAAGGAGGATTTGGTACAGTGTGTAATTATGAAGGAGGACAATGGATTTCTGTTCAGTTTGGGACTGATCATTGGCAGGGGATTGGAGACTATAAAGCTCAGGGACATAAATTTGATGGATGGGCCTATACATATATGTTACTTTCTCAGCTTTTTTGGCTTTCTAATGTGACAAAGCAGGAGATACTATTAGACTATAGCCTATAGGGACATAAAGTTTAAAAACATGAAGTTGTTTTCTAGACTCATGCTTGCTTGCTGTCTTCTTTTGTTAGGCCGATTCGGGTGGAGGCTTGCCCTACTGTAAATTCGGAAAGAGTCAAAAATTTTAATTCAGAACAAATGAGATATGGATTTTTTCAAAATGTAGTATGTGTTCTTATTACTCTAATAAAGAGAATTTTTTTGAATCTAAAATGAGAATGCATATATTGTATGGTTTTATATAAGTTTGAGGGACGACTGGTCGACTGTTCATACTAGTCCTCCTAATCTCGTCTCTTCCCTAACTATAAAGATTTAAAATTCAAATAGTATGTTCGTAGTTGGTGTATTGTCACATGCAAATGCTTTCTCGGTTGATTTCTGCAGTGTGAGAAGGTGGGTTTAATTTGCGTATGAATAACAACTGGTGAACAAGGATGCTATTGACTGATTGTGTCATCTAAAAGCTTAAAGTGTTGAAAGAAGAGATATGAAATATTTAATATCTACAACACCCTCCTACGTGCAAAAAATATTCATTTCTTTGGATGACAGTGAGATTTGAAAGTAGGGTGTCTTTCTAGTATTTGATAGCATATTAAATGACCATTTCATATAAAAACTTAAATTTATCCTCTTATGTAGAAGTTTTTGTTAGAAAAATAAATATTAAATATTTGTAATAGATGCATCCACGTGTTATTCTGTTTTAGCTCAAAATATGAGTCCTAATAGCACTAGCATTTATAACTTTTTGAGACACCATAATTCCCAATTGGCTTTCATGACCAAATCAATCACATAAATCAATCACATGAGGCAATGGAGCTCAATCTTTGTCTCACTTGTTCGAATCTTGGTATAAAATTGCACAGGTACATAATCTGTTATTTGTGAGTTCAGTGGTCCCCTAAAATTTTGGCCATTTCATAATGGTACCATCATCAGAGATAACATGGCATTGATAAAAACAGTGCCAGAATTCAATTCTGAATACTCTGTGGTAGGTGACCCATTCCTATATCTCTTGATCTCATCTTTCAAATTGGAATTCTTACTAATTTAGGTTGTCCATTACTTAGCCACTCAAGAATAAGAAGCTAGAGTAAAAAGGTAAATTGCATGTCTTTGGGCCTCAATCTTGGTGTTATCATACAACCTTCATGGTAGAGGCTTAACGATTTTTCGAGCACCTTGAACTTATAATGTAGGGAACTAAGATCAAACGTTTCTCGTGAAAAATGTGTAACTTGAGAGGATAAAACCTGCAAAAACAGAGATTATTCAATGAATTAAGTCAGTGCTAAAGTATCCATTCGAGCGTGACAAAATTATAGAGAATCATGTGTGAACGTATATAGCATGAAAGAGTTGATTACCTTTCACCTTTTGAGGCCTCAGAGTTAGGAGGACGGACATCTCCGTGGCTCAACCATTTCTGAAATTAGTGTAGATAGTTGGAGATTTGTTGAGATAAAAGTGGTAGGATTTTGATAAGCAGGCTTGTAACTATCCCCATATCACTTTGATTTTGTCAAAATTATATGCTTTGGCAACAGGTGAGCTCCGGGCATACTTTTAAGAACAAGATGTCTAGGGCCAAGAAATCCTATTTGGACTCCGTTTTTTCATCAATTAATTTCAGGCTTATTGCTAGTATCAATAATTATGAAATATATTGAAAAACTGACCTTCTTTGAAATTAGAAATCTCAAAATACAGAAAAAAAGGACATTATATTAATGCTGAATCTTGAAATAAGGAGTTCAATAAGTTCTTAATTCTTTCACAAGATAATCCAAGGCTTTGTCCCTATTTATCTTTTTATTAATTTTCATTTGGAAGTAGGATAAACTCGTTGGAAATCAGAAAGTGTGTGATTTCAAAGTAGTAATAGATAGGTCGAGGCAAGGTACTATTTATTTTTAAGACTAATTTGTACAGTACAAGTGTCATAGGTTTTTGACAATCGTCTCCTAAAATACAATGACTGACTTTTTTGAAATAGTAACACTATAAATGTTAAGGCATATCAAATGTAAAGTATTTAGAACTCTCTAGACTAAGAAACCATAAAATGATTTTTTTGTTATATGTCATTGTGGTGGAATGAGGGATTATCTATAATAGTTCGAAGTTCGTGACTTTTCGTCAAATAGGCATAAACTTTAGGATCGCATTTGTTTATTAAATCCTGTTGTAGATTCGTTGAATTTAGATGCACCCATTCAATGTTTCCATTCACCTAATATACTGAATTTGGATATATATATATATATATATATATATATATATATATATACCCTTTGATTGGATTATAAAAATTTAATTGTAAACATTAAATTTTCCAACAAAACTTATTGCACAAGATTACTCCTTCCAGATCAAAAGTTACAATCAACTAACATTTATAGTTCTAAATGCATTGACCCCTTGTTCTACATCACTTTAATTGTCCTCAATGAATTTTAAAGAGGGTACCACTAAAAACAACGTAAGAGTTACATGTATAATAGCAACAGTTCGGATCTTCTGTTACATAATCATGTTACATCTTCTGTTGCACTTATTAATATACGCCACGTGTATTCGTAAGCGGTCGAGATAAAAAAAGAGAAAAACTGATGATATGAAAAAAAAAATATAAAGATATCAAAACTGATGATAGGCAATCGTTAGTTGCCTATCAAAACATTTACCCCATAAATGATATCAATATCTTTTTTTCAAATCAATAAAGGCTAACGGTGATACATCCAATGAGGCTTCTTCAATCAAGAAAACTAAAATAACGGGATTTATATATATATATATATATATATTATTATCTAGCCCCATGTGGGCGTTGCTTCTTTTCGTTTCTTTTTTTTTTTTTTTATATTATTATTATTATTATTATTATTATATATATTATTATTATCTAGCCCCATGTGGGCGTTGCTTCTTTTCGTTTCTTGTTTTTTATATTATTATTATTATTATTGTTATTATTATTATTATTATTATTATTATCATCATCATCATCATCATCATCTTTTTTTTTGGTTCAAAAGGTGGTCAATCAATCTAACATAAATTATGAATGGAAGTCTTCTTTGTCCTCTTTCTTGTTACAAATTGTGGTAGAAAGTGATTTAAGTACTTTGTGAGTAAGACCATATTTGGTACATTAGATTTAATTTTCATTACACTAGGAAACCAACAAGTTATAAGTTTCATGAGAAAAATTGAGAAATTATAATGTTAAGGTGTAAATGTATTGTCACACAATTTGATTTTCTAAGGACAATCAGACGGTTGTATTAATTAAGTTTATCTACCTATCTTATCTACTCGAGCCTCCATCGCCAAGACTCAGATTGTGAGTACTAAAAGTTCTTAGTTACTTCTCAAACTTATACCAAACATAATGTTACAATGACAACCCCTCTAAAATACCCAAATTACCAACTTCCTCTTGATCTTTTACAGTTACAGTGACCCCCCTTCAAGTATCATTGTTTAACAAACTGCTCACTCTGTCAGAAGCTTTACGAAAAATATTATTTAAATATTCCTGGACACCAAAGCGCAAACTTCATTTTCAAAAATTTGGTATTTTTATTATTTTTTTAATTATTTTTAGTTAAGAGAGATTAGGTCATTTATAATTATGCAAACTTAGAGGGGAGGAAATTGTAATTAAAAAAAAACTTGAGGGGAAGCTAGTAATCTCTAGATATTTTTTGGGGTTGTAAGTGCAATTAATCCTTCTAATTCTTGGACCATTGTTTGATCAAGCTCCACGTCGAGTTGAAAAAGATCGATACATTAAAAAAGGGGAGGTTGGAGATTATGTGATACAGTAGAAACATTCCCTGAGCAGGTAAAAATGATCATAAATGAGGGGTTGCTGGTTGGATAGGCCATGTTATGGGCACAAGAGGTGCTCTTGTCATGATATAAACAACACAGCCATAAATTGTGGTCCTAAGCTTCGCAGTGCACTTATTAAATTGAAATACATACAACCAAATCATGTTACTTTTAAACAGTGACATTTCTCAGAAGCTTTGATGAAAGACACAGTCGTGAAAGTTACTTCCCCATAAGGTCCATAACAAAACACACACACACACACACACACACAGAGCAAGCGCCTTTAGACTTAAAAAACTGGTACTAGTGAATTTCATCTTTTACTAACGGATATCTCTGAAAAGTATTTAATCCACAATGAACTGATTTTTATTTGAAAATGATATTTACGACTACTCTAGAGATTAGAGGGCATTTTCGATGTCACATAATACCTAGTAATACATGTCAATATTGTTGAGAAATGAAAAGTTTAATCTTAATTTTTGAGAAGTCAAAGAGCTATTCATGGTAGTGGCAAAAAACGGTCGGGAGTTACAAAAGTTATTTTATATAATTAAGTTTGTAACATATGCAATTAGTATTCTAAGAGTCATGTCATGTATTAGGAGACTAGTATAAATAGTGGTCATGTATTAGGCATTTTGTATGGAGTGTGTGTAGTGAAAGTGAATGTGAGTTAGTGAAAGAGTTAGGAGAGTAAAAGAGTTGTAAGAGTGTTTATTTTCTAGTGAAGTTTGAGTGAAATAGAAGTGTCGATTGAGTAGAGTAAATTGTGTGTTCTCCTCTCCACTTCCCCTCTCCTAAATTTGAGTATTTTTCTACACCACCCCACCACGTTTCTGCAACAAATATTGAGTCACTCTTGATTGGGATTACTAAATGCACGAGCCTTCCGTAAATTCTCTGGGGCACGGTGTAATACATCATATTGTGAAAGTTAGGGATATTGGGAGCCTTGGATTATTGTAGTTGGATTGTTAATTTACCGTTTGGTCCATAAACAATGACATCATTTTTACAGTTCTATTTATCTAGGGTCATTTTAGTCATTTGCTACAATGTGCAGCATCCAATGCTCAGAAATCACATAAAGTCCGATATCGTTTAAGCATTTTTGATGGATTATAATGTTCGACATTGATATACGGATATTCATAACTTGAAATAAGGGAGTCGAATGTCGAATTAGATAACTCGAACTGTTAAATATCCAAATCACCTTATTATTATTTCTAGAAAATTTTATGCCATTTCTAATTTTATTACCATATATTTTTTAAAGTTTTAAATACTCATATTTTAAATGATATGAGAACAAATATAATGCATGACTTGAATTTGTATTTTTGATCTTGTAATCAAGATATTCATGTTCACTTTTTTTTTTTTTTAAATTTGGAAATATGTTTTCTTTTGGTTTTAATTTTTTAGTTATTCTTTATTGTTAATCGACTGGATTTTTTATCGTTTTCTCACATTTTTATTGGACTCGAGTTTGGATGGGCATGCATGTTAAGATATCTTGTAGGATCTCGAGTTGAATTCATTTGTCGGAATATATAATCATATCCTAATTCAGATTTGCTCCGAATCCCACCCATTTATAGCCCTAACTAGACCTCCTTGTGTGTTCTTCAATTCACACACTGAAATCAATTGTCATTTTAAGTACGAGTAAAAACCTCAAACTTCTATTTATTAGCTCATTGCGCCCTAGGGTCAATGTCCAATACAAAGAAGGTAATTTCACTATTTTACTCGTCTTGCAGAATATCTGAATTGCACGACTTCATACAGCGTTCTCAGTCCCAAGTTTCATTTCACAGGGTTAATAGGATCAATTTATTTTGTACATAGTTATAATTGCCAATTTATTTTATTACAGGGTGAAATATGCTAATTTAATTTACTTATATTAGAAGGGTAGAAATGTCATTTCTTTTGCCTATAAAGTATAAACAGGACAATCTCCACAAAGACAAGATTTTTTACGCTAGTTCAAATATCACGTGATTTAATGTGTTAATTAGAACTTCGAAGTTCTGCAGAGTAATGTGTGTATTATAATACACACACACACACACACACATATTATATATATATATACATACATGTATGTATGTATATAATACTGACACAAAGATGAGAAATCACGACATATATAAGAGAAGTACTTGTATGTTCTTTATTAATGTTTTAGTACATGATGAATGATGCTATTTTAAAAGAAAAAGGTTGGTTCAAGGGCGGTGTGGTGGGGTTTTTCCCTGTGTGTAGATATAATCAATGTGGGCATCCAATGCCTCGTCCATCAAACACTCTCTCCCATTACACTTCTCGTCTACTTCAACCGCCATGGGCCTCGCCTCTTCATCCTATTCATCACAACAGAGAATAAGAAAATAGCAATAATAATAAAGAATTATATATGTCTTTTATGGTTATAATGATGGAAAGAGCCCTAGGGAGCTGAAGGGCATTTAAAATTTCTGATTAAAATTGTGAAGAATTGTGTCTATATATATTAATGATATGTCACAATGTTATTACTACAAGAAAATACCTTTTTCACTAATGAAAAATTTATGATCGAGAGATTTTATCACAAATTTAAGTATTTGTGATGGATTGATGAGTGACAAAATTTAATGTAAACAAAATTACAGAAATAATCAGTAAGACATTTACTAACAAAATTGTTATAGTTAGATAAAATCAGTCACACAAACTAAATTTATAGTGTAATATTGATTCGTCGCTTAAGGGGGTGGGGTGCGCATTCTAGTAATGTGTGCACGATTTAGGTCATTGTGTAAGTGTCGTACCAATAACTTTGATAACAATTAATTAAAATTTTGTGATAAAATCAAGTTTATAGACAGGAGAGAGGAATTTTCTTTCCTTTTCTTTTCTTTTCTTTTTTTTCATACATGAAGAATGTTGTATATGATATTACTTTGAGCAATTACAAAACGATCGAGAAGTGAGAGTTAAATCTTGAGACAAATTATTTACACACTCCACTGTGTATTTTATATCTAAAACTCACCTTGAGTGAGGTTTTCACCATAGATTGATCAGGGCGAGAGGCATGTGCCAAACAGAATAAAAGACTGAAAATGACAAAGAGGTTCATAAACTTTTGCTCCATTTTCTTTTTTTCGCAATTAATTTCTTGTTAGAATGAGAATAGTTGATCTGTTGCTGGCCACTGTGAATAGGGTTTATTTATAGGGAAAAATGGGAACAAAAGATGTATGGACGCACTTATTCAAAAAATATAAAAACAAAAGAAATTTATATCTGAACTTTTCCCTTTTTTTCTTTTGTGGTATCTCAATTAATTATATAAAGCACCAACACCCTCTAATAATTAATGGTATCTTTGCCCTGGTCTGGCTTTTAAATTTTTCTTTCCTCTTTTCTCTTCACAATTTAATCTCTCCTATCTCTTCTCTCTCCTCAACTACTCAACTTTTCTTTTCTCATTATATCCAACATAATCCTATATTCTTTTTCCTATTTATTTTTAATTATATAATTAAATCTTGTTTAAATTTTTTTTATAATTATAGTGATAAAAATTGACATTATATATATTAAATTTAAATATATAATTAAAATATATTTTATTTTTATTTTGCACACACATCGAGTGTGTACTTATTGCTAGTGTCAATTAATTATTACTAGTATTGGGCACACTCAATGTGTGTGTAAAATAAAAATGAGATGTAATCTAGTGAAATGACTAAATTTAAAATGAAGTTTTTTTTTAAAATTTGTATAAAAGTGTATATATTAACTATTTTTATTAATTATACTATCTTTTCAACTATGTTTTATGATAAGTGAAAAATCAAAATTAAAGTAAGATTAAATTTTATAATTAAAAAAAAGGTAGAAAATGGAATAAAATAAATTCTAAAAAAAGGATGTGAGAGAGGAGAGAGGGAAGAGAATAGAAAAGAAAAATTAGAAGTACATTAGAGATATGAAAGAGAGAATAATAACTAAAAATTTTATATTTATAGTTACTTTATAGTAAAAGTATTTTAGAAAGTTCAAAACCACACACCAAATAAAACGTTGAAAGGGTTCTCATTTAATAGCTATATCTTTTTATAAAGTGCCAATATCTTCTAATAACTGTTTGGTGTCTGACTTTTTTTTTTTGCTTCTCTCCTATTTTCTCTCATTCTCTCTCCTCATTTCAATGTGATACATTATTTCTCTTTATTTTTTTTTCTTTCTAATCTCTCGTATCTTTATCCTCAATATTTAGTTTACTTTTTTTTAATTTTTATAATAATAAAATTTAATTTAATTTATAGTCTTTTTTTTATAATATATACATTCAATTTTCAATTTTTTTATTTTTCATAATATATAAAATTATAAATATATTAAACATGCGATCAAGATATATTTGATTTTTATTTTGTACATGCATAGAGTGTGCTACACTTGATAGTATAGTATAGATAAGTAATGTTGCCTAAATCTAATTAAAGAAATATAATGCTCACGTAACATCTTACGTCCTGCAATCTTGGTCAATTTCAATACTTTGAAAATCACTTTTAAATCTATCAAGTAAAATTTAAAATTTAGTTTTCCAAAACTTATCCAGGAGAGATGTGCACCGCATGTGGGTATTTTAGCTTAAAGTTTTACAAGGATTTTTTTTTTTTTTAAAATTCATGTCGGACTAGATATCATAGTCACTTATGTTTAGAATGTGTTACAACATAGTCAATAATTAAGTTCAAAATTATTGCACTGCAAAATTGATTGGGTTCTAAATTTTCTCTCCAAATCGCATCAATACTAGTTACATATATTAAATATACTAGCATGTACTACGTACTATGCATAAAAATTCTAATTTATTGTACTGCATAAAAGATAAAACATACTATTCATGTAAAATAATATTTACTTTAAATAATTTTGAATGTAGTAATGATCAAAAAAATAATACTATTTTACTCATATTTAAAAAATAAAATTTTGCCGTGCCAAAAAAAATCATATCAAAAAAAAAAAAAAAAAACTAAAATCTAAATATATGATCCGAACTAAAGTTATAACTAATTCTTTTTGGATATTATAAATGTGAAATTATGATCTACTCTAAGTTAATAGACCAAAATATAATTAAGTTTATCCACATTGAAAGATGTGACACTATATATATATTTTATGTACCTAAACATATATGGATGTGAATCATAGTAAAATAAATTAAAATTATATTGAGTTTACAAAAAAAATTATAAATACAAATAAAATAATAATTAAATTATGAAAGACCAAATACTCTTGGCATTGATTATTATAAAATTTTAAAACCCACATGTATAACTAAAAAACTAATTAAACCATGTAAAGAGAGCTTACAAATAAAAGAATCTAATGTGTTGTACACATTTTGAAAGTATGATAAAATTATACATAAATGCAAAATAAATAAATTTCTTATATCCCACATGACAAGTGAGAAAAAAAAGAAAAAAAATTAATAAAAACTTAAAAAATAACATGCCATCAAAAAATCATAAGAAACAAAAAATCATCAAGAAGTTGTAATGAAGAAGCTCTTCAAATTTAATTCATAAATGGGCACACCAAACCTTTCAAAATATCAATAACCATAAGCAGAAAAAGAAATATAAAAAGAATTAAAAATTAAAGAATAGAAATAAAGTATTAATCAAATACTACTTACATATGCGTGCCGCCATAGGAAACATAAACAAAAGAATACAAAAAAAAGTTTAAAAAATAATTAGAATGTGATTGATCAAATATGAAATTAAAGAAAGATAAAAAAAAACATTAGAAACTTCAAAACATAGCTATTGGGAACTTTAAGATATCATAGTATCATCTCAAAGGAACAACAAAAGTTCAATCATCTAAATGGATAAATTAATTAGTACCCCAAAACACAAAGAGATGGTACATGAATAAATTAATTATATTAAGTCTACAACTATAAAACATCACCATGGTCATATATGAAAAATAAAATGTAAGAAAAAATAAATCAATTAGATGATAGAAATTAAACTATATATAAAGGAACATATATATATATATATATATATTTGATAGAGCTTATAAAAAAGTTATCACATCAAATTGATAATCAAGCAACACCAATCATATGGTTGCTTGCTTTGACACCATATGACGAATACGGTAAACTCCCACTTTCATATTTGTTCGAATTCTACCAAGTCCAAAAATAGAACATGCCTCATGTGTACTCTTGAGAATTTGTTGCGTACATATATGACCTTTGGGTCCATTGTTTTCCACATATTTTGGCCACCTAATCCTGCTAATATTGGCAAAAACACAAAAATACACAAAAAAAAAAAAGAAAAAGAAAAAAGAAAAAAGAAAAAAGAAAAAAAGAGAAAATTGCATACAAAATAATCTTAGAAACAATTATGTTCGGATCTCCTTCTACAGCCTCCATCAAAATCTTTCACTCTAAACTTGCATCTCTTGTAGAAGAACGTGTAAATAAAAGAATAAGGGAAAATAAGAGAAGATGGTGTAAATAAGCTATTCTTCATACTCCAAAGTATGTTGGATGGCGTGAACATTTTGAATCTTATTTCATATCTCAATTCATCTTCTAATGTTTATTTTAATTATAGAACCCCTTATTTAGTAAAAATCAAAAATCGTAGAAAAGTGAGAGTATGTACTTGGACATGTTAATGAATGAGTAAATGATGAGTCAGAATTAACCACATTGCTATGTATATATATCTATACACACACACACACACACACACACACACACATATATATATATGTAAGTATTGATATGTCTAAATTTTTCTCTTTATTTAACTTAAACTCTTGGATTCATTAATCACTTTGAAAATTGCTCTAAACTTCATTAGTCATATTTAATCATTCGATATTTTAAATACATCTAACCATTCAATACAAAATTATTCATGGACTAAAATTTAGTATATTATATCATGCATGCTGAAATCTTAAGAAGTTGTGCATGAACTTGATTTGAGTATAAGTTGCATTATATCTATTAGATTCATGGTCTCTATAAATTTAGTATTTATGCTTTTTTTTTTCAAAAAAATTATTGTTATGGGTTTATTTTTTAATACTAATTTAAATATTCTACTAGTATTAGAAGATGATATTTTTTCTTACTTTTGTCTAATTATTTCTTTTTATTATTTAGAACCACTAAACTGTCTTGGATTTAAAAAAAACTACATACGGTAATTCGATTTGAGCATGTCCAAAAAAATCAAAACCGAACTGCAATCACCCCTAGTGAAAGTTAGGAATATTGGGAGCCTTGGAGACCATCATTGTAGCTGAATTTATTTTCCATTTCGTCCATAAATAGGGACATCATTTTTATAGTTCTATTTATTCAAGGTCATTTTAGTCATTTGTCGCAATGCGCCGCATTTGATACTCTAAATCACAAAAGTATGTTATGTGGATAACTATTGTACAATACTTAACAATTTTATAAATCACACGTGTATATCAAATACTCCTCACACCTTATATATATATATATATCACTAATATACTCAATATTCGTCAGTATCATATCTTAAATCAGAAAATGCCCTATATATATTGACACTCAAGTTTAATTTCCTGTGGTTAATTTGCACGCCTATCAATTTGAAGCTTTGTTAAGAAGATCCATTTATATATGACTGCAACAGATCATTTATATAATGCCTTTTGTTCGTATGCTTTTCTTTCATATAAAGGTAATACATGAAAATTTCTAATATTTTAAAAACTAACTAAAACTTGTCAAATGCTGAATTTTTTTTTTCAAGGATAACAAAATGGGTTAAGAATACTCAAATTGCGAAACTAACATTAAGAAGTTTTTCAGTTGTACGAGGATTCTTGAGAACGAATTTGTTGATAATATGGGAAGAGATGATGGAGTTATGGTTTTAGTTGGGAAGGATCTTCCTGAAAATCATAAACCGTAACTTCCTAGTAGTGTCCAATCATTGCTAGATGGATTTCAAGATGTATTTCTTGAAAAGTTACTTGATGAATTCCCTCTTGTAAGGGATTGTCAGCATCACATTGATTTGGTGTCAGGAGTAAGTTTGTCAAATCTGCATTACTATCGTATGAGTTACAAGAAGAACAAGAAATATGGTCCTTGTCATGTAGTGAAAAAGATCAATACCAATGCATATGTAGCGGATTCACCAAGAGACTTGAATATTCCTTCTATTTTTAATGTTTCTGATTTGTTTAAATATCATCCACCTGATGAATTGCTTTTTGAATTGTTTAAATATCATCCGCTGGATGAGGCGCTCTATCCAGAGTACAACTCTAGGCTGAGTTCTTTTCCAGCGGGGAAGTATGATGTAGGACAATAAGCTGGTTAATTTTAGGGCTTTATGGACCAACAAAAGTTTATGAAAAAATAATTTAATTTTATGCAATTTTATTTAGTTTTAATATTTTCAGTAAGTGATTTTTAGCTCAATATGTTATTTTCGGGTCAAATTTAATATTTTTCTATTTTATTTAGGAAATAGTCTTGTCCTGTTTCAACTAGGGTTAGGATTTAACTATTTAAATACTTGTTAAGCTTTATTAGTTTCACAACTCATATAGAATAAACAACGTTTTGTTTTCTTTATTCCAATTTCTCTCAAATTTTTGAAGCTTTGAAGACGAGTTCTTTCAAACCCTTCAAAATTCACAGTGTCCGCTCCGTCATGTCTTTTTTCCAATTAAATTGCAAAAATTTGAGGCATCAAGTCCTAAATGTGTCAAAAAATTTTAAATTGAGGTCCTAACGTTGAAATTTGGCAAATTGAAATTCTAAATGTCAAATTAGTGTAACATAGTGTTCTAAAAATGTAATTTTTCCATATTTGTGTGTGTATTTATATATATATTATGTGTATATGTATCTATAACTGTTTTGGATATATATATATATATGATGTATTTATGTATTTAATAAGTTTTAATGGATATATTCCTTTTTTTTTTATAATTGAGTTAATATATTAAAATATAAAAAGAGGTTAAAATTATCTTTTTATCTTTATTTCACTAAAAGTCAACCCTAAGGAGCGGTACGTTGCTTTTAAAAAATATGAGGTTTCTTGTATTAATTTTTTTTTAATTAACCATAACACAAGGGTATAAATTGCATTTTACACAATTTTAAAGTGTTAATTAGAAGTTTCGTAGAGGTGGCGAATGCAACTTAGCTGAGCAGTGTGTGTATTATATATATATATATATATATATATTGCTGGCAAAAATAGGGAATCACGCGAAAATGTACTTTTCATTCCTTATTTCCTTTTATGGGGTATGTTTTAGTGCATGATGAATGATGTCATTTTAAAAGAAAAAGGTTGGTTCAAGGGAGGTGTGGTGGGGTTCTTCCCTGTGTGTAGATATAATCAATATGGGCATCCAACGTCTCGTCCATCAAACACTCTCTCCCATTACACTTCTCTTCTACGTCAACCGCCATGGGCCTCGCCTCTTCATCCTATTCATCACAAAACAGAATAAGGAAAAATAAATAAAATAAAATAATAAAAAATTATGTATGTCTTTTATGGTTATAATGAGACAAAGAACCCGGGAGATAAAAGGGCAATTAAGATGTTTGATTTGGTCTCTAATTTAAATAGTGAACAATTAATCTCTACATACAATTAATATCTTCTTTTTTTCTTTTGTTTTTCAGTATAGTATATATGCATATATTAATGATATGTCACGATGTTACACTACAAGAAAATACCCTCATTACTAATAAAAAATTTGTGATGGAAAGATTCTGTTACATAGTTAAAGTATATGTGATGGATTAGTTGCAGCATTCAATGTAAATAAAATTAAAATACAATCACTAATAAGGCATTTACTAACGGATTTGTTATAAACGAACTCCATTATAAGTATTAAATTTTTCCCTTCTTTTTATTTTTTTTATTGTTTTTGAAATGGAGAATGTTGCATATGATATTAATTTGAGCAATTACAAAACGCTCGAGAAGTGCAAGTTAAATTTTGAGATAATTAATTTGGTATTTTATATTTAAAACTCACCTTGAATGAGGTTTTCGCCATAGATTGATCAGGGCGAGAGGCATGTGCCAAACAGAATAGCAGACTAACAATTACAAACAAGTTCATAAACTTATGCTCCATTTGTTTCTTCTTTCTTTCTTTCTTTTTCTTTTTCTTTTACGCAATTAATTTGATTTCTTGTTAGAATGAGAATAATTGATGTGGTGCTAGCCACAGCTCATTAGGGTTAATTTATAGGGGAAAATGGGAAGAAAAGATGTATGGACGCAATAATTCAATAAGAAAAAAAAAAAAAGAAAGAAAGCTGTATGTATCTGGACTTTTATTATTATTACTTTTTTATCTTTTGTGATATCTCAATTAATTATTATAAGTAGGGTTTGTCTATTGTTAGGTAGGATGGAAAAAGTTTAATGTTAGGTACCCTTATTTTATTAGAGTACCTGTTACCTGTTTTACAGGTTACGTTTACCTGTAACTTAGTATGCAGGTTGCCATGACCTGCTACTTGTTGTTTACCTACAAATTTAAATAGTATTTATATGTGTGAAGCCCATTATATTAAATCTATTTTATACATTTATCATTTAGCTTTTTTTATTAATTTTTATTAGATATTTTTTAGCATTTGATCTATCACCAAACATAATAACATGTAGAGCATTTTATCATACAAATTTTAATAAAAAAAATATTATAATTTATATTAATTTCAACAAATTTCTTATGGCAATGTGTTATTAATTTTTTTGAAATATATTTTTTTATTGAATATAACAACAAAAATTTGATTGCTTCTTAAAATATTAAATTGGCGCTTAAAATGTATTTTAAATTCGAAATTAAATTGATGCTTAAAATGATATATCCATCTCTTAATTATAAATTTAACAATATTTATCTATCTTCTTAGTTTATTTTATTTTTGATCAATGTTCCAGATCACTATTCATCATTAGTTAATTTATGTCAATTCGCTAAAATTATAATTAAAATTCCATTACTCCCATAAATCAATAATTTTTATAATAATTACTTAATTTATTAACTGAGTAAATAAATATTTTATAATGATAACTATGAATTGTTTTTGATACAGATGATAACTATGAATTTATACTAATAAAAAAATCTTTCAATTTTTAATTTAGAAAATAAAATTATTAACATAAGGTATTACTATTATTTAATTTGATACTCTACTTACTTATAAATTTCATTATAATATAATTGATATATGTACATATTTACCACTCATTTTCCATATATAATTAACCTTTATATGTGTTAGACAAGATGGGGTGGGGGGGGGGGGGGGGGGGGGACGAGGAGAGAGAGAGCGAGAGAGAGAGAGGAGAGAGAGCGAGAGAGAGAGAGAGAGAGGAGAGAATTAATTAGCGTTGATTAACTTTCCTACTTATTAGGATTCTCATTAATCCCTTAAATTGAGGAGATTTGAAAAGATATTTACCATATTTTTAATAATTCAAAATAAATAATTGTGACTTATATAGCTGGTTATAGGTCAAAATAAAATATATAAATATGTTAAAAATAAATTTAAGTACACGTGGCAATTAATTAAGGCCATACCTAATATTAGGTAGTACAAAGCTACCTTTATTAGAAGTCCCCTTATAAGTAATGATACCTAAATCTCATTAAAGAAATATAATGTTCGCGCAACATCTTACGCCCCCGCAATCAAGTCTACTATTACGCTGGATGCAAAAATTACTTTTAATTCCATTGAGTACAATTTAGAAATGAGTTTCTTTTCTCAAAAAAAAAATAAAATAATAATATACGTAGGTATTTCAGCTTGAACTTATAATGTATTTATCCTTTTTTATTATTAATTTACGTGGACTAAATATCATAATTACTTATCATTTATAACCTCTTACGACGCAATATATGATCATTTGCCATGCATTATTACAGTCATCCCTTGTTCAGAATGCAACATGACAAAGTTCATGTAGGGGGTGGCGGCCCGCCCTAAATATTTTAGAAACCTATTTCTTAATATATATTTATTAGAATTTTAAAATTTTTCTCCCCATCCCCCAAAATTAAAATTTTGATTTTTATACAAGTTATATAATAAAAAAATTAATTTTCTCAATGCTATTAATTTTTGGTGACTTATTTTACCCAATCTCATTTACTGTATTCAATGTTTTGAAAATCGAACCGGATCGCTTGTCCGACCGGTTCATCCGGTGACCAATGCCTAGTCCGGTCCTGCTAGGTACAAAACCCTGTGGTCATTTGGAACACTGCAAACTGGTGAAAACCGGCTGAAAACCGGTTCAACCAATGCCGGTTCATGACGACCCAATTTGGCGGTTCTTTCCTTTTCGTTTTCTTTTCCCTTTTTGAGTGTTTAACCTTTTCAAAAAAAATTCAAGTCAGCCCCAGATCTAGTTTATAGATGGAGAGAAATAGGGAAGAAGAAAGATAAAGAAGAAGAGAATTTTTTTTTGATTCTCTCACTTGCTGTCTTTTGTGTGTCTATAATCCGTAGAAAATCCTAGTACAAAAGAGTTGGATGAGAAAATGAGACAATATTTATTTTTTCAATTTTTGGTAAGTAAGAGAGACACAATATAAATTAAGTAATCACAGATTGAGATTTTCTCTCTCAAACTGATTTTCTTCTATTGGAGTATGTTTTTCCTTTTCCTTTTTTGTTTTCCATTTTTATTTTTCTCTTTTCAATGGTTTTTCCTTTTTCTTTTTAGTTTTTCATTTTTATGGAAAAAAATATAGAATAGTTTGAAGTTTCAATCACATCTCATTTTATTTGGTATAAATCACATAAAATTTACTAGAATCTTTTCAACATTGATTTAATCAAAAAATTATATTGAGCTTTTTAAAGTGAAAAATACATTGGATGAGTTTTTTTTTTATTGATTATGTTCATGAGGCATTTGTATATAAAATTTTATTTTAACAATTTTTTATTAATTTTTTTCCTAACTTCTAATATTTGTGTACTTATTTATTCAAAAAAAAAAAACATATCTGAACATTATAAAGTAATTTTGTTCTTTATTAATTAATGTGTTAACATAACAATTGAAAAATGCAAATATTTAGAGTTGCTAAAGGATTTATATGTTATAGTAGATTTTTTTGAGTAATTATTAGTTATTATAAAGTTAAGCAATAATTAGAAGAATGCCTAGAATTTTGGCAATTAGCTTGCCTTTTTTAAAAAAAAATATCTTTTCATTATTATTGATATTTTTCTAATTTTAATGTATTTACAACATTTTTATATAAAAAAAATTAGTATGATATTATTAATTTATTATTTATGAGTTCAAACCGGTTGAACCAGTACTTGAACCGGTCGTACCGGTAACCAATAAGGGCACCGATTCTATTTTAGGTCCGATTTTCAAGACATGAACTGTAATTAACTAAATTCTCTATCTTTCTCTTTCTTCTCTTTTTCCTTATTCTCTTGGAATTAAATACTACAAATCTTATCAAATTTTGCTTTCCTCTTTCTCTTGAATAAGAACCTAACAATAAACAATCTTTACAAAATTAAATTTTTTCTTCAAAAGTAACGTACAAGAATGTATTGTGTACTAACTTTAGAATTTATATATTTATTAATTTTTTTTGCAATTGATTTTTGTGTAGAGGTTGAATATTAGGGTTGTTGATGAATTTGATAGTTATTCAATATTAAACTTGATGAATTTAGATAAATATTTGTTGGGGCTATTGAATCTGAATGAATTTGGTTAATTTGAGATTTGATATTTAATTTGGGGTGATTTGGGGAATGTGACGGTGGTAAAAAAAAGATAAGAGAAGATGTAGTATTTTCTTGCAAACACCCGACTTTAATTTTAGATTGTGATATTTACAAGATAATTAAGAAAAAAAAATCATGATCCAATTAATTATGATCACAATAAATCGAATTTAACGTAAAGGTACTTGGAGCAACTTTAAACGGAAAAATAAATCATATAGAACTGTGCATGCTATGATTATTCTAGCGACAAAATAATTCTTAGTAATTTTAAAGTGGCCTATGAATAACCAAAAGTAACTTTAGTGCCCTTAATTTATAACTTTTGTCAAAATCTTGGGACACGATTTTGCAAATTGTTTAGTTTGAAAAGGCGTGCTAGGTTAATAAATGACTTTACTCCCTTTTGAGTTGTCCAAAGAAAGCACAAAAAAAAAAAAAATAGTAATAATAATAATAAACTGAAAAAAGAAAACAAGGTAATAATAATAATGCCTTTTTTTTTTTCGAATTAAAAATCTTTTGTCCTTTTTTTCTGTTTGCCAAGGTGCTTTTTTCTTGAAA